>CABFWO010000499.1:103906-185384 GCA_902155825.1 Timema genevievae
GGGGGGGGGGAAGAAAAAAAAAGGTTCCGGGCTCTAGCCCGATATTAAGGGAGACGCTCAACCGGACCAGACTCCAAAATGATTTGTGATTATTATTAAAACGGCCGAAAGAGAAATACGTTAAACAGAAGCAAGCAGGATGTCCCATTTCCTTGGGACCCTAGGACGTGCCCGTTAACAGAGTCACCCCCGGTTCGAAACACAATGGATTTAGGATATTAAAAGGGAAGACATTAACACAACGAACGACCTACCTAACTCCCCCCAACCCTTTCAGAATAGCACCCTTCTCCCCCCCCCCATTTCACACTTTCAAAGGGGGGGTAGTGGATCGTTTTTGTTTGTTTTTTTGGAAAACAAGGACTCGCAGATCATTTTGCTGTGACCGGTATACGATCCTCCATATCGTCACGTCAGAATCAATCAAGGTACGGTATTATTTCGGAAGGGGGAGGGGGGCTGTGAAAACTATTTATGCGTAATTGAAATCATTGGTGACGTACGGTAACTTGTGCTCATTACTTTATATAGCGCGGATAGGGAGTGGGTGGCTGGTTGAACGGGTATGTGTGTTTTAGCGGGCTGACGCTTTCACACGTGGTACGGAAGTGTAATTTCCTTTTCGTCCTCCGGTTCGACCAATCGAAACATTATACATATAATATGTCCTTCCATTCAATGTAGTTTATATGTGATCACGGCAAGTGATAAGATATATTATATATTTAATGAAATATATTCCTGTTGGTTGAATACATTTATTCCTTACTTTTTTTTTGTCGGAGTCGACACGAAACACCGACGTTTTTAGGCTGTTATTTTTTTTTTATCACCGCGTCATACTACCTGCTCAGGTTTTACACATGGGGTAGGGATGAGGAAGAAAGCATGTCAGAGGTAATTTACCTGCATTTGCGTGGAAGAAGAGTGGTAAACCATTTAGGGAAAAAAACACCCTCGGGATCTGTACCACAATCTCCCCGTCTTCAGCAGGCAAGAATAGCACGAAAGTGACGCCTTAGACCATTCGGGCACTGAAGCTGGTGTCGACTTTTTTGTTGTTGTGCATTTTAACGTCAGGGTTATTAACAACCGGCTCTCTTAGGTGGACTAATGATTTAAGATCGTCCTGTCTAATTTGACGGTGAGCTAGGAGGGTTAAGGGGGGCGGGGTGTCAGGGTGCGAGGCCCATTCGAATGAACTGAGGGTTAGTTTTCCTTAAAGGATTACCACTCTCCCTCTACGTAGATTCAGGTACAATTCCTCTAAGATGATCTCTTCAGCGTCCCTACGTCAATAGATTATTAAACGTGGATATGATTTTTTATTATTATTAATATTATTTGAGGCATTTAACGTGCACGTTCTGAACCAACTGGATGTATTAGCCACACGACTTATAAACTAACTTAAATCTAGAACAAACACAACGCCCAGTCTCGTGGCTGTTAATTTATCACCGTGAAAGAGAGAAACCCACATTTTTCAGATTTTTTCGGCCACGCCGGGAATCTAAGCCTCAAATAGTCACGCTACCAACTGAACCATGACCACCACGAGGGGCGACTATTGATGCTATTGTACTGGGTTCGGGACTCTCAGTGGCCCGGGCCCAAAATCCAGAATAAATATTTAAAAAAATTGTAGTGGTTGAAACAAAATATAAAATATAAATGATAATAAATAAAATACATGCGTACAACCCGAACGGGTAGTAAGACGCGTTGATAATAATAATAATAATAATAATAAAATACACCTCCATATGAAGTAAGAGCACATGCCCAGCCCACTATAGTTTCCTCCGTAGGAACTTACTGGCATTTGTCACAAACGACATCATTGGCTCGGTCCAATCTTATCTTTCGTTTCGAAGTGACCGGAAGTTTATTTTTTTTGTACTGAAGTTAAATTTGGCACGTGAAAAGAGTCGGGCAATGATTCAAGTTCAATTTAAATATCTTATCATGTACTACGTAACATTTCACTGTTTAGTTACGGATTAAATTTGTGTACGTTGCTTTTATTTGGTAAAAGTGGCCGAAGATTTAATAAAAAAAACCTGACAAACTTAAGTAAAGCAGGGGTGTCATAGCAACAAGGGGGAAGGGGTTTTCTACCTTTTGATATAATTTGTGTCCCCCTACCTTGAATATGATTAGACTCACCCTCTCTCCTGGAATAAATTTGCCCCTCTCTAGATTTATTTCAATCCCCTCTGTTACTATCAAATATTAAGCAGAAAAATTGTTTTGTATCTCATTTAAAATAGTTTTTAATCTAGAGGCATTCAATTTTCAAAACTTTGGCAGGGAAGTACTACTTAAAATAGTAATGAGGCATTAAACTAAAAAAAAAAAAATGGCTTCTAGGCGCATCCAATTTTCAAAAATTTCTCGGGTGTAGACCATTCTAAACAGCTTCCAGAGGCATCCAATTTACTAAACATTTACATGCGAGGACCACTTCAAATAGCTTCTAGGTCACCTTTTTAAACTCACGGCACACCGAACAAGGCGCTAAAATTGTTTAGGCGTACCATACGTTTTTTAAAGAAAGATTTGGTCATCAAAATAACTAGTTTTAAGATTGTGTTTGAAAGTTCAAGAGCTAAAATTTTAGCAATTGCGTTACTAAACAAATAATGTTTGTGGTCATGGATTTAAAAAGATGTATTTTTACTGCTCATGTTTTTTCTCACTTCTTTTTTAACTTCCCCAAAACTCTCGAGTCACACCGTTTGAATAACGCTGTTACTTAATCACCCAATCATTGATATTAGCAGGAGAAGACAATTCTAAATAACTTTTGAGAGCATCCAATTTTACAAAATTCTCTTGAAGAAGCTCACTATAAATAGCTTCTGGATGCATCAAATTTTTAAAAAATCCAAAGGTAAAACCACCCCAAATAGCTTCTAGAGGCACCCAATTTTCAAATATTTGTTGGGAGAAGACTACTTCAAATATAATATGTAATCTATAATTATAAAATAAGCATCTAATTTTCCAAAAATATTCCAGGCAAAGACAATTCTAAGTAGCTAATAGGAACATTCAAATTTCAAAAAATAAATTCTGGAAGAGGGCCACTCTATACAGCTTCTAGAGAAATGCTTTTCAAATATTTTCCCGTAGAGGACAACTCCAAATAGCTTTAAATCAAATGAGGGCCACTCCAAATCTATTATAGAAACATATAGGTTTAAAAGCAGAAGGAGGATCCCTAGGCCCCCCTTTATTTTTGCTAATCTAATTCCCCGCCACCCCTCAGACAAATGAGGTTCCGCTGCAACTGAAGTTGAGCATAACAGCGTGAGGGGGGCCCACACTTAGCTCCTGGTACCTGACCAGGTTTGAGCTAACGTGTTGGACTTTAAAAAAAGAGATTTAATATGAGGAGAGTTTGTAAAAAGTGCCTCTGATTTGGCGTGGGAGGGGGGAGGAATGGAAATCACCCCCTAATGCACCCGGCTGACATATGATAGCCTTAACTCTCCATAATAGGAAAGCTAGTCTATTGTGAGCCCAACGTATTAAACCACGTGAACATTGGCGTGGGTATGTGGGTTTGGGCGTTTATAAAATCATTAACAACATATATTAATGTAGAGAGAAATATACCAGAGATGGCTCGAATCCCATATTTCTCGAATCTCGATTCCTATTTCGAATCCTTGAATCTTATAAAAATGTACAATTTTTAGTTAAAGTGAAAATATTTAAATTTTAAATTTATAAAAGTTGTTAAAGGTTTGGTGCATCTGACAGATACTATTTTGTTTCTTATATCTATTACGTCATAAACAAAAAATGCAACACTTTTTATGTAAAATAATTATATCAATACAATTTTATTTAGTTTTTTTGGTAATTTTGTTACCATCTCAACTACACAAGTCTATATATGAATCCTTTTACAAATTATTGCTCTTAAATTGTTGTGTGTAGGTAAGTAAGGTCCTCATAATTTGTATTTGAGAAACTTTTTTTGAGATTTTTACGAATCTCGAATCTTTATAATATCATAGGATTCGAGGAGATTGAGGATTCAAGCGTCCTAACTCTGAAACAAATTCAACTTTCATCCCTTCACCACATGGCACGGTCAGAATATTTTTACTATTCCACTAAGCGTAGGCCAGACAAAAAAAAGGGTCTCGTTCTTCTCTCAATAAAAAATAATAATTTATATTTCAGTATGTCCTCGTGGAGCCTATGTGAAGACAAGTTGAAATAATAGTCGGCGTCAGTGACAGTACAACAGAGCTGGGTCAGTGTTGGTGGGGGAGGGGGGGAGAGGAAAGGGGGGCGTTTAATAGCTAGATAAATATCTGTCGGCGGGATATTGCCTGCCAGCCACGCGAGCTTTGCTATACGAATTAACACCATTCATATGTCAACTTCTTCCGGCGTTAGATTGGATTTTACGAAAACAGAAACAATAAAAGTAATTGATTTTCATCAAAATGTACATGTACGTCCCATTACTTTTTTTTTGTATGAGTGAAACTTTTTTTTTATTGTAAATAAAGGCAAACTCAACACTGTGGTGTATTTCCGAAATGAATATGGATTCCTTTTCGGTTCAATGATTTGTAATCAAATTATAAAAAAAAAAGTTAAATATAAATGTCAAAAAGAATATATAAAAACACATATGTTGTATATTGACAAGGGAATAATAAATTGCGCTTTTAAATCTATATATATAAAACAACTTATTTAGATGATGGAATATTTTGGAGAGCCACATAACAAAATTATATTTCTTGCGATATGGGAGTGAAATAAAACCAACCTTGTTCTCGTTTTTTTTTAACTGTCACTTTTAGTACCTGCATTTCCTATATTAAAAAAATAACACCCTTTTCATGAAAATTTTGTTTCAAGACTGAAAAAAATATATTGTACACCGTATAGATCATGTTCATGTATTTATTTTGAACAACTTCGAATGGAATTTACTTTAACTCATATTTTAATACATATTAAGAAGATTCAAATGATAAGTAGCTAACTATATTTATTGATTTGGTTTTTCTATAATTGTGTGAAGGATACTTCAAATAAGTTATAACATGAGTTATCTCATATAATTAGGTAAATTAACGAGTAAATCCTCACAGTTTAAACATATGGTTAAATCAATATTTTGATACACTATGTTTCATAAAACTTTATTTAAAATATTTTTTAATCTAAATGGATTGTATGTAAGAAATTGGTAAATATATATTAAAAATCATAACAATATCTAGTTTTTACTTTCTCTCGACACATCGGAGAGAAAGTATTATGATTGTAAAGAAAAATTCGAGCTCCAGATTTTTATAAATGCTGAAGTTTCATGACCCTCCCGAAACAAAAAAAAAGAAGTGGTTTTTGCAATGTCGTATGTTTGTACCTCGGGCTTGAGCCGAAACTATTTTACAGATTGGACTATAATTTGATATCTGGGGGGTTAATAAGGTCCCCCCGAAGGTTTTTGGAATTAAATGTCTAACCCTAAATTTAAGGGTAGTTTCTGAAGGGCAAAAAGAGAAAAAAAATCAATTTTCTCAAAATTTACTTTAATGATTTTGATTAAATTTTATCTCTAGAAACTGTTTATCTTAATAAACAAGATGGCAATCCTCATTTTCTCATGAAAATTACTTTGAGGGTACTTTAAAGGAAATTTTACAATTTTCTTAATTTCTCCGCAACTATTTGAGATACAAAATAACTTCACTTCGTAAAGTTGTAATGCTATTAAAAATACGAATCTTTTATTTGAAAGATATTTTTATAAAACCAATAGTTTCTGAGCTATAATCAAATATATTTATATACTTTTTAATTCGGGTTTGTGAAAATGAATTTGATTATTATGTGCTTTGGTGAACAAAGATGTTTCTCTTTTCTCAATTTTTTTCTAACAGTGTTTCTAGTTCCTAGTGCCATTGATCAGTGGGTCTTAATCTTTTTTGGGACCACTATGAGAATCTGACAAAGGCCATGTATCCCCTTCCCATAAAATGGACGTAAATACACACTCAGAAAGTATTGATTACTGTCTATCTCTTTAATACAAAAGTGTCTACCCTTGTAAATCCTGTATCGACCTTTTTTTACATGTTAAAATTTACAAATGAGGACTTTAATAGTAATGCAAAAGACCTTAAGATTTGCAACCGTTAGTAAAATTTTAATATTTTAAACTGGTAGTTGAATGTTTTTCTTTTTTTCTTTAATATGAAAGTATTAACCTTTATTGACCCAATATTGACCTTTTTCATTGGTAAAAATTCACAAATGAGGGCTTTATTAACAATGCGATGACCTGAAGATGTGCAACTGCCAATAAAATTTCTAAAGTTTTAACCGGAATTCGAAATATTCTATATAAAAATGCCGAACCTTTTTTACTCAATATTGACCTTTTTTGCTAGTCAAAATCTACAAATGAGGACTTTAATAGCAATGCGATGACTTGAAGATGTGCAACCGCTAATTCAATTTAAAAAAATTATAAACCAGAAGTGGTTTTAATTTTTTAAACAAAAATATAAATTTTCAAACAAATTAAATTACAGATTATTTTACTGGAAGCAGATAAAGTTTTTACATAAATATAGCACAATTTTCTAATTTACTTTACTGCAGTGTAAATTTATTACATTCACATGGGAATTATATAAAAAACAATCTTTACAATGAATTATGTATCTCACTTTCCCTTTTTATCAAAGACAGACATACAGACATGATTGTAAAATCAACTTTTTTTTTGATTCGGACACACATAAAAAGTAAAAATTCATCATAATCTCGAGGCTGAGAGTTTTCACAATTATAATACTTTCTCTTGATATAAGAAAGTATAAACGCTATCTGAAATAATTTTCTATGCATAACATTTAGAGACGGTTTGGTTCATATCACACTCGAAACCTGAGGTAGTTTTTGTTTTAGAAAGTGTGTTCTCAATTTCTTCACTTTTATTGTATAATTTAAGCTTAAAATATTTAGTAAAATAAAACATTCAATTAAATTTATATTGTTGAATATATTTATATAAATAGCTTCTTAAGTGTAAGATTAATTCATATTTTATTAACTAGTCTAAAAACAGCTTTCGCACAAATTGGGTACACATTTGGGATTTCATTGTGTCTCTTCACATATAAAAACAACAGATGATAAATTTTTCTACGCTTTGATTGATAAGCAGTAATTTGAATAAGGGCTGTTTCCGCAAGTCGTATTTGAAACTTCTACTCGCACAGGTTATGGAACTTCTCATCCAAGGTTCCAGCCCCGATCACTTCAACTGTTAGCATATAGCCAGGAACACAAGTCTCCACAACAAGCTCCTCACGATACATTCCACAAACCTCAGGGGTGAATAACACTTGAACTTGAACGAAGCCATTACAACAGATCACTGGACTCCTTGGGGCAACCCTGAACACGGGACTCTCGTTTTTATTCCTTACTTCAAACCTCATTGCATTCGCGCTCAAGTTCCTTATCGTTAGGTACAGCGTCTTGGTGTCACCTAGGGAGACGAATTTAAAATTCAAGAAAGCCGTGGACACTTCTAGAGAAGGGAAAATAATATAACAAAATAATTGTAGGCTCTGATCCATCATCAGTTGATGGTGTAGGCACAGCTTTCGATGAGCAGTGACGGTGTGTTTCGTTGAATCTCTAGTGATTTTCGTGAATTTCAATGTGGGACTTTCATTCATGATTCTCACGCCCTCCATCACGTCACTTACGGTCAACTGGCATTCCAAGTGGACCTCTACACAATGAAATGGATGAACCATCACACGTTGAGAATGATTTTCATTATCTAGAGATCCCAATACAACCACCCTAGCTATTACAAAAGGTTTTTCGGTGGTGAATTGGACGATGGCTGGTAGCGCTTTCGTATTCTTAAATATGAAGACGCGAGGGATCGTAATGCTCTTCTCAGGCGCTTCTAAAATGTCTGAGGCGAACGCTTTGAAACTGGCATCTCCTTCCATTGGCCTCAAAATTAAACTAGGAAGGTCGACATTCGCTTCTAAATTAAGAATCATTGGAGACAAGTCTATATCAGAATGTCTGCTGAAATATCCATCGCGATGTTTGTGTTTAGAAGGAGTCCTTACAATCCCAACCATCACGCCTCGCACTTCTAAAGGTCTCGAAATATCGTGACTCCATCTATTTGGAGTCATTTTGATATAAAATTGGGATTCGCTTTTAGCTTTTAATATAAGCTCACAGGGCAAAATCTCAAATAATTCATAGTCCTCTTCTCCATAGTAGGGTGTAACGTACAGCTGAACCAACAGGTCATCGCTGGAAGATAAATCACCGGTTTCCGTTAAATATCTATTAAATACATTTTCAATGCTGCTATCATTATGAAAGTGCTCGTCTCTATCTAAAGGTGAGCACAGGTCTATGATGCAGTTAACCTCTGGTTCTAGTTGAGATGATTTATAAAGGAACACGTGCCATGTTATCCCTAAAGGTACGGAACTCCTGTTTGCGATGCGGACACGCTTCAGTCGCGGTTCTCCTCGGTAGTGAAGTGTCCCGAACCTAAGAACGGGCTCTGGGGAGATGGCGCCTACAAACATGGGGAAGTGCAAAGGAGAACTTTTCACCTCCAGTCTCAGCCTGACAAGAAAATCTGGGAGACCAGAGATGTGTATAGCGATAACGTCATGGTACATCCCCCAAGTGTCCGCATACACCTGAATGTTAACTTGGGTGACGCCACTCTTCTCCAATTCAAATTCATTGGGATCTGCAACGACAACAACCCCTCTGCCCTCTTCAATCCTGAACAACCAGTTGTCAAGTTCCTTGTTGTATACTGATCGCTGTAGTTCCTGTAACACGTCGAGAGGTTTCCTTTTCTTCGTCTCGGGAAAATTTTTCACTGAGATCTTAACTAGACCTGTAATAGGTGTCTCGTTAAGGAGTATAATTGCTGTGGCGTATTCCTTGAAACATTTCAAGTTGTCTAGTACTATTTCAGGAATTTCTTTTACGTCGTTCAACGAAGAAATATATGTTACAATATGTGAAGGATTTTCTGTAGTAATATTATTTTCTGAAAACTCACAATCTGTTGAGACAGACAAGTTTTTAAATTCATGGTCGCCATTACATTGATCCAATAAAGAATTTTCTAGTGAAAATGATGAATTTTCTTTTGATGAAAGGACAGTTTCAGTTTTTTGTACAGGTTTGCTACTTGGCGACAAAGCGTTGAAATTTATTTTTGCCAAAATGTCTGCATTAATACTATTTTGCTCTAATTTTTTTTCGGTATTTTTTTGTTCACTAATTTCTTGTTCAGGGTTATTGTTGGAGGGCTCTTCATCTTGAATATGAAGTTTTCTAGAAACTAATTCGTCTTTTTTATTAATTCCAGAAAGAGTTTTAAGGAAGCTAAAAGGAAAAAGCAACGCAGATGTTGATATATGTTTTTTCCTGTGACGATATTTTCTCTCATGGGTCATCCAGAGAAAATCTCTCGTGGGAGAAGACACCGGTGAACAGGAATTGGAAAGTCTTATTGTCACATGTATATAATCTATCTCACACACTATAGAGAGGATGATGGAAGGAGATGTACGTCCGATGAAGCAAGGAACATAGAAGTGCTCTACATCTCCTTCGTTAGATGGTAAAATGATCACTTGGATGACGATACGCCCTAAAGGACTAACAGTGCCCGTCTTGGGAACCAAACTAACTTTTAATTTGCCTGTATCACGACCCATGGGCTCACCCCATAGGAAAGATACGGATCTTTGTGTGTGATTCTTTAAAGTAACGTTAAAAGAAGAGACCAAACCAACAAATAAAATTTTGTCTGGCATTAGCACTGCATGGCGACCGAACAAAGCTTCAACGGTGACCAGTGGCGACACAATATCTGCTGCGATTGCGATGTAAGACTTTAACTGGGCGTAGGGAGAGCTGGTAGCGGTTCCGATAGTAATAATAGACGTCCACAAACCAGGTTTTCTCATAGAAAGCTCGTAGCCCATTTCATAAATACTGCCCTTGTGACAGAGATACCCGACATCTATAACGGTGTTGTTCCTTTCTAACTTCTTGAGCTGGCGCGTCTCGATATCGTAGACCATCTCTTCAACCGACCAAACGACGTCAGAGTTGGTTTCATTAATGATCGTGAACGCATCTGTTGCCATAGTTCCGAGTGTCACCTCTCCGAAGTTTAACATATCTGTAGATGGACGAACAGTTTTACCCTCTACAACAGCTAAGAGCTTCAAAAAGACTTCCCTTTCTTCATTATTTACTACACAAGACCACTCAACGTTCAGATCTCCAAAGAAGTGTGGGGATAGTGTAAAGTTACAATCAATGGATGATCTCCCCATAAGCCTGAAATGTGATTCTTCGGAGGAGAATAGGTCTTGAGAAGATTCTTTTGAGATTTCTCTTTCCCAGGACACATCAATTGGGTCATCGCCTCTGTTATTCACATTTATTTTGAATTGCATGTCCTCGTGAAATTTAATTCTGGCTCCACTTATGTCAACAACTGGAGGGTTTACAAAGAAGTTTAACGAAACACGTTCCACCCAAACCTCTATCTCGGCGATTACCACGTTAACTAATGTTTTAGTTTCATCGATTGATGCCAGAGCCTCAGGCATGTTACTGTATTCTGTGATGGAAGCAGTTGGAATGTCCCTGATCACTAAGCTGATTACTCGTCTGTGTATACCTAAAGTACTACTGTACAATTGAGCTTGAATGTTAAATTTATTCTTGGAATCCGGCTTAATCACACCAGATGATGGGGTCACAATTAAATCGTACTCGGGTATATCAAAGGTTTGTGTCTGAGAAGGGAAATCTACAACAGCTTTTCTGCTAGACCATGAGTATACCAACTCAACTGGGGAGGTGTTAGTAACATAAAATATTTCATTAGCACTCTTAGAGGAACATATTTTACCAAGATTAATGAAATGTTTAGAATTTTCATCCATTTCGAGGTCAATTTCAACACATTTGTCTATATTTTCCACGTGTATGAAACTTTTCTCGAAGTACCTCGCATCACCAATTATGTCAAGATCCACGAAATTGCAGTTGTCACACACTATGAATATCTTCTCGAGATGCATTCCAAAGCTTTGAGGACTAAAATGGACGGTAAAGTATAATGACTCGCTTTTACTCAACTTGAAGTACATTGGGTGGATGGAGAAAGGAGGCACTTTAAGAGTATTGTCATCTGTTATTTCATCAAGAGTGGCCGTGCACCAAGACTGCTCACTCAGGATCCAGAAACGACCAGTTCCTCTAGTACTGACTATCGGGATTTCCAAGGTCACCATATTCCCTAACAAGCAATTGCCACATTCGATGGTTGAGCACAGAGCGTGTTCATGTTCCGTCAAAAAATAAGATCGGCCGACAAAAGCTGGTGACCTCAAAATCGGTATTTCTCTGAACGCACTCAGTATAAGATTTAGGCTCCTACCATTATGTACGTTGATCCTCAAATTATCTACTAAATTTTCAAGACTGTCACATAAGAAATGAATCTTTATCTTTACTGTCATCCCCGGAGCTATAATTTTAGTGTTTCCAGGAAAGGTTTCATAGGATACCCTAAATTTGGATCCAAATTTCAGCGGAACGAGTTTGAAACGTCCGCTCTCATTGCTAACGTTCATCAATTTAACTGTGATCTCATACTGTTCACCAACAACATAGTCTGTAAAGGTAACACTTTCAGGTTCCAGAGACAATATTTTGCGTCGAGTTTCCAACGACCGTTCAGTAACGCTTGATGGTTTAGGTAGCTGTTTCCTTCGTGTGGCCCCTTTCGGTCGTCCACGCGTTGACGATGACGCGTGACTCTCCTTTTCATCCCCTTCAGTTACAATTTTACCCTCGTGAAATTCTGCCATTGTGAAATCCACACACATTTCGTGATGCGCGGTCAACAAATCCTTAGCTTGCACTAATTTGTACGAATTAACGATCCTTTCATCTATATTCTGGAACAATATATCTCGTTTTAACCTAACGTTTTCTCTAAGAACCAAATCACTGAATATCTCATTTTCTCTCACTAAGAAATCTCCCTGTACCTGCATAAGGTTCAGTTCAGCTTCCTTTATTTCCTGCGTGGCTTCATCCCGGGATCTAAAACATTCTCTCGCGAACCTGGAGATATTGTCAAGTTCTTTGTTGTCTGTTGAGGATACCTCTAGGTTTCCCACTATTCTAGGAGAAAGTCCTTCTTTCTCGATGATCCTCTGAAAGACCTCTCTCATCACGGGAGTAATATCTGGGTAGTGGGATGCCGTCAAGGTTGGTTTGAGAGGGGCAGGATCCCGACGTTGTTCTTCTCTTGGCATGTTGGTCGTGGCTGAGATGACGTCTTCCTTAACTCACCACGACAGCTCCTACACTTTTCAAATTTCTTCTACTAAATACAGCAATAACATCAAATTTGGATGTCCACTGTACAAAATATGAGGATCGATAATAACCTTTACCATATCTAGTAACACAGTGCTCGTTTCACGTCTAAATTACAAAAATATGTGTTTAAAAAGTGTTATTAAGGGATCAACTATTTTGAATTATAAAATTAAAATACTATCATTTATCCAGTTCATACGTTTTCACTTCAGTGTCATCTAGTTACCTCACAAATAAAAAGTTTTAATTAGGTTTTTACATTAAGGTTATGATTTAACTTATTTTCTTTCAATAACATTAATAGACACACACATATACTACAAATAATTCGTTTGCTAATGCAATCAAATATTATCTACTATTTTAAAGTACACGCATAAACTATTTTTGATGGAAATAGGACTTTAAAGTTTATATTAACATTCACAAGCACCAACTATTTGAAATATATATATTTTAGCTTGGTAATATTATACATGTCAGCCAACACAACAAATAATTAATTCTCGGTCATAAACGGGCTGGGCCGTCTTTTTATACGTTTGAACCCATACAAAAATTGCATAGCGATTTGAATTGTTTGATATCTTATCGTGTCACAAACTTTCAACATTTTAAATATAAACTTGTGATTCTCATATTATTTGAGAGGTCTAAAAGGGTTAACCAAATACAGTATAAAATTGTAAACTTGAAAAATAAATAAAACACTTTTTTTAAACCATTATTTTTATGTCAATATAAATGAATGTGAAGCTATTTACAGACTTTGTTGAACTTACCTGATCATAGTTTATTTATCCGTTACTGTTTCCAGCCTGTGACCTGGGTCAGTTTTTTATTCAAGCCATAACTAGGACAGACACAACATCCAGTCCTCGGCCGTTAATTCATCACTGTGAAGGGGTGAATCCACATTTCACCAATGATAAATTTCTCGGCCATATCGGGAATCGAACCCGGGACCCTTAGTCGGTAGCGTTTCTGTCTATTTAACTGAGTTAAGGTATCGGATTACCTGATTATAGTATATGTATTTAAATACTTACTACTTTAATTTTATTTTAGTGGATGAACAAAAAGTATAATTAGTCTTCAAGTAAGACTCTTGATTAAGATGATCTAATTGAAGCATGTGAACAAAATACCTACTTATTTTTCTACACGTAACCTAGTACTCAGTTTCCGGCGCTGAAAGCAACAAATTATATTAGTCACTATATTCCCTACCCACACTGCTAGTCACGTGGGTGAAGGATTCAACCTCATTTGGTCTGGTTTGCAAGTGACGAAAGGTCAGGGTTTAAATCCTGGCCAGTTTTGCTGTCTTTATTTATTTTTTGTAAGTGGTTTCCCACCCTCTCTACACACTAATGTGATCATACATTCTTTAAATATCATCCTTATCCCTGGCCCATAAGTGTAAATATGCAGATAGCATAGAGCATGGGGAAAACCAATCATATTTACTATTTTGGGATACATCTACAGAGCTAAGAGTCCTGGGTTATACTCCTGACATGGCCAAAATATATACCACTGGAGAAATGTGAGTTTCTCCTTTCAAAGTAATGAATTAACGTCTGGATGTAGTCTGTTCTAGATTTAAGTTAATAATTTATAAGTCGTGTGTTGATATAATCAGTCGGTTTAGTAAGTGCACATTAAGTAGCGAAAAAAATAATAGTTGAAGGTTCACCCGCTCCGAGATACCAGTAGCGCATGTCAAGGCCTACACATACTAACTTGACATCGTTCCAATGATTTTGCAACAATTATATTTGATTAGCGTATACATTAATTAATTTATTTTTATACGAATACGTTTTATAAGGCCGCTAGAGATGTGAGGTGGAAAATCTACAGATTTGGTTTTAGTTTTAAATTATTTCCTGAATAAATATCGAGCTATTTAAATAAAACAAAATGCAATCTAGGTAGCTCAAGTTTAATTTCACCCAAAGACGTTCAACATCGGAAACGATATAAAGAGAGCTACAATAAAGAAACAAAAACAATTCGCGTTTTTTTTCTCACACGTGCATATCAACTACAGCGCTTGGTGGTTGAATGTGTCACTAATTTCAAGTCTACTTTAGACCAGACCAATCCCCTTACCCCTAGGATTCAATGATCTGAAAATACTACCGACAAATTTGTATCTCTAAACTCTAATTGCCATTATTTGTTTGGATTTTGTAATTTACTAACATTGCTTCCCCCCTGCCCCCCTAATAGTCACACAACCCACACTTTGATGGCTTTATGTATATATGTAATTACTGCCTATGTGGTCTAGTGGTCAGAGTTCCTAGCTCCAGATACAAAGGTCCCGGGTTCGAATCCCGGTGCTATCAGATTATCTGCGAAGCAGGGGGTCTGTAACGGGGTCAACTCAGCCTTGTGAGGACAAATGAGCTACTTTAATAAATAAGTAGCAGCTCTGTTCTATAAAACTGAAACTAACGACTGGAGGGCTTGTTGTGCTTATTATATGACACCTTCTATATGGAGGAATGGCAATATCTTCGCCAACAGATGGCAGCTTCTCAGTCGGTATAGCTCGTTTAAGGGATGACGCCATGGAGTTTTTTTATTTATATATTATGTGATAGGATATATTTACCCTCTTCCCCAGCCTTGACTCTAACCCAATTTAGTAGGCCACAAGCCACCAATGCGGAAAATCTTCATTTCTAAAGACACATTTCTCCTCACTCCAAGCTAATTTTCTCCTTGACGTTGTTTGAACACAAATACATAGATATAGACGTGCAGTACAAATTCCAATAAGAGAGAATGTGGCCGTGATTGAGAACCGGAAATACTTCGTTACGAGCGTTTCATTTGCGTCTAATTACACATTCATTACTCGGAGGGGGATGGGGGGGGCTGTTATTATTTTTGGGCTAGTTAAATTGTCAGCGCTGTGTAGACGGTAATCTTGACACAAGATGGAATTGTGATCATTTCAGGTTAAGGACGATTCCATGGCACAATTATTATAGTTTATTCAACAGATCCAGATGAATGCAATTATTTTGGCAGTGAAGCACTAATTAAGTGATTATTTTCCAACCATACGAATAATCACGATCGCCATAGGCAGAACATTAACTGATTATTTGTTTTAAAAAGTTGCTAGCTTTAGTGTCTCAAATTAATACGCTAGTCCTTGTGTTCTGAAGATGTTGTCAAGGTTGACAGCTGTAAAATAAATATATTGAGAGTATGCATTCTGTGTTTGTGAATGTGTATGTGTATGTGTAGGTTTGATAGTTATAACTAGTGTCTCTTAGACATGGGTCAATCCTGCAAACCTCTATACAGGGAAATATTGTTATTTACTGTCCACTTTTCATAGGAAGAACCTTATCTGACAGCCAGAAAAGTTACCAGATCTACGTTCATGTAGACATAAGTCAGGTAGTATGATATATATATTATCTGACAGCTAGAAAAGTTACCAGATCTACTTTCATGCAGACATAAGTCAGGTTATATGATCTATATATTATCTAACAGCTAGAAAAATTACCAGATCTACTTTCATGTAGACATAAGTCAGGTTATATTATCTGACAGCTAGAAAAGTTACCAGATCTACTTTCATGTAGACACAAGTCAGGTTATATTATCTGACAGCTAGAAAAGTTACCAGATCTACTTTCATGTAGACATAAGTCAGGTTATATTATCTGACAGCTAGAAAAGCTACCAGATCTACTTTAATGTAGACGTAAGTCAGGTTATATGATCTATATATTATCTGGCAGCTAGAAAAGTTACCAGGTCTACTTTCATGTAGACATAAGTCAGGTTATATTATCTGACAGCTAGAAAAGTTACCAGATCTACTTTCATGTAGACATAAGTCAGGTTATATTATCTGACAGCTATAAAAGCTACCAGATCTACTTTAATGTAGACATAAGTCAGGTTTTATTGTTTGAAACTGCCACTTTTGATATATTTATAAAACAATATAAATTAACACTGACTGCCTATATGGTCCAGGGGTAAGAGTTCCTGGCCACAGGTCCAGAGGTCCCGGGTTCGATCCGCGGTGCGTCCAGAATTTCTATGAAGCAGTGAGTCTAAAACGGGGTCAAACTCAGCCTCATGAGGACAAATGAGGAGCTACTTGAATAAAAAAACAAGAGGCTACGGTCTATAAAACTATAAGAGCTGAGTGTTACAATATAGTAATAAAGTGAATAAACTATGTATAAAGAATCCGTCGATCCGAGTTGGATCAGTGATAGGATTTCTTAACATGAGAGTGTGTCATAGCCGCATTATTCGAGGGTAGGTGATTGCCAAACCTTTAGTCGGCGCATGTCTCGAAAATTGGGTCAAAACTTTTTATTAAATAGAGGTCGAGAATGAGGGGCTTGCTCTTCTCTTGACAGTCGAGTGGCGCGCTTCTTTTCGGACCATGGGACCGTGGTTACATGCGTCCGTGATGTATAGTACGTCAGGTTAACAACGTCTCTATGTTAGACTCATGGGTTCGAGTCTTGGTGATGGCACTTGCCTTGTATTTCCTTATACGAGGATAATATGGACTTGTGTGTGAACCGCTGTTAAGGAACGACTACTTCTATCGGTTACGCGGTTAGGCCAGTTCGAAGACGCGGATCCTTCATCTCTGTTCTTCTAACCCTGTATAGTAGAACATCACATGTAGCTTCTGTAGAATAAACACCGTCTTTACAAGGTCTGCCAGCGTCTCCGTCCTTCCACAAGCACCCCGTCACAAACCCCCGACAGTTACATATGGGCTAAAAAGTCCCCGACCGTTACATATGGTGTCAGAAGTAACCCGGCCGTTAAAAAACTAAGATTAGGAGGGTTCGTGGTGAAATTGGCACCATCTTCGCCAACAGATGGCGAGCACTTGGATGGTAGGACTCGATCGCGGGTTGACGCCACGGAGTTTTATAAAAGAAAAACACTAAAAATATAAGTAAAATGTTTTCGTTGTTGACGGAAAAAGTTTGTATTTTTTTTTTATAAAAGTCACTTTATATGAAAATTTAACTATATAAGACAGACGGAAACAAGAACAAGCTTGAGAAATTGTTACGTGTTAATATTCTCATCTCGTCCTCGTGAGAGGTGTGAGGGAGAGAAGGGGGGAACCGTCTCTCCACCTTCCCCATTTCTCTCTCCATACCCACAATAAGACTCGTGTCGTGCAGTGACGTGTCTCGGTGTAATTATAAAGGGGGTGTGAGAGTTTTGAGAGAGAGAGAGAGAGAGATGGGGAATGATGTGGGGGTTTTAAAGTTTATCTTCAATGAGATTTACAGAAATCAGAAATACTAGGGATTGTGGGCTGTGTCCCCTGTGAAATGTTGTGTGTGTGGAGGAAAACAGAAGACACACACACACACTCACACACATGGTGGCTGTCCAGAGTGTGGCAAGGAGGTGGGGGTGGTAATCACCCAGAGACTGAATCTCTCAACCCTTTGTAGTTGGAGGTAGAAAGATAATTACAAATACGACCCACACACATCACGCAAGATAGGAATGGACAGAGCTAGTTACATTATGGCTCGTGTTGGTTTACAAAGAGAAAGAGAGAAAGACACTCTATTTTTTTTATACGGATGGACCAGTCTTGGGTGCTGGTGGGTTCCCGGGGACAATTTCTGGCGGAGGCTGCTAAGCGGAACAGATGGACAATGGGGGTTCTATGCAAATATGGAAGGAATAGAAGGAGGAGAGTTTTGAAACAAATAATCTGTATATGTTTTAAAAACTCTTTTCTCACACATCTTCTCTCTGCACATATAATATACGATACATATTACACACGTACACACATATTTTAAAAAAATGAAGAGCCGTTGAAAATCAAAATTGGAAACCAAGATTTGGAAAACATAGAACAGTTCAAGTACCTGGGAAGTCTGACGACAAAGGATGCCTACTGCATCAAGGAAATCAGGTTGAGGATCGCCATGGCCAAGGATGCTTTCAACAAGAAGAGGTTACTGCTGACCAGCAAGTTGAGTTTGGAAATGAGGAATAAACTAATGAAATGCCACACTTGGGACATCACGTTGTATGAAGCAGAAACTTGGACTCTTAAGAAGACGGAAAAGAAATATTTGGAGAGCTTTTATGAAAGGTGGTGCTGGAGAAGACTTGAGAAGATCAGGTGGACAGTCAGGGTGACAAATGAAGAAGTCGTGAGAAGAGAACCATTTTTGATTTGATTCTTCGGTGCAAAGCAAACTGGATCGGACACATCCTTAGGAGGAACTGTCTTCTACACTACATCATAGAAGGAAAGATTGAGGGAAAGAAGAGCTTAGGAAGGAGGAGAATTAATAATATTAGATGACTTGAAGGAAAGAAGAAAATTCTGGAAGCTCAATGAGTAGGCAGAGGACAGGTTACGCATTGGTGGTCTTAGTTAACTGACGCAAGGAATGGACCTGTCGTAATACAGAACACAATAATAATAGTAATAACAATATATACACATAGATACTTATACACACATATATAAACATATAGGTACATACATCTATGTGCATATATAATATATACACACAGTATATATATATATGCATATGTACACACATATTATATATTATAAGTATATATATACACGAATAAATTAATATGAATATTAGATAGATGCATAAATACAGATAGTAAAAATAGGTAGAATCTACTATTTGAAGAATCCTAATCTTTATATTACCATAAAGAATATATGCTCCTTGCGTGACGCCAAATAATAATAGTAATAATAATAATAATAGGGTACTAAAATACCGGACAAAAAATAAAGAAAAATAGCTAACTAAATAAATAAATGGTACGGAACTCCGCACGGACTTTCTCACTCCATTGTTTAAAAATTGTGATATTTACTCAAAACTCGTAATATATGTGAAACGAAATAATATACACTAGCAAACCCGAGCTATTTTTGACATTTTATTAGGCGTTGTACATCTTATGGTCATCGCACCGCTATTAAATTCCTCATTTATAAATTTAGACCAATAAAAAAGGTAAATATTGACCAGTGAGTCTAAAATGATAGAGATAGATCATTGCTGTACAAAGTTTCCCCTAAGAGGTTAAAGGGAAAAGAGCATAAGATTTTGTGATACCTACTTATTTACTTACTCTATGGCATTAGAGAAACTTAAGAAGTATCTCTGTACAACTAAAGCTCATAAAACTGTATTAATATATTTGCCAATATCTTATAAATCATTGGTCTTATAAATATATATTTCAAATATAAGTTTTTATTTTTGATAGTAGACCTACTACAATTTTACAATGATAAGTTATTTATTATCTCAAATAGTTGCGGAGACGAGGAAATTTCCACTTCTGTAAAGTGCCCTAAAAGTAATTTTCATGGGAAAATAAAAATATGCATTTTATTTATAATCTTAATCAACGCCTAGATGCGAATTTTAATCAAAATTGTTAAAGTCGATTTTGAGAAAATCAATTTTTCCTCTTTTCACTCTTTATTTAAACTACTCTTAATTTTAGGGTTAAACGCCTCGGTGTCGTAGTTGGCAAACGCGCTAGTCGTGTTGAGCTCGACTGCCGAGGACGGGGAGATCGAGGTTCGAATCTCGGTTGGGTGAACTGGGGGTGGTTTTTCCTAAATGGTTTTCCACTCTCCCTCCACGCAAATACTGGTTCACTTCCTCTAAATTCAACCTTCCCAATTCATAATCCATTATTGTAACTAATACTTAAGCGTATAACCAGAACGGGTGGTAAGACGCGGTGCTAAATAATAATAATAATTTAGGGTTAAACAGACACAAAGAGAGAAGGCATTGCAAAAACCACTTTTTAGGTTTCGGGGGGTCATGCATGACACGTTGAAGTCCATCAACATTTCGGGTTATATTTTTTTTTTACGGTCACAATACTTTACCTTTAGTGTTTGAAAAGTTAAAAAATATACATATTTATGTATAGCTTGAAAATTATTGGTTTTTAATTGTGTCCGAAACTTCGAAAAGTCGAAGTCGAAGGTCAAATCTTCTTCGACTTCGACTTCGACATCTACAATAACCTTCGCATACTTGAAAAATTTCGAAGGAAGGATAAATCTTCGATAATTTATCAAACAATATAGTTTTATCTTACTAAATATTACATATTTCAATATTTGATAATTTTAAAACCGTTACTTAACAGAATTTTAACACCGACTAGTAATTTAATTACCATAACGTAAGCATAGATCAAAAGCGGGTAAGTAAATGTTAATATATTATAATCACTGTTGCCAACATAATGTTGTCAAAAATAAAAATACCTATAAAGAAATAACACCATGGTAACTGGTATGAAGCAGAGAAAGCGCTTTAGTTGTGCTATCATCCCAGCTCGCGTTTAATGTTTAGTCCTTAATATTCTATCTCTTTGGAATAATTATCTGTGACAAATTTACAGGTGCATTTTGACACAGAAGTTTTTCATAGCTTCTTCGCGTTTTCTTTATTATTCAAAATGTCTGATACGAAAAGTGGGAAACGAAAGCAGAAATTAATTTATAACTATTATCAAAGCAATCCTAGGTAGGTAGTTTCGACTTCGACTTTTCTTCGCTAGTTTCAAGCTTTGCTTCACATTTAAACAGTGGTCTTCGCACACCCCTATTGGTTTTATAAAAATGTGTTTCAAATAAAAGATGTTTATTATAACTAGACCTACATATTTGCGATGATAATTAATTTCATATCTCAAATCATTATGGAGATATGATAAAAAATGAGAATTTACGCATCAGTCCGGAACCTTAAAGTCATTTTGTCGAAATATTGAGGGTAGTCATTTTGTTTGTAATACTGATCAATGCTTAGAATTGAAATTAATTAAAATCGATTTTTTCTCTTTTTGCCCTTCAGTAAACTAACCTTAATTTTAGGGTTAGATATCTAATTCCAAAAACCCCTCGGGGCAACCCTATGAAAACACTAGATACTAATTTTTATCTCGATCGGTAAAATAGTTTAGGCTCTAGTCCGAGGTACAGACAGACAGAAATGCAAAAACAAATTTTTCGGATTCGGAGGGTCATGAAACGTCGAGATTCATCAAAATCTTGACTTAGATCTTTTTCACGATCGCAATACTTTCTGTACCTGTAAGATAGCGAGAAAGTAAAAATAATTGGTGACACCCTCCTCTCTCCCTTATCGATGTTTGCAAAAATATTATCCCTTCTTACTTTCCTTTTCTCTTAATATTTTCAGAAGCGATTTTTTTTAGCACTGCGTATTACTACCCATTCGGGTTATATGCCTGTGTGCTAATTGCACTAATGTGTTAGGGATTAAGACGTTTTAATTGAGATGAAATGCACCCACATTTGCATGGAGAGAGAGTGAAAACTATTTAGTAAAAAGCACTTTCAGTGTACCCGGCTGAGATCGAACCCTGATTTCCCCATCTTTGGCAGTCTAGTCAACACGAAGGTAGAGTGTCAGACCACGCAGCCACCGAAGCGAGTCAGATGCTATTAATTATATATTAAGGCGATGCGCTGATAAAATGACCCCAAATGTCAACATTCAATGGCGCCAGCCCTCAATCAAGCCATACCAACCTAGCAGGTGCCGTCTCTTGGCGAAGGTAGTGCCGAATTCTGTGGCTATTGAGTGTCATGTGGTCAGCACAATGGACCCTCCGATTGTTAATCTCAGTTTGCTAGACCGGAGCCTCTTCTTTTTCATTCAAGTAGCTTCTCATTATTTGTCATCATAAGACTCAGTTAACCTTGTTACAGACCCGATGCTTCACAGAAAAATCCTGGAGGTGCCAAGGATCGAGCCCGGGACCTCTGTATCTGTAGCCCGGAACTCTTACCAATCTACCGCAGAGGCGGTCACCTATAATGTCACAAAACCATGAAGTTATTATGTTGGTAATACATTTTTTTAATGCTTAATATTGGACAAAATACATACATGTTATTTATTTATTTAGAAATAATAGTTAGCCTATTTAATTTAAAATAATGTTTAAACAAAAAATCTGTTTTCTTGTTGTTATGCGTCCTTAGGACATTTGCGCCCTGACGACCGCCCATTCTAAATATTTTAGCTGAAAAACCCGTTATTTTATATTGTGGTCGGAATATACGAGTGTGATCTACATATGAAGACGTGAGTGTCCAGCATCCCCCTCCCCCTCCATTGTTTCATAAGAGGGAGGGGGAGGCACAGTACCTAACCCACATCACGATTCTCTCATAGTTGGCTACTCTCACTGGCTGCTTTATCAAAGTCTGTTGCTTGCTTAATAACCCCTGAAACTGAATTCATATGTTAATACAAGGGTGGAGAAAAGAGGGGAGGGGGGTGAGAGCGGATGAAATGTAGCGAATTGTGATGATTATTCAAAGCGGTGGGGGTTTAGGTTGGTTCGCCTGGTTCATCGCAGGGGAAATTAGCAGCGCTGCCAACTTGGCTGATGAGGAGACGGAAGTTTGAGGGTGGGTGGGTGGGGTGGAGTGATATTATTTCACCCTGAGGCAACTTTAAACTCGACCCAGCATGCACCACGCACCCGGAGTTATCTCTCCCTCTCTCCCTCACGCGCGCTTTACCCCTTTCCCTTAAAACCCTCTCTTCCAGTTCATAATTATTGTTGCTTCACAGTCGTGGAGGCGCGAGTTCTGAATAATATGCTACTGTGGGTGCCCGCGAGCAACAGGAGACTATCTCCAAGGTGTCCGTTATGAATATCGGCACTAATTATAAAAGAATAATATTTTCCCAATGACATTTTATAAACCATACTTAAAATAGGAGTGAATAATGACCCAGAACACAAGACGACTTCTGTATAGCTCTGTGGTAAGAGCATTGGAATACTAAGCTAAAGGTTCCGGGTTCGATTCCCGTGTCCATGGGTCATTTTACAATTTATAGAATATTGAAAAGAACAATTATTATTTAATATTTACCCAAATTTAATTTGGTTTACTTCTATAAAAATAAATATGACATCTTTTGTAGCCTAGTTGACTATGTAAAGTTGACTAGCTACAGACTCAAAGGTCTCGGGTTTGATCCCCGGTGATTCCAGATTTCTCTGTGAAGGGGTAGGTCTGGAGCGGGGTCACTCAAGCTCGTGAGGACAAACAAGAAGCCACTTGAAAAAAAAGAAGAAAAAAAAAGAGTGGCTCCGGTCTAGAAAACTGAGATCAATGGTCGGAAGGTTCATTGTGCTGACCACATGATACTCTCTATCCGCAGCAGTTGGCACTATCGTCTCCAACAGACGGTAGCCGCTCAGTCAGTAGGGCTAATTGCGGGCTGACGCCATAGAGTTTTTTTAAAATAAAATAACATTAATAATAGAGTAAAATGTTATCAATGCTGGCCGCAAAAAAGTATTTGTATTTTATAAAAGGTTATTTTTTAAGAAAATTTGACTTTAACTGAACTTAGGACTGAACAGAAACCGTTTTATAAGGGCACTGATATATATATATATTTATATATATATTTATATATATATATATATAAAGCTAGTGGTGATGAGAAGGAGGGGAAAAGAGAAAGAGAGTGAAAGGTCCCTCACTAGGGGTATAAACTCAGGTCCTTCCCCTTGATCAAAGAACATGCTCCTCTGTTGCACGGAAGTGAGTATTTCACAGCCCCCCTCTACCCTATCCCCTCTTGATCCAGTGGGCATCATCATCATCAGTCACGAGCCATTATGGGGCCCTGGGATACTCCAGACCACGGGCGTGATGACCCGCCAACAACGTTAATTATCGCCAGTCATTAGCGTTAATTGCAGCGTCGCCCACGCGGCGTGTGTTGCTCAGGGGGTCATAGATTCCCTCCACCCCCCCTTTGTCGACCGGACATCGGTCACTAGAGGTGGGGGGTAGCGGACACAGGGTGGAACGGGGAAGGAACATTACATGACTTCATTTATATAGATTACAAGAGAAAGATAGTTAAATAATCGATAACCAGCAGATTTAGAGGCACTGGTAATGTACCAGACTACCAGAACCGCATAGAGAACCCAGCAAATATATTTTCGAGACCTCCATTTACGCCATATAAATAAATATATTTCCAGCCACATATTTGTATCATACGTATATATACTAATAATTACGCAAATGTATTTGGGATTATAAAAGTTGAATTTATATTAAGTGTATCCACATTTGCATATAGGAAGAGTGGAAAACCATTTAGGAACAAACAAATCCTCAGTACACCCGACCGAGATTTTAACCCCTGTCTCCCTCTCCTCAGCATACTGGTCTATGGTGAGAGTGACGCCATTTAGACCATTCGACCATCGAAGCGTTCTACAAAATAATCAGCTGGTATGACATAATCGCACGTACTTTATCATACAGACCGTTCATTAGTTTGTGACAAGATTTTCAAAACTCAGTTGTTCCAGCCTTTAGTAAGTTTTCCTCAGGAAAAACAAGCATCATTTTGGTAAACATGTGTCGCACTCCTCAGATCTAAATTTTGAACAAAATTGCTAGTAAGCTATTTTTAAAAAGATTACAAATTTTTCATCAGTAATCTGCCTTGTAATAATTTTATATTTTTCTGTTAGTAAAACTAACATACATTCTTATTTAACATTCAAAATACACCTCAGATACCATTTTGAACAAAAACGTTAGAACCATTTTCGAAAAATTTCAAATTTTTCAAAATCATTAATCAGTAAACTAGCCTTAATTTGAGGGATAGAATCAAAATTCTAAAAATGTATCCCAATGGGTGACTATATAAAATCTAAATATCAAGTATGGAAAAAATCCATTAAACCTTTTCGGCTGTAATCCAGGGACAGACAGAATTGTAAAGCCCCATTTTTTTTTGTTTCTGGGGGCACATAAAACGTTTGGATTCATCATTATATTGAGGTCGAATATTTTCACAATCACTAAACATACCTTCTATATATGACAAAATAAAGATAAAAAAATTAGTGGACCGAAAGAGCTGAATCCCAGAAGACGAATGGTGGCGACTCATCCATCGTGTACCAGAGTGTACTCTGGTAATAATTATTGTTCGCCTCAGGGCCAAGTCTCATCAACCATGCCCTGCTCTCATTGTAGCAAAGCTCTGTGCTGCAGTAACCTTGTTACTGCACCAAGGGAGGAGGGGGGGGAGTTACTGCGACAATTATCATCATCGAACCCTTCCTCCCTGAATCAAAGGCCAGGATGATAGGAAGGAGGAGGAGGTTATCTCCGAGCGCGCCAGTCTTCTAGGCAACTACCCCTACCCCCTTCCTCCTCTAGCGAGCGCCCGTAGAGCCCTAATTGCCGCAGAGATATTCATCCGCCCCTAGAAATTATTTGCCGTCGTTATCCCAACTATTCAGAACATTGACGCAAAATAAATAGTAATAGTAATGATGATAACTGTGTGTGTGGAATGGGGTGGTTATACATTGGGGAGCAACAGGCGTCCATATCCAAGGGGAGTTTAGTAACTCATGGCGGGTCATTTGCACCTTGGATTAATCTCTTTGATTTTTCTTCGTATGGCATAGCGTTGGTTTCACAGTTCAATTTTCTTAAGAAGGGTATTTCTTGTCTAGCAGCTAGAATAATTACTAGATCTGCTTTTCACTTGTTCCCACCTCAATACCTATAAAATAACTATAATAATAATATACTAAAATGTTATCAATTTTGGCCGTAATAAAGGTAATTATTTGTATTTTCTAAAAGACCCAGTTTAATAATCTAGGTGAATTTTAAAGAATCGAATCAGGGCTCCGCCATAAAAGAGATCAGAAGACCAACGTTATCATGACGTAGAGGGATATCGTCCTACAAAGATTGTGAGCTTGACAGTCAATATACTACATTAAAAATAAATGTGCACCACACAGACTTTCTCTTTCTTTTATCATAAAATATAGACATTTACTAGAAACTCGTAATATTTGTGAAACAAAATAATAAAAAATTGTTTCAGAAACAACCCGCCAAATACCATAACAGAAATAATATTCACTGCTACAGACCCATTGAGAAAAGAGGAACCTTTATGTCCAAGATACAGTCAGACAGGCGGAATGATGAAAAACAATTTTTTTCTGTTTCAGAGGTTCATGAAACGTCGACATTAATTTTATCAAAATCTAGATTTGGAATTTTTTTTTATGATAGGAATACTTATCTCTCCGAGGTGTCAGGAGAAATTAAAAAGGTATGGTAGCTAACATCCAAAATATTTTTAATTTTGAAGCTAGGAGACTAGTCTTGTTGTATATTTGATTGTACTAAATACAGTCCCTTATCTTTGTAATAAAAAAATAAAAACCTATCTAATAGGCCCGTCGTAGACAGACACACTTCACCGAATGTACAAGAGGCGCATTTTGAAACAAACGAACAGAGAACACCAACCCTGAAATAGCTAATAACCCATTCCTTTGTTAAATACCAACCCACACCAGTTTTACTATTCATTAACCATTCATACAGACCCTCCGCCCCCTTTTCCCTTTCCTTTCTATTTTTATTATTTCATTTGGAAAGTGAAGGTCCTTTTACGTTTTGAAACCATTATTATTATATATTTTTTTGTCTGTGTTAATTTATGCAAGTGTTCTCTGTGTGATGCAAATCTTCTTCCAAATGGGTTTACATCCATTCATCACAGCGTCCTCCCACGGGGCATTTATCTCACGAGTCCGTCATAGAACTATAGGGACCATAGAAACACTCTCCAGACTGCTATAGGAACCGGTGTGGGATCCGAGATCAGCCCAAACAATACTCTCGTTAGGAAAATGCGGAGAATTTGCGTCGCTAATTACGACGAGGAAAAACATAACCCTGTTGAAATAAATTATGAATACTTTGTAACGCCTTTTAAATTAAAGCGAACAATGTATAGTCACAAAGCAGTGATCTAGTGCTCTGCATTTATCTCCATCTACTTATTTTAAAAGCATGCCAACACCTGGGACTTACTGATAACAATGATCCACTCGTAACTTGACCGTTAAATCTCAGACTGAAGTACTGTAACTGAATGAGAGTCAAACATGAACCCACTTTGTAAACGCTCAGAGCTGGAGGAATGGAGCTACGAGATGGCTGAAACACAGTACAGACGTTTAGATGTTCTGCGATAATTAATGAATTGTTTGTTATTTCTAAATATGGTTTTATTTCAAAATGGAGGGAAAAGATAAACTAGAGTCTGTCTATTGCTATTAACAACCTTTACATTTTGCGTTACAGACATTGGAAACAGTTGTTTGAATAAACCATGCCAAATGCATTAGAAATATTTTGATCAAATATGTATTTTTAGGTTATTATTATTGATGTACTATGTATGATTCTGAGTTTATATTAGTAAGACACCGAGATAGGATAGAAATATTAAAATATGAGAAAAATGAGACTAGCTGCTTAGATTCTACAGACTAATTTATTCGCTTAACCAGAGTTATAGTAAAAAAGCGGTTATGTCTGTTCTTCCTCCACACGGCTAAGCCGCATAAACTAGATACATTTCTTGGCTACACGCTCTAGCCACTTGATCGTGGTGTTCTGAACAGCCCCTCCCCCTTTTGCAAAATGTTGGTAGTAGCTACAAAACTTTACCCGCTTCGGTGGCCGTATGGTCTAACGCGCTACTCTCGTGTGAGATTAGACTGCCGGTGACGAGGAGATTGAGGCTCGAATCTCTGTCAGTTGTATTGAAATTTTCCCCCCGAATGGCTTTCCAATCTTCCTCTACGCAGATGTGGGCACGCTTCCTCTAAATATAACCTTCCTAATCCCTAATTAAAACATAATCGCATAACCCGAATGGGTAGTAAGACGTGGTGTTTAAAACCTACAAAACTTAGGTAATCAGTGTGTGAAGGTTCAGCTTTTTACCTATAGAGAACTTTCATAAAAACTTGGGACAGATAGATTATATAAATTACTGTTTCTAAAACCCAATGTTTAGTACAGATGCATTTTTTTCTAAAGTTAAGTTGATTTTAAGTCAGGTGGTGGAATATGTTTTATTCAAAACAAGTGTTTGACCCGCAAATACACTGGATGATAAACAAATATGAGCTTGATAAAAGGTCAATAGAAGGGCACATAAATGATCCATGCCATGGTCAACCTGTGACTCGCCATAGGTCACTTGTGCCCCCCCCCCCCCCNAAAGAATAAAAAAGCCCTTACCGTTCTTAAACCAAGGATGAGGATATTTTTTGTATCGGAAAGCATTGTCTTAGTCTGGTTGTTTTAAGTGCAGCTGCAATGGACTATATACAGTCTTCTTTAGTAAAATATAGACCTTTTCACATTTTACAGACGCGAACTTGTTTTATATTATATACCATACAACTGGTTTAATTTTGTCACCACGTCTTATTACCCTTTGGGATGTATGTACTAATTACTCTAATGTGCTAGAGATGAGGAAGGTTGAATTTAGAGGAAGCGTACCCCACCATTTGCGTGAAGAAAGAGAGTGGAAACCATTTTGGAAAAATATCCCCAGGATACTATTATTATTATTATTATTATTATTATTATTATTATTATAAGCACCGCGTCTTACTACCCTTTCGGGTTATACGCACTTACGCTAATGTGTAATGGTAGGGTGATTGTGGAGAACCTACAGTTTAACGTGGAATCCGAACCACGGTGGGGGCCTGGCATTCCACACATTCACAAGTTGTGATTAATACACATCTTGTCAGAGGTGAAGGAAGGTTTGGCAATCAGATATATCTGTGCCGGGACCGAGGATTGAACCCTGGACCCTCAGCACAGAAGTCCGACCCCTTACCCCTAGACCACCAGGTCACCCCCAGGATATTCAACAGGGATTCTGCTAACCCCCAAAATCCCCGTCATTACAAGTCCAGTATATTGCAAGAATGATAAGAATGATGCCTTAGACCAGTGTTATTCAACTTTTTTTTTTGTTCTCGTACTCCTAGATATAGTTTGTATTCAACTTTGTACCCCCAAAGTTAATGGTGCATAATACAAGTTATACATATTCTGTAATCTATACCTAGGAGAGAGAAAGAGAGAGAGAAAGAGAGAGAGAAAGAGAGAGGGTTAGGGAGAGGGTTAGGGAGAATGAGATAACATGTTCTTACGTCCGGGTCTCTTGTGTGTAGCCCTAAATCTTACCTTGATTATTCAATGTTTATTATGACATATATATATAATATATTATATGTAGCCCCTATGATGTATTTGCCTACCCGTAGGGGTACGTGTGCCTCAGTTTGAATACAAATGCCTTAGACCATTCGACCACCGAAGTGGGTAACACGACTGTTCCCAGGGAACAACGTATCCTGATCCGACACACGTAAGAGAAATAGCGAGGACATTTTATTGGCACATTCGCTTCTGTTTGCTATCCAGGGGGTGGCTATATTCTCAGACCAGTGTGCACAATTACCACTACATGCTCCTCATATCGTTGTCATATGACACGTGAGCTTTTAAGCATTGACCTCTTCAAGTGCCCTTGATGTCAAATTCCAAATGGAAGCGGTACTCTTATCAAAAGCTTCCTCTATCCGAGGATTTCATGAGCAGCTTGTTCTGGGAGCAGATAGCCTCAACTTCTAAGTCCTTTAATTTGTAGCTGGAAGTTCTGATTGGAATAAACAAATAACAAGGGATTGGATGTCGAGGGTTTCAGGAGGAATCACCGTTCTACTTGAGCATAATTTATTTTGCTGTACAAGTCAGGAGCATTGGGATCGATCCCAGACTTGTAAGAAACATTTATCATTTGTGATAAATTTGTGATGAATTAACGGCTGGGTTCTGTGTGTGTTCTAGATTTAAGTTAGTTTATAAGTTGTGTGTTGCTATAATAAGTTGGTTTAGAAAGTACACGTTTAATAAGGTACATACATTTTAAAATACTAATTAGTGTTCTTTCAAATAACCTATCCAAAGTTTATATAGGTTTTATCTTTAGTTATAAAAATGCAAACAAGCTACATCCTATTGCCAATAAGGGGCTGTCCTAAAAATATGTAATCTTTTTTTTTTGGGTGGGAGAGGTGGGTTAAGTTTTTTTTACGTTTTCTTACGAGGGGATAGAGGGGGGGGGGTCCAGAATCCATCTTAAATAAGGTTTTTTTTAATCAATGTTTATGGTGAGACAAGATCAAAGGTAACGTATTTTTGTCAGTAAATAAATATATTAATTATAAAATTTCCCTTTTATTTTATTAACTTATGATGTGTTACATCTAATTTTACTGCAATTCTAAAATGTTCATAGTTCTAAAATTCTAAAATATCATAATACTTGCTTTGTTACCAATCCTTATGAATAAAAATAATAAAATTATTAAAATAATCAAATTTACCAAATCATAAAACATTACTTATGATATAAGGGAGAGGTGGGTGACGTATAATTTTACCATTCCCTACGTGGGGAGAAGGTCATTTCAAAAATAATTTTAAAAAAGCCCACGTAATTTAAGGATGGTCCCTACGAGTGAATATTCTTAGATTTTGCTCTCAATATAGACTGAACATCTTTACCCTTCTTTAAGGTGGAAAAGCAGGGGACGCGAGAAAGGGTTAGTAGTCTTGCAGTTCTTATTTTTTAAAAATATTCTAAAAAAAATTTGGCTAAAAAAAATCAAATATTTCTTCAGTACAAACATAGAATTTAACTTTCTTCAACCCGCTTCGGTGGCCACTTGGTCTAAGATGCTACTCTCGCAGTAGACTAGACTGCCGATGATGGAAAGATCGAGGTTCGAATCTAGGTTGGGTGTACTTAGGGTGGCTTTTCCAAAATTGGTTTTCCACTCTCCTTCCACGCTAATTCGAGTACACTTCCTCTAAATATAATATTCGCAATCCTTAAAACTGATAGCGTAATTAGTACATAAGCGTATAACCCGAACGGTTAGTATGACTCGGTGATAAACAAAATGCTCTTCACACAGTGGCCTCAACAGTTGTTGAATATCTGTCAAGGGTGTAATGGAATTTAATTACAACATTTTCTCTTAATTTAAAAAGTGTATCATTTAATGCCACAATGCTCTTGACTGATATTCAACAACTATTGATATCACCGTGTGAAGAAAATTAAACTATATGTTTATATTGAAGCAATATTTGATTTATTTTGACCAAAATAGTTTTGCAATAAAAATCACAGAGTACTGGCCTTTTCTCAAATTCCCTACACTCCCATCTTAAGATTTCCTTAGAATAATAAAATAACCGCTGCCCGAATCATTAATACAGTAGAATCTTAATAGTTCGGGGCTTCGTGTAATTTGAGACAAGAATGTACCCAACACAAATCCTTTTACATAGCACTGACCGATTATGTAGACTTGGAAAACTAAAATGCGGAAAACTTGGTAATCTTTGTAAGAAAACTATCTGGATGGGAAGGCCCGACTAAACGGAAAATCAATAAAAAAAGAAAGAACTTAATCTTCATTGTAAGGAATATAATTTAATAAGAATAATTTTTAACAATGCATATACCTACAACTAACAATCAAGTTAATTTCAGTGTATTATATATTAATTTTAAATATGCTATTTTTTAGTTTCTAGCGATTTTGATCGTAAAAAAAAAGTTCATTACTGATTTTGATGGCTGTCGACGTTTAATGAACCAATCAATCCAAAAAAGTTTTTCTGCGATGTCGTTTGTTTGTGTGTCTAGGCCTATTGCCAAATCCATTTTACCAACGAGGATAAAACTTTGTATCTAAGGTTTTCATAAAGTTCCCCGGAGGAGTTCTTGGAATTATATAATCAAACTTAAAATTAAAGGTAGTTTACTTAAGAGCTTAAAGAGAAAAAAACAGATTCTCTCAAAATACATTCTAATATTTTTGATTAAAATTCGTGTCCAAGCACTATTTAAAATTAATAACAAAATGGCACATCTAATTTTTCCTGTTAAATAAATTAGAGGGTAATTTACATAAGCGGAAAAATGTACAATTCTTATATCTACGAAACTCTTCTATATACGAAACAACTTATTATTGTTAAGTTGTAGAGCTATTAAATAGTTTAATTTGAATTAATTAAATTTGAAATATATTTTTTATAAAACCAATAGTTTCCGAAAGAAGCGATAAAGTCTGTGCGGTGGACAGAAGATGCTGCTGCGAAGATTTCTAGATGCCAATATGGATTAATACAAAGAGAGACTTGTTTAGTTGAGAGAATATTGTAATTAAAACAGTTTTAAGATCTAGACCTATTAAAATATCGTTTGGCAAATAAATATATCAAAGTTTTTTATGCTCGTTTATTCTAATATTAATAAAGACTGAGATCTTAGGATGTAAATATAGCCAAAGACGTCTCCCACGACGAAGTCCCAAAGAAATTATTTCCCCGTCGTTTATATGGCTGGTTGTTTAGGTAAGTTGTCACAATTAAATATTAGAAACTTTCGACCCAAAAAATATATTAGGAGTGGATGGAATGGGGAAAAATAGACATGATCTCAAGAGCAAAAAGAAAGATAATTTATAATGTTTTTTTAAATAATTGAAATACTACTTTGATATGTGTATATTTTATGTTATTTTTGTATAACATATATCAAAACTATATGCTTTTTGATTTTTTTTAGAATTTTAATTTTTCCAAACTAATTCGAATATTCGATGGTTTGAAATTTGGAACCATAAAAACTTGTCTATATATTGACTTATTCAATTCTGGCCAGTTGAGTCGAAGTTGCTTACCCACCATATTTCCCTCTTGACGAATGCCGATACATTAATTACTAACCATACCAATCTGTTACTACTTAAAATCAAGCCGCGAATATCCTAGTTTCGTAAACTTTCCTTATCCCAGAAGTTTCTAATAAAGTATTTTGCCTACTTTCCTGACCAAGTTTCCAAGTTGAACCAAGGGTAGAGTAGTGGATAGAAGAAGGGAGGGGGATGTTTTCTTACGATCTTCTTGATACTTGTAATCAACACGGATTAAACGCTTGCGAGGATGAAGAGTGTTTGTGGTTGGGGGGTTATTAAGAGGTTGAGGGGGCGATAGTACAAGTTTCCTAAAGAAGAAGAAGGTATGGGGTGAGGTCTTCAAAAACTTGAGCCCTCTTGAAAATCCAGCGGTAAGTTTGCGCTCAGTTGAATGAAGAAACAGGGAAGGGTGGTGATGGAATGAGTTAGGCGATCGACGTGTAGCTCTGCGGTATCATTACCGAACTAAAAGCAAGGGGTATAGAGATTAGCGCAACGGCCGAAAAGCCTGAGTAATAAAGAAGGGAAGAAATATGGCGGGAGGAAAAAAAATCTTTTCTCTCTCTCGGGCGAACGAGGCTATATATCAACAACTTTCTCTCTTCGTAGATCGGAGGAGAAATGGGGCTTTGGGGAGGGTGGGGAAGCATTAGACTTCAACTGCTTTTGGTAGAAAGATTTAATGAAGAAGTTAAGAAGTCTCTCAAAAGCAGGGAAGACGCGCTTTATGTAAATGTTTGGTACGGTTCATAACCAGAGCGAGAGGAAATAACTTTTTACCTAATAACACTTCTGGAAATGATGACGCGCGGGGGTATACAACACCTTCATGAAGGGAGACAGGTAATGAGACGTTGAGGTTACAGCGCTAAATATCTCCGTCTTTCTCTCGTGGCCTTTCCAAACATTCCGCGCCGTGATATGTGGAAACTTAGGGGTAGATGACTAGACTAGCACTAGCGTCGGTTTTAATCAACCGAAGTGGCAAGAACTAGTAAGTTAACTTCAGCGGCTCGAAGACTTCCGTCGAAAGATACTCAAGAGTGTGATATAAACTTAGTAAGTTTAAATAACTATGGACCATTTTAACTAGCAATAACGGTATTAGAGTGGAAATTAAGAAAATAATACAATCGAGAAATGCATGCTACTACTCTGTCAGTATGTTGTTAGCATCTCGCCTCTTTTCAAGGAATGTAAAACATTGAACATACAAAACAATCATTTTACCGGTTGTTCCCTATGGTTGTGAAACGTGGTCTCTTACCTTACATGACGAAAACAAATTTAGGGAGATATTTTGTCCAAAAAGGGATGAAGATTCTGGGGAGTGGAGGAGTTTACATAATGACATATCCAGTGAAGTAATACATCTAGAATATTTTTTTATTTTTATAAATCAGACTGCAGCAATTTTGACAGTAAATTCTTCAATTAAATAGAGTTCAGTTAAGTTCCAAACAACCTGACCCCAGACCATTAATTTAACATTAAAAAAATTATTTTAAGAGATGTTTTATAGTAAAATAGCTAACATTTAATTAATTTTTATATTTCCTCTTGTGTTCATAATTCCCCCACCCCCCTACACCCCGCAAGATTCGATTTCCAGATTCGGGATTTATAGGCAAAATGAAAGGATTCAACCAAGCTCAAGTTTTTTTTAAATCCTTCTCTAACTTTGCACTGTGGGTACATATTTTTTTCAATCCAAAGAGAAAAATTGATAAACTACAATACGAGTGACATCAAAACAAATAATGCGAGGATGAAACCCTCAAAGTTCTGGCTTCCATTCCCCCTTCCTCCCATTATTTTGAATATCGGACTGTCTGCGAGAGTGGGTGACAAACCTCTAATTCACGAGTCTCCACGGGGTGTGGAACTGAGTGGGGGAGGGGAGGTGGGGGGTAGTAAATTGTGGCCGTCACTAGATCGGGCGAGCCCTAAGGTAACAAACTTATATTCGAAGCTTCCGACCACCAGATAAATAACCCGATCCACGTAAACGGGAATTAATCACGTCCCTTACCACCGCATGAATATATCCGCATGTGTATGAAAGACGTAGTCAGCCCACGAGAGTAAAATCTGTCACGGGTACAAGGGGAAAGGTTTTAGGCATAACGGATAGCGCACCGGACTCTTAACAGAAATCCCTGGATTTTGAAATATAAAAAAGATCTATATTTTTTCTCCTCCAAGTAGTACTATTATATTGGTCATATTGGCATTTATTATATTCAAGGGAACTTATTTCGATTTCTGGTGAGAAATTTAGCTATTTGTGTGTGTCCGTTCTCGTATTTACAGTACAATTCGCAAGACCTTTTTTTATAAAACACAAACATATTGTTTTGTGGTCAACATTGATAACATTTTACTATGTTATAGTGTTATTTTATAGGTAGGCCTATTTATAATATCATAAGTGACAGCTTCAAATAAGATGACTTGACGTATGAATATGTGAGAGTAGATCAAATAACGTTTCAAGCTCTCAGATAAGGTCCTTCTGTGAAAATTGGACTGTGGATGGTACATTATCCTCGTCGCTAGGCTTGAGTACATAATATTACTTTTTGCTGTCTCAGGTTAATTTATTTTATAAGTCTTATGCTGATTTAACCTTAGATTTTAAAATAAGCCGCAAATTGTCATGGTAAAATATGGTTGAGTGTACGATCACCAAAATAACATAATGATCGTTCAAAAAAGTTATATAAATATAGTTTCATACATTCATACATCAAGCCGTGTACTTAGATGTGGGCTGGAAGGGAATGCGAGATGTTTTTTCCTTCATTTTTTATGACTAACATCTTTTTTGTCAAAATAAATCAAATATTGCTCAGGTAAAATTTAGTTTAACTTTCCGCACATGGTAATCTTAACAGTTAACCAGTATATTAACATTTGACGAGAAACTTTTTAAATCAAGATAAAAAGTCCTGTACATATTACGTGATGCTCATGACAGATATTCAAGAACTGTCGAGATTACTGTGTTTATAAAATCAAACTAAACGTAGGCTTATTTACTAAAGGAATATTTTCTTTATTTTAACAATAAAAATAAGCTATTGGTCATAAAAAAACTGCAAAAAATACTGGCTTTAGCTTGCGTACCTTTACATTCCCACCGCAAATCTGTTATTTTAAACAGACTATACTCACATTGACTATTTTAATATCAGTATAACCCACCTTGGTGGCGTAGTTGGCTAACGCGCCAGTCGTGTTGAGTCAGACCACCGAGGACGGGGAGATCGAGGTTCGAATCTCGGTCGGGATCCCATTTCCTAATCCATTAGTGTAATTAGTACTTAAGCGTATAACCCGAACGGGTAGTAAGACGCGGTGATAAAATTAAATTAAAAATTAAAATATCAGTATACCATCACATACGGTAGGTACGTGGACAAAGGCGTCAGTTGCGTTTTGTATCATTTTACCAGACTCGGGAGGTCATGGTTTGAATCCCGGACCGGGAGTGTTGAGGTGGTTTCTACCTAATTCATACCTATGCTTATTAGGGTGGATATGCGGGGCTATCGGAGGGGTTGTAAGACTCAGAACGTGGTAAAATAAATGCTACGGTGTACCACACAGACTTTCTCTTGGTTTTTTTTCTCTTAAAATAGAAACATTTACTAAAAACTCGTCAGCTATGTGAAACGAAATAGTATAAACACTCCACAGAATTTTTTAAATAGTATACACTGTTACAGAAACAATAAGAAAAGAAGAACATCTTTATCCATCAAAAAGCTTAGCAATCCATTTCATCTAATCTCATTTCATCTATCTAATTCCAAAAACTTCTCGGGGAAACTTTATGGAAACCCTAGATAGGTACCAAGTTTTAGTCCGATTGGTAAAATTGTTTCAGCTCCCGGCAGATGTACAGATGAATAGAAAGACTGCGTCGCTAAAATCACCTTTTTCGGTTTCAGAGCGTCATGAAATGTCGATATTTATCGAAATCTCGAGTTCGATCTTTTTAACGATCAAAATAGGTATTTCTCCGAGGGGTCGAGAGAAAATAAAAAATAGTATAGTGATGTAATTAAGATGTTTAGGAAAGGGCACGCTAGATATAGCATTTTGAATCCCTCCCTGTTGTGGCTACAACACATTATAACGCAACAGGAGACCAATCACTCTTAGAACGAGCCTCCGAGCAAGTCCTCACATAGGTGGGGGGGGAAGGGGGGGAAGAGCGAGGTACTTTGAATTTATCTATCTTACCTCACAGCACACAACTTAATTACAAGGAGGATGATTACCCCGCACAGAGACCAATTAACACCCTCCTGGAATGATTATGTCCCTTGTTCATGATACTCTCCCGCTTAGCATGCCGTCAGCCTCGGGGAGGGTGCTTGTCATTCTAAACTTTACCCCTTTCTGCAGACGACCCGCGCAACACCGGCGCAAGGCGAAATAGACAACCAACCTCCGGAGAATAACCGCACAAGTCAAAGGCCAGAAAAAATTGAAACTTAATAACGTTAAAAAAATGGATTAATATGACAGGAATAAAATAGCCAAACTATTATATATATTTTAGTACGGATTCACTCGCATCTAGATATCATATTTTGAAAATTGAAAAATGACATGGACACGGGAATTGAACCTGGGGTCTTTGGCTTAGTACGCCAATGCTCTACCACCGAGCTATTCAGGAATCGTCCCGTACTCAGGGTAATTCTTCGCTCATATTTTAAGGCAGAGTCTGTGATGGACGTGGGGGAATCGTTGGCTACAAATGTGTGATTTATTAAGATCACGAGCTATCATATAACGCAGCCACCTTCGACTTAATAAATCACACATTTGTAGCCGACGATTTCCACACGTCCATCACAGACTCTGCCTTAAAATATGAATGAAGAATGACCCTGGGCACAGGAGAATTCCTGGATATCTTAGTGGTTAGAGCATTAGTGTATTAAGCCAAAGGTCCCGGATTCGATTCCCGTGTCCAGGTGTAATTTTTCAATTTTCAGAATATGATATAGTGAGGGTTTATCGGTCCTGTGTCCAAGCTGGGAGGCTGCTCGGCTAGGTTTGTCCCTTCTAGGGTTCCCAATCCTCTTTCTAGGTGGATAATAACGTAATTTCTTAAACCTCGCCCTCTAGTTATGTTACACCTTCTCTCTCTCTCTCTCTTTAAAACTAGCTAGTAGCTAACTAACTAGTTTAGGTGACCTGGTGGTCTAGGGGTAAGGTGTCGGACTTCTGTGCTGGGGGTCCGGGGTTCAATCCTAGGTCCCGGCACAGATTTATCTGATTGCCAAACCCTTCCTTCACCTCTGACAAGACGTGTATTAATCACAACTTGTGAATGTGAGGAATGCCAGGCCTCCACCGTGGTTCGGATTCCACGTTAAACTGTAGGTCCTCCATTTCATCTCACAATCACCCTACCATTGAACATTAGCGTAAGTGCGTATAACCCGAACGGGTAGTAAGACGCGGTGCTAATAATAATAATAACTAACTAGTTTTAAAAAGAGTTTAGAATTCAAACTAAATGTTAGTGTAAATAACCCATATCGGTGGGTACGTAGACTAAATGTCGGTCTCATTTTGTTTATTTGGGACGGAGATGTGATTAAAATCCTTGACCATTTATTGCTATCTTTTTGAATCAATGGTTTCCCATTGTCTCTATATGCAAATGCGAGTATACTTCTTATAAATGATACCGTCCTCATTCTTACCCCAATCTACGTAATTAAATGCTTTTTAGCCCGACGGGTAGTAAGAAACAGTAGAAAATAAGCTCGTTAAGTATATCATGTTCAACTTTATTGACCTCATACCATAAACTTTAGTGCAAGTGCCGTTGATTTTTGACGGAGCGTAACGAGGTCCCGTTTTGACTTAACTATTTGGTAGTCAGGAAACACAGTTTGAACCAGTCATCGCATCTTATTAAGGCCCTTGGCCCTGTCGAGTGCAAGTATAAAACCTATTTTGTGGGGTGGTGGGTGGGAGGGTGAAAGGCGTGGTGTGGCTTCACAATTGACCAAAGTATCCTTCCACGTCAACAAGAAGAGATGAATCACTGAAAACGTAGATGGCGCTAGCTACCGGACAGGTCTTGCGGGGAAATAGCACGTTTGAAAATACAAGTTTTCTTGAGAACGAGTGAAATGTTTATGTTAATGTTTTCAACAACCCTTCTAAGATAATGTATCGATGTTTATTAATTGTTAGGTTTTCTTTTTTTTTTTTATGAAGCCGGCAGTTTTCTATTGAAAAATGTTAATTCTATCGATATTTGATCACTGTTAAAATTATAGAGGAGGTGTGTATATAAAAAGTATAACTTAATAAACATGCTTCTATTCTTGAACAAACCGTTTCCGAAAAGAAAATGGCAAAACAATAAAAATTCTTGAAAATAACCTTTGTTCCCATGACTTTGCATTTCCACGACAAATGAAAAGGGCCAATCGCCTTAGGGTCCTCTGTTATTTCCATTAGAAGACAATAGAATTGGTACTCATTAAACCATTTTACTACATTTTAAATAATACATCAAAATTAGTTCACTGTTGTCCAGTGACGAAGGCTGAACATTTCGATACGTTTTCTGTTCCGAGCATGATCTTGTATCAAATATACCGGCTAGATGGGAGCATAGCCGGTTGTTCTGCGGAGCAGTCGGGTCAAGCGATTTGCGTGCCATCTGTTGCTGGGAAAGGGGAGTGCGATGCTTCGCGCGCTAATTGCCGACCCTGATGAGCGCTTCATTACGTCATCAAATGAAGAGGAGGGGAGAGGAGGGATGCTGTCGTCCAGGGAGTAGTATTCTGATCGTGGTTTCCTCCTTGATACGTGCACAAGAGGAGGGGTTGGGGATGTGAGGGGAGGGGGCGATAGCTATGACTATGTACCCTAGATACCCGGGTTTGATCTTATATACTGAATCGTATAAGCGTTATTACTTTCATAATTTGTATTTCTTATCTTTTCTCAAGGGAATTCTGGTCAATAATTTTTTCGCTTACCCTTTTAATTATTTTCTTTTAAGTTAGTTTATTTTTCTTTTGTTGAAAGTAGTACTGGCATTGTTTCCTCTCCTCATCCTGCTACCTTAGGTTTGAGTTTGTCACTTGAAAGAGATCAGAGAGGAAGGGTCTATCCCTTATGAAGATGACAAAACCTGATAAAAATCTAGATGTAGATGTAGATTTGATGGTAGTATCGCAGTAATGTGTGAGATATAACCCAATTTTCTTATAAATAGCCATCTGAAAGGCCTTTATACTAACAGAATCCTACCATACAGTGAGGTTATGGTAGGAAATTATTTATTTCAGAAAACTATTCGTAAGAAAGACGCGCTATAGCTGATACGTGAGGCCTGTTACCCTACTTTGTAGCGGTAACATCTGAAATATAGATATAATTGTTAGCCTCGAAGTAATACTTGACATGATGGCTGGTGTGTAAGGGCAGGGTCGGATTGAGAGCTATGAAGGCGCCAACATTAAAATAATATTTTTTATTTTCGAGGTTTCGACATTATCATTTTTCCTTAACAAAACTAACTGCTAAAAGCTCAGTGTTAAAGATCTAGTGTAAAAAATAAAATACTGTCAACATAATAAATCAAATTTATAGTTCCATATGCAACTACGAGATTCGCTGTGGGTTAGTGGTGTTTATATTTTAAAAATTACAGCCTGAAAAAAATTTTTTTGCTACACGTGTCATTAATAAGTAAGTCATATTTAGTCAAAAATAAAAATAAAATTTGATGTGAGTTTTTATATATATATATATATATATATATAATAGAGAGAGAATAAAATAATAGTATAAAAAAGTTTATCTTTTGGCACTATAAATTGCCGTCATATTAATATCTTATATATATATGTATCTTTTGGAACTATAAATTGCAGTCATATTAAGATCTATTATTATTATTATCACCGCGTCTTACTACCCGTTCGGGTTATCCGCACTTACGCTAATGTGTAATGGTAGGGTGATTGTGAGATGAAATGGAGGACCTACAGTTTAACGTGGAATCCGAACCACGGTGGAGGCCTGGCATTCCTCACATTCACAAGTTGTGATTAATACACATCTTGTCAGAGGTGAAGGAAGGGTTTGGCAATCAGATAAATCTGTGCCGGGACCGAGGATTGAGCCCCGGACCCCCAGCACAGAAGTCCGACACCTTACCCCTAGACCACCAGGTCACCATTAAGATCTAATATATATATATATTATATATATATATATTAGATCTAATATATATATATTAGATCTAATATATATATATAATATATATATATTAGATCTAATATATTATATATATAATATATATTAGATCTAATATATAATATATATATAATATATTATATATATATTAGATCTTAATATGACTGCAATTTATAGTTCCAAAAGATACACTAATTTGCCCTCCATTAAATCCGGGCCTGTGCGAGGGTATGTCGCCTTACTCTCTAGCGGGAATATCTGGGTTATTTGTTGTTATCTCTCGGCAATAGTAGATGGTGGCTGGTGTGTGAGGCTATGTCTCCTTGCTTTGTAGCGCAGGCGCGCCAGATGACCTGACAAGCACTTCCTGTCCTGTGACACGAATGCGCTTCTCAAATAAAACTTCCACCTGTTCGCCACACTTATAAATAACCAGGCTCATTTGTGGGTGTATATAGTATGTTCGGATCATCATTAAGGAACCTTTTAGAAAATGTAAAAATCGATTAAATGTTTTATTGGAGGTATTTAATGTTCCTTAGCTGAGTTAACTGATTACATCAACACACAACTTAAAAAAAAATTAAATTCCATAACATACATAACAATGAGTCACCCACCCAGCCGTCTCAATGTCACATAAAAAGGTGGGGGAGGGGGGCGAACAGCAATTTCACCAACTGCAACAAGTCCGATACCTTATCTAAGTCAATAGCATGTATACAGGTTCGATTCACAACAGAGCTGAAACCTTTATTATTCGAGAAAATGAGGCCTTTTCTTTCACGGTGATGAAATCATAACTGTATGAGGTACTGAGTATTGTATCTGTTCTAGATCTAAGTCAGTTTGTAAGTCGTGCATTGATATGATAAGCCGGTTAGTAACGTTCACGTGTTATATTCCCTAAATTAAATCAATAATTAAATTTGAACCCCTGATACAATGTTCAGTCTTACCCAGAATCGAACCAAGGACACTTATAATATAGAAGGACGAAAATAAATGTAAATTAAACAACATTTATACAAGGTCATTTAACAACATTTATCAACCCGCTTTGGTGGCCGGGTGGTCTAACGCGCTACTCTCGTGTTAAACTAGACTGCCGAAGACGGGAAGATCGGGGTTTTATCCCGGCTGGGTGCACTGATGGTGGGTTTACCTAAATGATTTTCCACTCTCCCTCCACTCAAATGTGGGTGCATTTCCTCTAAATTAAGCCTTCTTAATCCCTAAACTATTAGGGTAATTAGTACATAGGCGTATAACCCGAATGGGTAGTAGGACACGGTGCTAAAAAAAACACCGTTTATCTAGAAGTTGTCAACATTAATTGATTTGCAAGATATTTATATTGGTTATTATTATTATTATTATTATGTGTTCTGTCTTACGACAGGTCCATTCCTATTGTCAGTGAACTTAGACCGCCAATGCGCCCTGTCCTCTGCCTCTTCCTTCAGCTCACACAATTTATTATTTCCTTCAAGTCATCCAATATTTGAATGTTCATCTTTACCTCAGCCTTTACTTTCATGTGGTCATGCAGAAGACAGTTCCTCTTAAGGATGTGTCCGATCCAGTTTGCTTTGCACCGAGTGGCGTATGAACACATTAAAGTATATTTGGAAACATGATAGGTCAATATCTTATATTGATAAAATGAAGAGTTTGTTTGTCTCTCATGAGCATTGGGAGATATCTACCGCAGGTAGAGGTCTGAAATTTTAAAATTAGTAGCCCCTGTGCACAAACATGTGCATCTCAAAGGTGGAGTTTTAAATTTAAAGTAACCTTTCACGTACAATCACTAAACTAAAAACATTTCCCCTGGGCAGCGGTGGGTACTTCAACGTGTTTTAATAGTTCAAGGCATTCTAAAATTACGATCATAATATTGCTCATATGTTTTAGATGAGGTAGAACGTGTGAACCCAATCCGACACCTTATCTTAGTCGGTAGCGTATCTGTCTACTGGGATAAGGGTCCGGGTTTCGATTACTGGCATGGCCTGAAAAATGTATCATTGGTAAAAATGTAGGTTTACCCTTTTACAGTGATGAATTAACGGCCTGTCCTAGTTGGATTATAAGATATATGAAGCTACGACAGGCCTAGCAAGCCGGTAGTGGAAAATATATGGCTTCAAATAAATAAATAACCCAGGCCACAGGCTGAAAACTGTAATGGATATAAAGTAAAATAGAGAACGTATAAACCCAAACTATGTCACAAAAATCAGAAATAATTTAGCTGTCTTATTCAAATGTTTTGAATTTGATTTGTTTTCATAAGATTAACAACAACAACAAAAAAACTGTCATGGACATACACTAATAATTATCTTGTCATGATCTACTTTCAGTTTCATAAGACCACGTTTGGACCCAAAATTGTGGGGCAGAGGAGAGGACGTCAAAACAAAATTTTCCCAGGGAACAAAATTCGAGTAGTGATGTAAACCGGTGTTTAAAAGTGTACGTTGAATCTTCGAGCTGATAGTGGTCTGGATGCTGTAGGTCGCAGTGGAGTAATCGCCTGTGTTGTTTCAGGTTAATGCAGTCGGGCGGACGGACGGATGACAACGACGCCCCTGTCTCGGCTCATTAATAGGACGCTCCACTGGTCAACATCCGGTGCTGAGGGTTGATCCATGAGGGATTCCCGAGGTGGTATTCACGAGCTCTGAGGAGCAACGCTTCGGATAACGACCCGGGGGAAAAGGGGTCATGATCTCTGGGTGTGAAATTCACACTTTGAAAATCTCTATTCACTAATTTAGCCACGATACCCTCATCGGTGAACATGCGGACTAAATGTCAGGGTCATCTAGTCTGATGGCAATGAGTAGTTCAAAGGCTTGAATTTCAGCCTAACGTACTAAGGTTGAATTTTTCCCCTAAACTGGTAACTTTTACAAACAAATGCGGGTACATTTCCTCCAAATTCTACTTTAACTATCCATATTGCACTATTTTTGTTTGTTTTCAAAGATATGTTTTCACACATGAGCTTAAATCTCTACAGTCTGATTTCGAAAGGAAAGGAATCCTTTTTTTAACATCTATAAAAGTTACTAAAATTGTTTTCACGTATTCATAAATCAAGTCATGTGATCTGCAATTGTCACATCTGATTGATACTATCAATACCTATAAAATAATAATACTGTAAGAACATGCTATGTATGTTGACCGTAAAAAAACTATGTTTGTATTTTCTAAAAGTTTCTTTCCACCAGAATCCTGCTATAGTTTCCTGTGCTCCACATCCGTGAGTCACACTGTAATGAGCTAATGTTCTAGTATCCGTGTGAGGTCTAGGCTCATTACTCAACCATTACAACAACAACAACAACAACAAAAACAACACCAAACAGGAACTATCAATCTTCGCTTCGTCAAGCTACGCCGCCCGACCAATGAAATAATAACATTCTGATACAAGTTAATACGTAGTAATTTGAGGACATTATTTCCGGCTTCACATCAAATTAAAAACTACAGGCCTTACTTAGCTCCCTCTCCCTTACTCTCCTTTTTTTCATTCCGGTGAAGGGTTGGTTGGAGGGGTGGAGGGGGAGGGTTCTTACAACAGAAGCGTTGCGTGGTGCTTGTGTTTTGTTTTAAATGAATGTCTTAGGGAGGACGCCTACTGTACGTCTGGTAGTTCAAATGACAGTATAATTCAATATTTCGTGTGTGTGTGTGTGTGTGTGTGGACCTAGTCGGGTAACGGGCTTCTCGAAAAGTCGATTAAAAGTAACTTAAGGAATGTTTTCTTTCTTTTCCATGCCATAACTTTTTGATGTGACCTTTACGTTTGAAATGAAACAGACCTTGAACTAAATGTTATTTTATATAAAGTCCCTACCGAGATTTGATGCCTATATCATTATTTATGTAAATTAATAGCTTGAGATTTGTTCCGCAATAATTATTTATATTAGTTTGGGGTATTTTTTCTAGACTTATTTAGATAAGAAGAGGCATTTTGATGGTTAATAAGAATGCTCGGAAACGATTTAATATTTTTGTACCCTCTTTTGTGGTCACATGGTCTAATCTCGTAAGTCGTCACTCTTGCAATGGACTGGACGGTCGATGACAGGTAGATCGGGTTTTGAATCCCACTTGGGTGTATTGAGGGTTGTTTTACCCAAATGGTTTTGCACTCTCCCTTCACGCAAATGCTAGTAAACTTCCTCTAAATTAAACCCTCTTTCTCATCTCTAACACTTAAGCGTATTTAGTGGTCTACATATGCGTATAACCTGGACGGGTAGTAAGACAAGGTGCTAATAAAAACGCCAATTCTTATAATATGCAGCTGTCACTCTCGATATCTCATAGTAAAACATATAAAACCCGCTTTAGTGGCCGCGTGGTCAAACGCGCTAATCTCGTGTTGGACTATACTGCTGAAGACGGGGAGATAAGAGCTCGATCCCGGTTGGGTGCACTGAGGCTGGTTTTCCCTAAATGGTTTTCTACTCTCCTTCTACACAAATGAGGGTACATTTACTCTAAATTAAGCCTTCCTAATTCTTAACCCATTAGTGTAATTAGTACATAGGCGTTTAACCTGAACAGGTAGTAAGACGCGATCCTAAAAAATAAATAAAATAATACTAATATTGACAGATGTTCTTGTTTTGACTCCTTTCTAATTTTGGAATCAAATAAAGAGAAAAATTTGCACATTTTCAAAATTGGTTTGCTAAGTTGTTTCTTTGGTTTCTTACTAACAGTCCCATTTAAAACTCGAGTCTTTAACCCCTAATAAGACATACATATTGAATTATTATGACATTTATTTATGGATCTGTTTTTTAATTATTATTTTTTAAATCTTACATTGTCGACACAAAAATTCATGGCAGTCCTTCTTATTATCAGGCAGAAACATTCAATTTCTTTTTACCCAACTCTATATTTTGAAGTAGTAGTTTCTAAATTGTAAAATTAGCCCATTAACAAGTACACTTACCCGCCTCGGTGGCACAGTTAGCTAACGCACTAGTCGTGTTGAGCTAGACTGCCGAGGACGGGGAGATCGAGGTTTGAGTCTCGGTTGAGTGAACTGAGGGGTGGTTTTCCTTAAATGGTTTTCCACTCTCTCTCCACACAAATGCGGGTTCACTTCCTCCAAATTCAACCTGCCCTATTCTTAACCCATTGGCTTAATTAGTACTTAAGCGTATAACCCGAACAGGTAGTAAGATGTGGTGCTAAAATAAAAAAATAACAAGTACACTCAGTTTTTCTTAATGTTAGCAGTCTTACTTTAACTAAATACCAAAGAATCCTCCAGAGAGTTAATCAACACCACCTAGGTGTGTGGTTTGTCATCCTTACCTAACCAAAAGGTACCACGTGTTGTAGCTAGCCAATCATGCTGCGATCAACGTCAATAGGGCTATGTAGTAAATAATTTGTTTGTTTATGGTGTGCAGACGACTTAATCGGTGGGCCTATAAAATTATATAGTTTGCTCTCCTCTCAAAAACTCTAAAACATCGTAGTCTCATGTTGCACTTAATTTTGTATATCTAGAGATAGGGTAAATTCGCTTTTGCGAAAAACGCGAAAAGAAAAAAAAGGGTCGAAAATAGGGTATTTATAAGTTTTCTTTGCGTTTCATGGCATTTGAAAGTGTTTACAGCGATTTTTATTTCGCGAATTAACGCGAAAAACGTGATTTTGAGAGTATTTTAGCTAAATTATTCTATTTAGCTAAATAGACGCGAATTCTCTGAAAATGCTGTGCATTTAAATAAAATGCTGAGAATTTCTTTGCCAATATTTACTATCTTTGACTTGCACATTTGTTTGAACTGACTCAACGACACCAACTATTTACGATACCAGCTATTTACTAAACTATTTTTATTTTTGTACTGTAGGCTACAATGATTTTTTGACGTTACACATAGGTGTAAAATAAATTATGCCAATTGAAGTCATTCTGCATTCTTCTGTTTGTGTTTGACACAATCTTCCAGTTTCCTTCCTTATTAATTTAATATTAATTATTTATAATTATAATCTCTCACATGAAAATAATTGCAAATGAAGGTTAAAATACCCTTCGTATTAATGCATACATAAATTTGATCATAAATCCTTTGTATGGGCCCTAAAAACATTGACGAAAGACATTTTTACCTATTTTGCTACAAAATGCTAAATTATGCCACAAAATGCTAAATTTCCAAGAATTAATGCTAAAAAAAACTGAAAATTAATGTTATTTTACCCTATCTCTAGTTTATTGTAAGTACTTGTAACCCTATGTGCTTGGGTTTCATTTTAGTCAACAATTTGTTTCCTAACCGTCCAAATTCAGTATATATGTTTTGTTAGAGTTGTTACGTTACGCATAGCGGGGTTTCTCCGACTGGCGGACTTTTCAATAGATCCCGCTGAGCAGTATTGGTAAAGGGGTAGTCTATAAACGAAGGGGCTACGATTCACAAGTTTTTTTTAAACTACCGGAAGATGAGCTCATAGATTTCTGTCCTAGTTGGGAAATGTTACATTTATTTTGTGTGTGTTTTCTGAAGAATAAATATGAGGCTATATATAATTTTTTTACAGAGGGCGAGGAAAATTCAACCATCTAAAATTACAATCAGTAAACTTATAAATTGAAAGTTGAAAATAGTTCAGGAATCGAAACCTCTTTAAAGTTACATCATTTCCAAGTATATCTACATTCCAATTCTCAATAGGAAGTACCTTATCAGACAGAAAAGTTACTAGATCTACATTCACGTATTCATACGTCAAATCATGTGATCTGCAGCCGTCACTTTTGATAGATATTGCAATAACAATAAAATGTTTGCTTTTTCTAGAGGTTTCTTCCAAAAGCTCACTATGTAATTAGTTGAGACACAACAGTAAGTGTTGCATTTGTGAGGTCACCTAAATATATTTTTTAGTGGAAGATGTACCAATTTATTCCTTTCAGTAGATATATGGGCTTACATTGTATAGTCTGTTGTTAGTAAAATATATATTCCTATAATAAGAGTGAAAATACTTGCAAAAAATTGTAACAAATAGGCCTACCTTCGATATTGGGTGAGCTCATCTCGCTTGGAATTAAAAATATATCACATGACACCTATGATTGACCCAAGATTTTTAAAGAGAGTGTGCTTCAGTTTTTAAAACTACCCCAATTTTTTTTTTGTTAGTATTTTAAAGATATTTTACGTGTACTTTCCAAGCACTTTGGTTATATCAACATATGAATTACATACTAGTCCCTGACAACAAACACAAGCTCTAAATCCTGCGGCCTAAAAGTTCCCCCAAATGACACATTTTCATCCATACCGGGGGGTCGAACCTCAGACCCCTGACTCATCCCTACTGATGCGTGTTGGCAACACCCGCTTCGGGTGGTCACATGGTCTAAGGCGTCTTTCTCGCAATATACTAGACTGTCGTTGATGGGGAGATTTGGGGTTCTAATCCAGGCCGGGTTTACTGAGGGTAGTGTTTCTTAAATGGTTTTCCCTATGAAAATGTGGACACAATTCCTCCAAAACTCAACCTCCCTCATTCCTAACATATTAGAGTAATTAGCACATAGGCGTATAACCTGAACGGATAGTAAGATGTGGTATTAAAAATAAATCGGCTTCATGATATGTTGGTAGCAATTCCGTTCCTCCCCCGAGTCTCTGACACGGACTGTGCCTCCACCGCACGTTCGCCCACACTTTCTCTCTGGACTGTACCATAACTTCAACGATCTCTCGCACCATTGTTTCATTTTTCTTCCCTGTGTTTTAGCATCCCCGCCCACCCACCCACTCTTTCTTTCCCCTACTAGATTCTTCTTAATCTCCCCCCCCTCATCCCCCCACCTTTCGCAACTTTTCCTAACCTAATAATGCCGTGAAATATTTAAAAGTGTTCTACGCTCTCCCCTGCTCCCGTTCGCAAGAGGTATATATACTGTAGCTAAGGTAAGTGTAGGGAGGTTTAGAAGTGAGGGAGACATTATGTTGTCTCAGCGCACGGCTGTTAATAATTAATGTCCCAGTAGTAAGCAGCCGTTCCCTTGTTCAGCATACCAGTGTATTTTTTTTTATTCCGACTTTTTTTTTTTTGACAAAGGATCCTATTCCGCCCTCTCCCCTTTTTTCCCTCAAATCTGTCGCGTCGTTTCATCAGGAAAGAAGGACCCTTAGTTGAATCCTTTTCCAACCAAACTTCGATAAGACGAGGGTCTGTTTATAAATATTGGAATGACAGGAGAATGAGATAACGTTAGTGAACGTTTTGTGCGAAGATTAAATTTTTATTTACACTAACCGGGAATCGAGTGTTTTGTTGGATTTGCGAGGTTCTTGATCGCCGTTGACGGTGATATTGGGGTGATTTGAATCTTGACAAAGTGCACTAAGGAAGGTTTTAAGCATCTTATTATCAATTTTAATCCGCTTCAGGAGGTGGAACGGTCTAAAGGCGTCATTCTCACAATAGACTGGGGGACGATGACGATGAGATTGGGGGTTCGAATCCATGTCAGGTGTAATTAAGGTAGGATTTTGCTCTAAATTATTTACCACTTTACTTCCAACACACATGTGAGTACACTTCCTCTAAATTCTACTCCTATCATCCTAAACACGTTTAGTGTAAATAGGCCCAAATGGCGCACCATAAAAACAAACTCTAAATTTAAGTTTTTTCAGATACAGTAGCCCCATGGCTTCTTTGGTGCTGACTAACAAATCACAGCTGACAGCTGACGGCTTTGAAAAGCTACCAGACCAAATTATATATCCCTACCCTGAACCATATAATCTGCAAAAAACATGTGTTTGGCAGCTGTCACTTCTGACAGTCAAAATCTAGGTATATACCTAAATATTGACTGTCAGAAGTCAACTGTGAACTGTCAGTCAGCACCAAAGAAGCCATGGGGCTACTGTACAACACCTTAGATCAATCGGTAGCGTGCCTTCCTTACTGAGATAAGTATGCTGGCTTCGATTCCCGACATGGATGAAAAATTTATTATTGGTGAAATATAGGTTTTCCCCCTTCACGGTGATGAATTACCGGCCGGGGGACTGGATGTTGTGTCTGTTCTATGTTTAAGTTAGTTTATAAGGTCTTGAGCTGATATAATCAGTCGGTTCAGAAAGTGCAAGCTAAATATAAAAAAAAGTTTTTTTTTCAGATAAATTTAAATCCAAATATTCTGAGCTAGAAGCCTAGAAATTCAATTCAATTAATTTATGCGCGGCGCACCCATTTAACCTTCTTGAGGGGGGGATATATCTGCAGGCCAAGGAAGGGGTGGCAATAAAGTCGACGCGCATGCGCGGAGTGTGATGAGTGTAACGAGAGGGAGAGAGAGAGAGGGAGGTGGTGTATTAAAGACGTGTCGTGTTAATGGGGACTGCGGCCAGTCTACCGTAAAGCGAAGAGATTGCCTCACGAGTGTAGCATATTTCATTACGCTGCCATTACGCTAATCCCTCCTCTAACCCCACCCCCTCCTTGCCCGCACCAAGCGGAGAGAGCTCTCTTCACGCCATTTAACCTCCAACACCCCCCTCTCACACTCTCCTTCTCTCTCTCAGTCACTCTCCGGGCGACAAGGGTGTAACTGGTACCAGGTGTCACTTTCTAACATTTATTTTAGCGATTTAAACGAAAAGTATACAACATTAACTTTTCTGAATCAACTGATAATATCAGAAACACGAATTATAAACTAACTTAAATTTATAACAGACACACCTGCTTTGGTGGCCTCAAGATCTAAGGCGTCACTCTCGCAATAGACTAAACTGCCAATGGCAGGGAAATTGGGGTTTTAATCTCAGTAGGGTGTACTGAGGGTGGTTCTTCCTAAATGGTTTTCCACTCTCTCTATCTTCACGCAAATGCGGGTACACTTTATCTTAATTCAACCTTCCTTATTCCTAACTCATTAGCGTGATTATTACATACGCGTATAACCTGAGCAGGTAGTAATATAAGGTGCTAAAATATATATATATATAGCAGACACAAAATCCAGGCCCTCGGCCATTACTTCATTACTGTATAAAGGAGATACCATCATTTCACCAATAATACATTTTAGGGAAATGCCGTTAATCGAACGCAGGACTCAAAAAGAAAACACATTACCAGATGAACTAAGGTGTCAGACGTGAATATTTTTCAATAGCAATTTTAAAGAAATATTTGCATGCTCTAGCCAAACACAGGTGACCTAGCGGTCTAGGGGTAAGGTGTCATACTTCTGTGCTGGGAGTCCGGGGTTCAATCCTCGGTCCCGGTACAGATTTATCTGATTGCCAAACCCTTCCTTCACCTCTGACAAGACGTGTGTTAATCACAACTTGTGAATGTGAGGAATGCCAGGTCTCCACCGTGGTTTGGATTCCACGTTAAGCTGTAGGTCCTCCATTTCATCTCACAATCACCCCTACCATTACACATTAGCGTAAGTGCTCATAACCCGAATGGGTAGTAAGACGCGGTGCTAATAATAATAATAATAATAATCTAGCCAAAAAAAATTTTCATCGCTGACTTACGCTATCTTAACCTAGGGGAACAGGGTGAGCATAGTAAACTTCAGGAGCCTATCTTATAGCCTGATTAAATCAGCAGATAAGACAGAAACTTACTATTTAAACAATGATCACTCTTAAGTGCTGTTTTCTCGATTCCTCAATTGACAAAAACCAAAACTTGGATACTTTTACTATAGTTTTATAAAAAAGGCCCTTTTGGAAAGTACAACTTATTTATTTGTGGTCAATATTGATACAATTTTACGATATTATTATTGTGGTTTTATAATTATTGATAGTATATATCAAAAGTGACATCTCCATATCACATGATTCGGTGTATGACCACGTGAAAGTAGATCTAGTAAGTTTTCTAACTACCAGATAAGGTTGTTAGCCCACTTCGGTGGTCGAACGGTTTAAAGGCGTTACTTTCTCAATAGAATGGACTGCTGATAACGGGGAGATCAAGGCTCGAATCCCGGTGGGCTGTACTGAGAATGATTTTTATTAAATGGTTTTACACTCTCCCTCCACGAAATTTTGGGTACCCTTCCTCTAAAGTCAACCCTCCACATTAGCGAAAAAATAAATTAATATGCGTTTAACACGAACGGGTTATAAGACGCGGTGACAAATAAAAATAAAGATATTTTTTTTAATTGGATTATACGCATTAGTGTGGTGTTAAATGTTGTTATACCGCACGTGTAGTAAGACGTGTTTGAATAAAGAGAAATAAATGATGAGGATAGTAACAATAAAATGTTCAATTATTACTAGTCCAACTCAACCAAGACGAGCAGAGTAGGAATGTATTCAAAGAGCGTCTTATTTAAGAAATGTGTCTTACGTTGTTCTTCTTCCTAGTTCTTGAAACTTGTGGAGCGAAGAAGATTGCCTGTGTCTTATACCAGCGTTGAAATCATCCAAGGAGTTTCGCGATCATCCCCAAGCACGAGGAAAAGCACAAATGGAAGGGTTTTGCGACGCGAAACTTCCGTTCCGCTTCCGTCTCGCGGGAAAGCGGAGATGAAGAAAGGGTACGAGGATGGAGATAAAGTTCCCTACCCCCCCCCCCCTCTCTTCCAAACCCCATCCTACCCCATCCTACCCATTCATTTAAATTGAAGACTACTTGCAAAAGTTTTCGTTTTAACTTATCAAAAGATAAGTTCCGGCAAGGATGGAAATTTGGTGGAATTAGTTACTCTAGTTTTGTCATTGAGTGGTAGGCATCTTTCAGTGGCTAGGGCTGTAAACTTTGGAGACAAATAGGAAACTTTTTTTTAACGTTTTATGTATTTTTTGTTCCGGTCATGGACATTTCTTTCTTCAATTTACAGCAATGCCAAATTTTTCACATAGCTCTTCTGATTTGTCACAAACATTGCAACCAAAATCTACTAAAAATTTCTAAGATATAATTTTTATTTTATTTAGGATATTTAGTGAATACAAAAAAAAACTAGAACATTATTAACAAAAAAAGACCAGCAAATACTACATCGGGGATTGTGATATCTGAGTGATAAGGAGAATATTTACAGTCCAATTTTCACAGGAAGGGCCTTAACTTTTTTTAGCACCGCGTCTTACAACCTGTTACACGCCTATGCACTAATTACACTAATGGGTTAGAGCTTAGGAAGGCTTAATGTAGGGGAAATGTACCCGCATTTGCGCGGAGGGAGAGTGGAAAACCATTTAGGAAAAACCACTCAGTTCATCCGACCAGATCGAAATCCAATCTCCCCGTCCTCGGAAGTCTAGTCCAACACGAGACTAGCGCTTTAGACCACGTGACCACCGAAGCGGATAAGGGACCTTAACTGACAGCTAGAAAACGTGACTAGATATATCTTACTTTTGCGTATTCATACGTCAAGTAATGTGATCTGTGGCTGTCATTTTTGATAAATATTATCAATATCTATTATATAACACTAATAATATAGTAAAAAAAAAGTTAATGTTTTCTAAAAAGCCCTTCCTACCATAATCCTACTATACCTAAACGACAATCTTATCGACAAAACATAAAGTGATTTAATTCGTACACTAATATTTAACTTTTTCTTTTCTGTTCGTTGTAAGAAAGGGGCTATGTTTTGTTGGGACAGCTATTAAACAACCCTTACTCCCCCTCAGCCCCTCCATCCCCCTAAAATAAATAAAATAAACAAAAATCATGAGTCTTCAACTCGACCGAAAGAAGTCACGGACTTGGTATAGAACAGATAACAATCACCAGGTAAGTATGATTAAAAACGAGCGTCTTTTTGTCTTGAGTGATGGAGCGGGTGATCTCCAAGCATTCTCTTCCTCTCGCGACGAAAATAACAAACAAAACATAAGTAGAGGAAGGGGGAGGGGGTGGCTTAAAAAATAATTAGATTATAGCTGTGAGGATGTAAAATGTAGATAACAAGAGTCCGCTGCATCCTTCAAGTGAAGCTCTGACCATATTTCAAGGTCCCGAGGACGTGTTGATATGTTTATCGCACCTGCAGTGTTGTCATCTTAGACAAGAAGGTCGTATGTACAGCAGCGCAGGTCCTTATTTTCAGATATCAGACGTATTTTACTTTCTCTCGACCCCTCTGAGAGAAAGGTATTATAATCGTAAGGGAAAAAAAAATCAAGCTCGAGATTTTGATAAATGCAGACGTTTCATGAACACCTGAAACCGAAAAAGTGGTTTTCGCGATGCTGTCTGTATCTTAGCCTAGAGCCGAAATCGTTTAACCAATCAGGCTAAAGCCCGGTATTTATGGTTTTTATAAGGTTTCCCCAAGGAGGTTTTAGAATTAAAAATCTGACCTTAAAATTTTTTTTTATTGAAATCTGTTTTAACGATTTTGATTAAATTTTATATCTAGGTATTGTTTAACATTAAAAACAAAATGGCAAGTCTCATTTTCCTATGTGAATGACTTTAAGGGCAATTTACACAATCAGAAATTTCAAATGGTTTTCATATCTCCACAACTATTTCAAATAAGAAATACTTATCACTGTAAAGTTGCAGATCTTTTAATTGAAATCAATTATTATAAAACCAATAGTTTCTGAGCTATAAGCAAACATAACATATATTTTTATTCAGATCTTTGAAATATGAAATTGATTTTTATGCTCTTTGGTGGACAGAGATATTCCTCTTTTCTCAATGTTTCCTTAACAGTCAGTGTATGTATATTATTACATTTGTCCTCTTTTTAGCGGAGTGTTTCTGCAACATTAGCCTATATATTATTTCGTTTCACATCTCTCACGATTTTGTTTAGTAAATGTCTATAGTATAAAATAAAATAGAAAGTAATAGTAAGAAGCGTTAATATCATTAATAAAATAAATGATTTCAAGTATTTTTATAACCAACTGAGCTGAAACAAACAGTCGGTGAAAACGTTTAAGGAAGTGTAATGAATCAATATTAGGGGTGTACGAAGGGCACTTTTTAAAGGTGAAGCAAAGTCGAAGCGAAGCTTGGAACATGCAAAATAAAGTCGAAGCAGAAGCCACAAACGATGTTATTGTGTTTTTTTCATAACAATACTTTTAATTTTTAAATTATTTGAGTTGAATTTGATAAATAACTTACCAAGACATTGGATCAAAAACATTTAATGTAAAATGATTATTTTAAATTAGGTAATGGTAAACTTAGAAAATGTTTAGCTCATGATAATTTAGTATTCAACTTTTAATTCCATTTGCTGAGATTATGAGAGGGCCTTTAAATTTTTTTAAAAAAACGTTCTGTTAAGGTGGGGATGTACAGGACGTGATAAAATGTCAGTGTTCTTGCAGTTTTTATATCAAAACATTTTTAGTCAAAATAAATCAAATATCATTTCATCAGAAACATAGAGTTTAGTTTTCTCCACGTGGTGATATCAACAGTTGTTGAATATCTGTCAAGGGTGTTCTGGAGTTTAATGACAACTTTTTCTCTTCATTTAAAAAGTTTCCCGTCTAATGACATTATCCCTATGGCAGATATTCAAGAACTGTTGAGGTCAAGAGGTCAATTAAATCCTATGTTTCTACTGGAGCAATATTTTATTAATTTTGTCCAATAAATGTTTTGCTACAAAACAGCAAAAACACTGGCCTTTTCTCGCGTTTCCTACACTCCAACCTTAATTTTTGTTTATTAAATCCGTAGTTAAGACTTTCTTAATTATTTCGAGGTACAAGGGTAAACTTAAGTTTTTTTTTTTCAAAACTTTCATCCAAACAAAAACGATGTCCTGTTTTTTGTTGTCGGGGTCCTGCCTAGTTTGGGTTGTGGGGTGGTGGAGATCTGAAGGGGAGCAGGGGGAGAGAGGGTGTATATCTTATGTGTTTTTTGTCCCCGAGGTTGATCGCAAAGTATGTTTCCAGCATTTGTCCTCCCCACCGCCCCCCGCCTACACAGACGTCAACAAGTTTTAACACTAGGCAAGGGTTAAGAGAGTGGTCCAACCCTGGCTTGAGATATCAAGGTTCAACCCACGGTTGGATAAACTAGGGGTGATTTCCACTAAGGTTTTTTTTTATTTTCCATCTTCTATTTAAGATAAAGTTAAATTGGTTCCTTAAAATGCCCCATTTTGTTCATGTTCATACAGGCTTTTAGCATTTTGCTATTCACTGAAAAATAGTAGGTACTGATTTTAAATAAGTTAGCGTTGTGATGGATAAACATGTTATACTATATTTAAACTAAGGAAATGCATAATATCTTACTAGTTCGATCATAATATTTTTGTGTGTAATTAGTCATAATATATATTGTAACGCGGGAGCGTGCAACCTGGGAGGTCGGGGATCGTTCACACGTCACCACGTGAGCCGTGAGTTGTTTTAAGGATATTGGGGTACGTTGTTGATCAAACAAGTTTGAAAAAGCACAGGAATAGGAGTAATAATTAAGTCTGTAGGCTAGTAATAAAATGAGAACACATAAAATGGAAATAAATAAAATAAAATAATTATTAACTATAAAACTAATCAAACTAATCAAATATTTAAAACAGTCACAAATATGTTCATTATTAAAACACTTCACAATAGCAATCAATGTCTACGTCACACGTGTAGTCCACCTAAGTCACTGTGCTGACCCGCGTTACATGAACGCTGGATTCGCTCATCCACTCCCGGGCACGCCGATCCACTTGCTGGACACGCTGGTCCACACATTAAACACGCTAGCCCACACACTGGACACGCTGGCCCACACACTGGACACGTTGGCCCACACACTGTAAACTCTGATTCACTCACTGGAAACGCTGGATCACTCGCTAGACATGCTAGTCCACACAATGGACACGTTGGACAAGCTGACCCGTACACTGGACACTCGACACGCTAGCCCACACACTGGACACGCTGGCCTATTCACTGGACACGCTTGCCCGGACACACTGGTCCACTCACCTCAGTTTAACTGGAGCTCCTCTGGCTATCGCCGACTGTGTATATATAAAGGGGTCATAGCCAAAAATCTGGAATCTTCAATTTCTAGACTACTCTACAGGATTCGAAGGAAACGAGCCCAGATTCTTCTAGGCGTGTCCCTTTTCTTTCATTTAAGGTGGGGTGCTAGTGAGCGCCAGATTAGTGCATTAATTTTGCAGTTTTTATAGCATAAACATTTTTTGGCAAAAATAGATCAAATATTTCTTCTATAGAAACATAGAGTTTAGCTTTCTGCACATGCTAATCCCAAGAGTTCTTGAATATCTCTCATGAGCATAGCAGCATTATGGTGACAAACTTTTTAAATGAAGAGAAAAAGTTGTCACTAAATTTCAGGACACCCTTGACAGATATTAAAGAACTGTTGAGATTAGCATGTGCGGAAAACTAAACTCTATGTTTCTATAGAATAAATATTTGATTTATTTTGGCCAAATAAATGTTTATGCTATAAAATCTTCGAAAATACTGCCCTAAACTCACGCTCACTAGCACCCCATCTTAAGCTCCCTCGTGTCCCCTTTAATTCCCCTGGCAGTGAAACTGGTTACGTACCTGCTAAACATGGGTAAAGAGAGAGCTAGCGCAAACAAATGACCAGCATACCAAACCCACATTGCTAGCAGTTGGACTGCTGATGATGGGGATATCGGGGTTCTTGTCCCGGTCGGATGTACTGAGGTTGGTTTTTCATCAACGGTTTTCCATTCTCCTCAACGTAAATGTGGATACACTTCCTCTTAATTCAGCCTTCTTCATCCCACACACATTAGCGTGGTTAGTAAATATGCGTATAATCCGAACGGGTAGTAAGACGCCACAATATTTTTTCTAAATAAACTAATGGAGGGAGGGAGTTGGGGTGGGTTAACGTAAACTCCGTCCCAAAGATTTTATAACCTCAAGCTCATGTGTAACTTCCGTCCCGTCATTTGGAAAAGGTGGTGTAAATTATTAGTATTAAATTGATTTTTAAAAACATTTCAATTTTATTTTAACGTAAATTCGTAGGTATAGAACTTGTAGTATCTTCGTGGATAAATAAATATTCCGAAATTGACTAAGCTTATTCTCTCAATATTTTCTGTATTCTTAAAAATAATTTTTTGATCACCATGTAAACAAAGTTTTTATGTAAATTGACGCTCATATAAATAAATAATGACGAAGAATCAAACCGTTATAAAATAATCGTTTCTGCATTACGCTATCAAATTGAACTGGAGTAAAAAAACGCGGTGATGTTGAATTATTTTATCACCACATTTTACTACCTGTTCAGGTTATACCGTTATACGCATATATTATAATTACTTTAATGGTGTAGAGATGAGGAGGGAAGCATTTTAGTTTTGAAGTAACCTATCCTTATTTGCGTGGAAGGAAAGTGGGAAACTATTTAGGGAAAATTACCCTCGTTGGACTCAACCTGTATTTGAACCCTGATCCCCCATCTTCAGCAGGCCAGTCCAACATTAGAGTGACGCCTTGGACCATTCGGCCACTGCAGCGGGCCATGTTTAAATAAATGCTTGAAATGTAACGAAATTGTTTTCATTATTAACTTAGATTCGATTTGCTATCCTTTATTATAGTAATTATTCTTTATCTAAGGGAAGCTTAAGGAATTACGCAATCTAAATAGCACCCTTATGGTGATGCGACGGGAATTTACATCAAAAAATGCAAACGGGATCGAATTAAACCAAACTACCCTTGCTCGGATGAGAACGGGAAACTATTGAGGAAATACCACTCTCAGTACGCCCGACCAAGACTATAACCCCGACCCCCGAGTCACAGGAAAATCAGAAAAGACTAGACCGACGCTTTTGCCCACCTGTTAGGATTATCAACATTCGATACCACAGATAATGTACACACCAGACGCACTGTCTCGGTTCGTTGGGAGAGCTTGATTCCTTCAACACGAGGATCGCTACATGCAGTCCCAAGTGACAACATCCTTATCAAGCAGGCATTTTTTAAAACAATCTACACTTTAAAGATGATTCTATTAGAGAACATACATAAATTGCCTTCTAGTCTCAATAAACCGGCTTTCTCAAAGCTAGGTTCAGGTAGCCCTCTCCCCAAATGAGCTTACTCAGACTGCAAATTACAAAGCTAACTTATAATGCAATGATCCTTTTTTTTTTCAATTGAATACTAGCGAATTTTCTAATTGTGAACAATCTTTAAATACCGTCAAATAGTTACTTATCTGAAAATTTTTGTTCATTGTAGGGGGGTGGGTTAGGGGGAGGTGGGATCGCTGGTACCTGAACTATTGTATTTGAACCACCACCCATTTACAACGAGCAATTTGAAATTGAGTTGTTTAACTTGGAAGTGCTGTTACCACTGAGAACTGCAACTAGCACTCCCCAGTGCCCAAGGAGTCTCAAGGAGTGCAGAGAATCTCCCGTAAGGCTCTGTGTCTGGTGTATAGTATCCCTTGTTTGTGACTCAAGGCCATGTTTTGTTTTTAACGGACAGTGTCGTGATGAAACCTTGTTTGTCTCTCTGTACCATTCTGTCTTGGAAGATCACAAGAGTCCAGAGACCGAACCCCTCGTACATATTCATAAAGCACGCGCCACTTGAGGGGTTCCGGACCAGTGTGTGTGTGTGAAGGGGGGGATGGTGGTGGTGAGGGTGGACTTGGTCCGAAAGGGTCACGGTCGTATCTACCCCTCCCCAGATCATGTAATGCTGCAGGTTTATTGGAGACGTGCGGTTGTAAATTATCTGCCCCGGTCTCTCTAGCATTGTAATGTTCTTGCTGAAAGGACAATGTATGATCTCAAGCCCTGCTCCTTTCTTGGGGTAGGTAGGTAACACGTTGCAGATAGACATCAGCAATCTATATTGATAGTATGATCACTCTTTTTGGTGGTGGAATGGTCTCTTAATACCTCTCTCTCTCAGTTGAATGGACTGCCGATGACAGGGAAGTTCGGGGCTTCGAATCCCAGTTCGGTATATTATGGCTGTCTTTTCCTAAATGATTTTACAATCTACCTACACGCAAATGCTGGTGGGTTTCATCAAAATCAACCTTTTTTCATCCCTAACACATTAGCGTAATTAGTAAATATGTGTATAGTTTGAACGGGTAGTTGGACGCGGTACTAAGAATAGTGTGTGATCATCTATAACATTCTTCAAGAAATCGGAACTAAGAGTCCAACTTTTATAGAAAGAATCTTTCTTATCTTACAGCTATAAAGTTACTATATGTACTATCACGTATTCATACGTCAAGTCATGTAATCTGGAGCTGTGCTTTTGATAGATAGTATCAATACATATAAAAAAATACAAGAAAAGGCCCAAAAACTCGTTGAAATATTATAATTTATACTTGATTAAGATATTAAATAATATTACTATATCTGTTACTTATATAGTACGATTTGTTATTTGAGTAATAACTACTCAAATATACTTTCAGTCCAATTTTCATAGACAGGGCCATTTAGAAATTTCAAACTTTTTTGCTGCTAAAATTAATAACATTTTACTATATCAATATTGTTATTCTATAAATCTATAGGTATTGATAATATATATCAAAAATGACAGTTACAGATCATAGGGCCTGACGTATGAATATATGAAAGTAGATCTATTAAATTTTTGTTTTAACACCGTTTGGGATGTATACATAATATTAACTATTTACGCTAGTATGTTAGGGTGAGGAAGGTTGAATTTATAGAAAGGGTAACCGCATTTTCATGGAGGAAGTATGGAAAACTATTTTGGAAAATTAATAACTAACATTAGGGCTTTCCACTTTATGGCTTATATAGATAATCGTCGAAAATGTTATTTGGTTTGAGAGTCCCTTATTTTCAATTCGCAACAAATTTTTTTAAAGGTATTCTAAATGGTTAATCAAAAGTTAATCAAAGTGATCAATATAAATTACAATATTATCAATATTTATTTTTAATTTTTTATTTCAAATGTAGTTTGAGGATTTTTTTTCTTTTCATAAAATTATTATTTCTCTATTGCTCAATATAAATTGTCAAAAAAAAAGTTTTTGACGTTTGCTGTACTTAGCGGATGATGGTTTTGTAGCTGACTATACAGTCACGACACATGCGCATTCGTGATATTACGAGCTTTGTTTCCCAATGGACGATGCATGGTGATACACAGGCAGACACTATTTCATATCTTCATATTCCTCGAAATGCAGGTTTAGAATATTAAAACGATATATTCATGTAAATATATCGTTATTATTACAATGCGTTCCATAGTGTTTCACTCTCGACCATTTAAATAAGTGTCTATGAACTGGATAAAATACCTTAGCATACGTTATTTCAACTGAGAAATATTTTAACATCATGTAGAAATAGTAAGACACATAAATTAATATATTTTATACACTGAAAAAAAATCGTTGCACGTCTAATACGTCAAGTTATCTTGGTTATACTTGTGAAAGTTCATTTTATTAGCAGATAAACGATACAAATAAATCACGTTATTTGATTAGTTTGTATGTTCTAACATAGTTCTTTTTAATAAAAAAATGTGTTAGTTAAAATTATTCAAATCTAAAGATGTAGAAATATCAGCTTTAAATATGGAGACTGGAAGATATAAGCTATATTTCAGATACGAAAATCATTATATAAAATTATACTTTGAATTATATTAAATATAATTAAATATATAAAGTTAATTTATGAAAAAAGAATTTTTTTACATGTAGACCATAAAGGCTACTCATAAACCCACTGCAGTTGTAACATTTACAAGTAATTTTCAAAATATTTTATTTTTCATTTTACAATCCTACCGAATTATATTTCAAAGAATAATTCGACACTGTTATTGCTAGAATTTAAATGAAAACTGAACAAAACAGCGACAATTTTAAATAGGCTTGATCTTATAAAATAGTCAATCCCTTTCCTTCCCCACGAGTTCCCTAAACCGGTGTCTTTCAGCAGACATAAAATATTTTTTCCTTACTTCTTTTTAGAAGATCATAAAACTACCTTTCTTCCCTTTTAATTTCCAATCTAAATGAAGGAATCTCATTTCCTCCCTCATCTCTCACCCCCCATTAGTCCGTGATACAAAATGTATTCCTTGCTTGAATCTCCAGATTACCAAAAAACGCGTGCGTCGTTAAACGCTCGTGGCGAGGAGTGCGCGTGTGCGTGCGTTTATGTTAGTAGTTTTCAGCTGGAAATATTGTACTACCGGTGCGTGTTGTATTGAATCAAGTAAAGGAGATATTTTTTTTATTTTCAACATAAGAGTTTTTGGCGGTTAAGTGTTAAGGATGAAGAAAGATTTATTTGATAAAGTAGGTGATCCGGCATCAGCCTTGAGGGAGAGCGTAAATACCATATATGATAAGTTGCGTGTTTCACTCTAGTATATTGCGAGCCTCACGCCTTAATTTGTGTGACCACCGGTGTGTGCGTTTGGGGTAAGGATGACAAATGTCTCTTTATACACCATAACCAAACTTTCTTGGCTGAACAACTGTCTATTTTGAACGCCTAAAACTATTGAAATAAAATAAATTAAACATGAACAAGGAATTACAAACTAACTCAACCTTAAGCAACACCTAGAACTTAGCACTCAACCTAGAGCTACATAAGTAGGTATGTATCAGCTTCAATGGCCGAATGGCACTCTAGTGTTAGACTGGCCTGCTGATGACGGGGAGCTTGAGGTTTGAATCCCGGTCGGATATACTGAGGGTGGTTTTTACTAAATATTTTCCTACTCTCCCTCCACGCAAATGCGTGTAGATTACCTCTAAAATTCTACCTTATTCATTAGAGTAATCATAATAAAAGTATATAGCCTGAACAGGCAGTAAGACGCGTTGATAAAAAAAAAGTAGGCCTATATAATTATGTACTGTACCTTTCAAATGATTAAATTTTAATAGTTATACCAAATAAAAAATAAATACAGCTATTCCAGCTATTAAAGATACAAAATGTTTGAAGAGTAAAATGTTTCTAAAACTTAATGTCTTAAGCCCAAGGCACAATCAGAGGTAACCCCACGAGTAAAACCAAAAGAGAATCTACAACACTTCAATTAGGATCCGTATCGTCAAACCTGAGCCGATATTTGCATCCGCAAATACCGTATTTATCTATTTTAGCTTATGCCACGAGGGCACCGACAAGAAAGAAACAAACTCTCAACCTTACGGGGGTTTCGCTACGCTCCTTTTGCCAGCTTGAGTTCTTCGACACTGGGCCTCGCTAGTGTCCTTGCTGGGTGATGATAGGACTAACCACAGCGATCCTAGTGGTGAAGGACTCAAGCTGTCAAAAGGAGCACAACCATTTTAACCTGGAGTTTGAGTGTCTGGATATATTATTTGTCTGTGCACGAGGGTTAATCGGCCAGACATTCCTTGTCTTCTACCGGCGGTGACGGATATGTAACAGTCTTCTGAGATTGGGGCACCATGTAGGTGCGGTTTCTTTGTCCCAAAGATACGGTATGATTATTATTATTATTATTATTATTATTATTATTATTATTATGTGGTGCCGGTAGAAGCCTTAAACCTAACCTAAGCATAATTGACCAGACCATGGCCATTATAGAAACAATCTTCCTTAGGGATAGATACCTTTAGTACCACCGGGAATCGAACCAGACACTTCTAGATCAGTAGGCAGAAATACTGACCACCATACCAAGAGGCTGACCATTGTAATATTTCATAGCATATATAATCTCAATATCAATTAATATACAACAGAAACATGTTAATGAAATCAATCACATTAATTATGATATTATTTTATTAATTTATTAGAACGTGTGAGGGGAGTATTAGGAATAATACTTTTATATGAATACAAACAAGTATTTTGAGTAACTTTTGACTCCGCAGAAAGTACGCGCACACAATTCCAATTTTTTTTCTAAGCCTACAGCATTTTATTAGCCGTTCGAAATATAATCATTTTAGCTACGTAAACGGGATAAGGGGAGAGGAATCTAGAGGAAATTTATACATATGTTAGGAAACAAATACTATTAATACTACCCGCACTACTACCACACTAATACGGATACATTTCCTCTAGATTCCTCTTTACTCATCCCTATCCCGTTAGCGTAGTTAAAATAATTATATCTCGGACGGGTAGTAAGATGCTGTAAGTTTTTTTTTTAATCCTGGAATTGTGTGAACGCACTTTCTGCGGAATCAAAGTTAAGCAAAATACTTGTTTGTGTTTATATAAAAGTATTATTTCTAATACTCCCCTCATACGTTCTAATAAATTAATAAAATAATATCATTAATTTGATGGGTTTCATAAATACATTATATAGATATATGCATATATATATATATGTGTGTGTCTTTCTGATGGTTATTTTTTACAAGGTTTTTTATAAAAGAATCAGATAACCCTAATCGGTCGTCACTTGGACTGAATCTCAAACTCATGTAATCTGGCTGGCCAGTAACAAATATGACGAGGTTTGAATCCCTTCCGGTTGTTTTGGTTTACCACTTTCCTCAAAAGTGAATACAGGTACATTTTACTATAAATTCCACCTTCCTAATAATTACCCCATTTGTGTATAGCCCAGATGGGTAGGAAGACGTGGAGCAAAAAATGATAGCTTAAGGCTCGTTCTAATAAAGAGAAAAACTACACCTCGACATAGTAATCGAACCCGAGACCTTTAGCTTAGTGCGACAATACTCAGGGCCCCAGACTTTGCTTTTAAACTATTTAGTGAATAATGACCCTGAGCTTGAGACGATCCCTGGATAGCTCAGTGGAGAAGAATTGGTGCGTTAGGTCAAATATCCCAGGTTCGATTCCCATGTACAGGTGTTTTTTTTTAAATATATTCGAATATGATTCAGTTACGGCTGATCTTCGTAATTATAACCATTCATCCCCCAAGCTTAGCCTTTTATATTTATTTAATTGTATAGCGTTGCTTTCTCCCCTCTTAAAGTTAATTGTTTTTAACTTAATCCGCGGCTTTATCCGCATCCGCGCAGGTCTTAAGTTATCAACACACATATACCATAATTGCAAAGGGATCTATCAAATATTTATGTATGGTACCTTAATTAATGAAATGTTTAAGATTACTTTAGATACAAACAATAAATAAACTGTGTGGAGCCACATCAGAACCAAAAATAACACTTATTATTGTGACAAAGTTTTCAAAACAATTAATTTATAACATCTTATCTGACGGTTTGTTTATTGCGCCCGATCTCCTCAGTTTTTTTCCCCCCCTGGTCCATTGTAAAGTTTTAATCTCGATCTGAATCGGACTGTAGTTCCATCTATCAACGTCAGAGGGACTGATGAGATCATTTATTATTTGTTTAATTGATTCAGGAATCAGTGTGCGGTTAATTGGCTCCACGGATCAATTAACTCGTGAACAAATAGAAGGTTTTGTGAGGATTTTTATTTTTCCTCCGGAGGCCGGCCAGTGGTCAGTGATAGTGTCGGGCAGCGCCGCTAGATCGCATTGGCTGCCTGCTGGCGCGGTACAAAATAGATGAAAGGGAGAAAGAGACCATTGATACTAGTGCTGTCTTTTACTCAACCATTTCTGATAGTTTATTTTATAACCACGAAGACAAAAACTAAATATTAAAATGTGAATAAAAATATCAGAAAATAAATGATTCAACACAATGTATATAATAATTTTCATAATAGGTAGAATACGTAGACTTAATTTTTTTATTTTATTTATGTACATATCACCGCGTCTTGCTGCCTTTTAGATTGTACACATATATATGTACGTTGATGTGTTAGGTATGATGTAATTTGAATATTGAGGAAGTGTACCCGCATTTGTGAATATGAGGAATGGATTCCCATTTAGGAACCTTCACTCCACACCCGACCGCTATTCGAACCCCGATATCTTCGTTATTAACAAAACAGTCTAACACGAGAGTGACGTGCTAGACTATGCGGCCACCGATACATGTATTAATGTAACTAAACTAGATATTGGTTTTCTATTTATTGTATGTTGTTATTTTAATACAAAATGTACCATTATTATGTCCTACGACTTTTATGATCAATTTATAACCGTGATTTCAAATTATTTTCTCTTGCGGTGGTCCAAAATTTGGCTTTATATGTGCGTGCTTCACAAATTATTAACTGTCCGGGATAACCGCATATTTACACTAATGGGCTAAGGGTGATAAAGGTATACTTAATAAAGAAATGTACCCGCACTTGCGTAGATGGAAAGTGAGAACATTTGTAGGAAATAAACACCTCAGTACACCCGACCGAGATCCGAACCCATACCTTCCTTTCACAGGCAGACCAGACAACATGAGATTGACACATTTACCCGTTGAAGGTCTTCCATAAACTGACAACGAGTTTTAACTTGTCCGTTTGTCATTTCATCTGTCAGTTTTTTCCAAGATTACTGACAAATACGTGGACCAATTTTAACGAAATTTGGCAGGAACGTTTTTTGAGCCTAGGCCTAACAAGGTATATATATGTTTTTCTATCTGGTTATCCGATTCAATATGGTGGTCGCTTAAACAAGTGTTTCATTTAATAGCTCATCTTAAAGGATTTGAATGTAAGCATCAAAGAAAATTGATCGGGAACCTTAGCTCATTTATTTAAATTTCTACATCTATTGCGAGAGGATTCGATGTTCGTGGGTTCAAACCTATCCGAGGTTGACGGATTTTTCTCGAGCGATAAAAATCCGTAGCACAACTTTCTGTGGAGGGGAAGTAAGGACGACTCGGTCCCATATTGATTGTGGCATGTAAAATAACCCTGGAAAGTTTGTGAAAATATCTTTTCCGGTAAAATTGGTAGGCCCTTTCACACTCACTCATAGAAATTCTCATGTGTTGACATAATCAGTCGGTTCAAAAAGTGCACGTTAAATACATCAAATAAATAAATAATAGTAAATAATATCTACTATTTAAAACTATAGTCAAATTTTCATTAAAAGGACCCTTTATAAAATACAAACTTTTTTGTGGCCAAAACTTATAGAATTTTATTATATAATTATTGTTATTTTATAAGTACTGAAAATATATTTCTAAAGTGACAGTTTCAGATCACATGACTTGACCTATACATGCGTTAGTAGTACATAGTTATTATTATTATTATTATTAGCACCGCGTCTTACTACCCGTTCGGGTTATACGCACTTACGCTAATGTGTAATGTTAGGGTGATTGTGAGATGAAATGGAGGACCTACAGTTTAACGTGGAATCCGAACCACGGTAGAGGCCTGGCATTCCTCACATTCACAAGTTGTGATTAATACACGTCTTGTCAGAGGTGAAGGAAGGGTTTGGTAATCAGATAAATCTGTGACGGGACCGAGAATTGAACCCCGGACCCTCAACACAGAAGTATGACACCTTACCCCTAGACCACCAGGTCTCCTTAGTACATAGTTAGTAGCCGAGAACCGAACCACTAAGCTAAGTTTGCGTGCACCAGGATACAAATCGAACCAACCCCTTGACTAGGCCATCAACATCGTAACGAGCACACACTCTTTGTTCGTTACTTCGTGTCGTTAATAGCTTGTCGTACATACCCTACGCACACATAAGTCGTTACGACTGCGTGCACGCATCGGACAAACACGTCACACCTATAAAAAAATCAATTCACAGTCACCTGAATACAAGGAGCCACTTGGCGTGCCAGGCTATCTGCCTTAACAACCAAGAAGGCCTTAGTTATGTTATAATTTAAAAACAAAGAAAGCCTTAATTAGTATTAATCCAAAACAAAGACGTCCTTAATTCAAAAACACAGATCTTAATTAAATGGTTAGTTTAAAAATAAAGACGACCTTCACAACACCTAGTTTTAAAACAAAAATATCTTAATTTCGATCAAAATTAAAAATAAGATAATCCCAATTGCACTACTATTTTAAATACAACTAATATTTTATACATTTTCCACTAACGTAGTTTATGATTAATTAACTCATTTATTGGTGACCTGGCGGTCTAGGGGTAAGGTGTCATACTTCTGTGCTGGGGATCCGGGGTTCAATTCTCGGTCCCGTCACAGATTTATCTGATTACCAAACCCTTCCTTCACCTCTGACAAGACGTGTATTAATCACAACTTGTGAATGTGTGGAATGCCAGGCCTCCACCGTGGTTCGGATTCCACGTTAAACTATAGGTCCTCCATTTCATCTCACAATCACCCTACCATTACACATTAGCGTAAGTGCGTATAGCCTGAACGGGTAGTAAGACGCGGTGCTAATAATAATAATAATAATAATAATAATAATAATAATAATAATAATAATAAACGCATTCTTAAGATCAAATCTTATCACATTTGTACATGTTTATTTACTAATGTTATTGTTCCACGTATTTTTAAAGGGCTGTATTGTAAAAGGTTTTTATTACTGTTGGGTTTAACTATCAAAAATAAAACTCAGTATCGTGTCATGGAGTGTTGCCAGGGTAAGCAGAGCTTATTTAAACTGAACGTGTGATTGTATGTCCGCATCATTCAGTGGAACAATCATTGGTCAGGTACCAACGGAAATACATTCCCATGTGAGGTGGGTAGAGCAGAGCCTGTGTCTGATTGGTCAAATGAGGACAGAGGGAAAGAAAACATACAAAAAGTAGGCCTACAGTTTGAATAAGTTCCAGTGGTGTGTCGTGGAATATTACTAGAGTAAGCAGAGCATGCTCAAACTGTACTTTTGATATACATCCACTTGATCCCCAATTTGACCAATCATAGATAGTCTCTTATCTACATACCCCACATGGAAATATTATCGTTGCTACCTGAACAATGAATATTTTACTGATTGGTGATAGCATATACCAGGCACAGATTCAACTAAGCCTGGCAACCCTGGCAACACTCCAAGACACTTTTTTTTTTTTTTGCAAATTTAAAAATGAACCCTATAAATAATCACGGTATCTACATAAAGTGTAGTTAAGGTGTTCTTTGCTAAATGTGCAGTAATGACTTAAGCTGAATGTCTTGAAGTACGAGGCCATGTGGTCTAAGAGAGGACTCGGCCCATATTGGTCAATTTGTCATGAGTAGAAACTTTATGTTTTATTACCCTGGGTCGCATGGTTTATGGGCATTGTTGTCAGGGGGGAGAAGGGAGGTGTGGGTTTTTTGGAGGGAGTTAGAAAGAGGATACAACCGAATGTAGTCCTGGAATATTAATTTAAAAATTTATGTCATAGCCTTCATCAACGGCCCTAGAATCCCTTATAAAGCCAGTGGCACCTGTCCAATATTCTGGAAAAAAAAAAGGATTCTCAGAAATTCCGTCTGCTCGGTATAGTAGTTTAACATTTTTCACAAGGCTTCAAGGTCACGGAACCTCCAGCCGTGCTCGAGAGTGTTTGGATTTAACTGATGAACAATCAATCTTTGAGAAAATCATCTGTGATGCATATCACCTACATTTTGAGAGACATGTTTTTTACGAACTTTAAGGTGAAATGGAAGAGAAAGCGAATTGAGATAACTATTTTTTATAGTTTTCTAACAAAAAACAGTTCTGGACAAAATCGATAAAATATTGCTGATGAATGTATAGGCTTAGTTTAGTTTTCTTCATACAGTTATACCAACAGTTATTTAATATATTATGTCATTGATATAGTGGCATTTTGCTAGGATTTTTTCTCTTCCTTTTTTAAAGTCCTGTTCATATGTTACAGTCCGAGATCTTAGCTCAGTAGGTAGCATGTCTGCTTACCGAGCTAAGGGTCCTGAACTCGATTCCCAGACTGGCCGAAAAATGTATCATTGATGGGTTTACCCTTTCACATTGATAAATTAACGGCCGGGGACTGGATGTTGTGCCTGTCCTAGTCTTAAGTTGGATTATAAGACATGAGCTACAACAGCCCTATCAAGTCGATATATCTCTTGAATTAAAAAACTAACCCGAGCCCATAGGCTAGGAACAGTAATGGATGCATGTGTGTTCAAATGTTACAATAGCCATAACAGATATTCAACAACTGTTTTCTTCTTCTTTGTTATCACCGCGTCCTACTACCTGTTTAGGTTGTACGAATATGACAACCACTCTAGTGAGGTAGGGATAAGTAAGAAAGCAAGGCTAATTTTGACATTTGTGAATTTATAGTACATACATAAAATAAAACAAATGTGTTCAGGAAATAGGCCACTTGGTCATATAAATGCAAACTATGATAAATTTTATTTATTTAAATGCAAACTAACCGTATCAATCAAATCTATGGATATATTTATTCTATCAGTAGCAGACTTCATCGTTCAGAATATAAATATATATATATATATAAATATATATATATATATATATATTTTGCGCTTCTTAAAATTATATTAATCAATAAAAGTTATCTCAGTCCAGAAGAATTATTTCTCTCGACCAAATACCATTTATAAAAAAAAGAAGTAAAAAATGTGTTTCAACTTGCTGTTATAATGGATTACTTTGATCAAAAAACATACAGTCAAATAGTATACAAAGAAAAACAATTTTGGCCGTAATTTTTCCCTGACAGATGAAAAGCTATTAATAGCTACTTAATTAAAATTCCTTTTTTTCGCGAATATATCTTGTTACTTTGACAAGGGGTGCAATTGGCCTATAACTTTACTAGTCAAGTTGACAACATACAGTTGCGCAAAGCAACAACAGTGTCGTGACGTGGAGTTTTGCCAGAGTAAGTAGAGATAGTTAAAAAAACTGTAACTGTGATTATGGTCTCATCACTATGTAAAACACTCATGGGCAGTGTCGTGACGTGAAGTGTTTCCAGGGTAAGCAGCGTTAGCTGTACCTGTGATATGTTCTCATCACTCGTTAGAACACTCATTGGTCAGTTATCAACGTTCCCATGTGAATTGTTTAGAACAGAGCCTATGTATGATTGGTCAAATGGAGACATAGTGGGTGATAGCATACATTCCTATGTGAGGTGTGTAGAGTAGAGCCTATGGATGATTGGTCAAATGGGGACATAGTAAGTGATAACATACATTCTCAAGTGAGGTGTGTAGAACAGAGGCTGTGTATGATTGGTCAAAATGGGAACCTTAGCAAGCTCTGCTAACCTTGGCAACACTCCACGATACGCCACTGGTATCGAGTAAATACCAAGCTTATCAAAGTGAGAACCTTATATACCTAAGTTCATGAGCTTTAATTGTGTAACCATCTCTTTCCCCAACACGACTATAATAACTCTTCATCTTGTAAATAAAGCAAGCCTAGAGTACGTTATGACTCCTTCTCATGTCGTGTTTTAAATTCCTCCCGCGGGTCGCAGAACATCCTGCACCGTAGCTCATGCCTTGCCCTCTCAACCCCTCACCAATTAAAATGCTAATCCTCGGAGGAGATGCAAAGGACCATCAGATTACGGCAGGATAGCCCCTCCCCCCCCCCCCTCACATTACAAGAGTCGCCGCTAAAAGGACATTTTCCGACCGCCCTCAAGAGAGACGGCCTTATGTGACGCCGTTGAAGCGTCCGGTGAGGGTTTTGACTGTTGTCGACCTGAGGACTGTCTGGAAACTCGGGGGTGTAAGGGTACGGCCATACTTGCGACTCGGACACCAGCGCACAATGCCTTATTACATATGAGGGTGGCCACACTACGCGACTCGACTACAGCCTAGAGACAGCGACCTTACCCGCCTCGTTGACGTAGTTAGCTGACGCGCTAGTTTCGTAGACTAGCTAGACTGCCGAGGACGGGGAGATCGAGGTTCGAATCTCGCTCGGGTGAACTGAGGTTTTTTTTTCTTAAACGGTTTTCCACTCTCGCTCCACGCAAATGTGGGTTCACCTCCTCTATATTCACCTTTCCCAATCCCTAACCCATTAGCCTAATTAGTATATAAGTGTATAACCCCAATGGGAAACCTTTGGTGTCAGAAGTGGGAGACTTTGGGATATCCCATATTAATAACATTGATCGATATTCTGACATCCTGGTCGTGGTGACAAGGTTTAAAGTATGGCCGTGCCCTTAGTGTTTATGGGGGAAGCTTGACTTTTAACCTTGAAAATCAGTGTATTGACCCTCTGCTGGGTGCTATGGATGCCACACCCACTTCCTCACCTCACCTTGAAATATAGTAGCCTATCCCGTCCTATCTTCCAGGTGCAATTGTTGGTTGTATGTCTTAAAATGTATTCCTTAGTGTATCTCCCTTCGTTTTTATTTGCGATATTTAACGTGCTCCTGCTGAACCGACTGATTATTCCAGCAAATGACTTACAAACTAAATTAATTCGATGGCAGACAGAACTAGCTTCGTTGGTCGTATGGTTTAAGTTGTCTCTTTCAGAATAGACTAAGTTTCTGGTCAGGGGGAGGACGGTGTTCGAATCGGGAGGTTCTTAAAGTTGTGCGTCTATATTATTTGTACTTTTTAGAAAGTGCGCGTTAAATATTTCACTTTAAGAATATAAATATATTATATGGACCTACCAAGTTTCTAGTTTTACTTACGATTCTGACGGCTTTATTTGCATCGCAACATTAAGTTCTGGTGATAGTTTTAGATTGTTGTTTTTATTGAGATTAGCTTGTGACAATTTTCTCACTAGTACTTTTTTTTTATCACCGCGTGTTACTACCTGTTATACTCATATTTGATAATTACTCTAATGATGTAGGGATGAGGAAGGAAGCATTTTAGAAATAATATACCTGCATTTGCGTGGAAGGAGATTGGGAAACCATTTAGGAAAAACAATCCTCAGTAGGCCCGACCCTGATTCGAATTCCAATACCCCCGTCATAAAAGGTCAGTCCAACATGATAGTGACACCTTAGTAGTTGTTATTAGACCTATTGACACAATGATAGTGACACCTTAGTAGTTGTTATTAGACCTATTGACACAATGATAGTGGCACCTTAGTAGTTGTTATTAGACCTATTGACACAATGATAGTGGCACCTTAGTAGTTGTTATTAGACCTATTGACACAATGATAGTGGCACCTTAGTAGTTGTTATTAGACCTATTGACACAATGATAGTGGCACCTTAGTAGTTGTTATTAGACCTATTGACACAATGATAGTGGCACCTTAGTAGTTGTTATTAGACCTATTGACACAATGATAGTGGCACCTTAGTAGTTGTTATTAGACCTATTGACACAATGATAGTGGCACCTTAGTAGTTGTTATTAGACCTATTGACACAATGATAGTGGCACCTTAGTAGTTGTTATTAGACCTATTGACACAATGATAGTGGCACCTTAGTAGTTGTTATTAGACCTATTGACACAATGATAGTGGCACCTTAGTAGTTGTTATTAGACCTATTGACACAATGATAGTGGCACCTTAGTAGTTGTTATTAGACCTATTGACACAATGATAGTGGCACCTTAGTAGTTGTTATTAGACCTATTGACACAATGATAGTGGCACCTTAGTAGTTGTTATTAGACCTATTGACACAATGATAGTGGCACCTTAGTAGTTGTTATTAGACCTATTGACACAATGATAGTGGCACCTTAGTAGTTGTTATTAGACCTATTGACACAATGATAGTGGCACCTTAGTAGTTGTTATTAGACCTATTGACACAATGATAGTGGCACCTTAGTAGTTGTTATTAGACCTATTGACACAATGATAGTGGCACCTTAGTAGTTGTTATTAGACCTATTGACACAATGATAGTGACACCTTAGTAGTTGTTATTAGACCTATTGACACAATGATATTGGCACCTTAGTAGTTGTTATTAGACCTATTGGCACAATGATAGTGGCACTTTAGTAGTTGTTATTAGACCTATTGACACAGTGATAGTGACACCTTGGTAGTTGTTATTAGACCTATTGACACAATGATAGTTAACTATTTAAGATACATTAAATTAAACACCTTAGTTCATTCAGTAGTGCGTCTGTCTACTGAAATAAGGGTGTCGGGTTTGATTACTGACATGGTTGAAAATAATATAATTGATGAAATTGGGGCTTTCCTTTTTAAAGTTATGAATTCACTGAGGGGGGACTGGATATTGTATCTGTTATACATATATATTTAAACCATTTATATTTAAAAAATACCTCAGTACATCCGACTGGGACTATACCCCGATAACGGCAGTCTAGTCTATTGCAAGAGTGATGCCTTAAATAATTCAGCCCATCGAATAAATTTGGGACGTATTTCATAGTGATCTTCGAACCACTCACACACCTTCTGCTTTAGCAACACGTGATTTAAAAAAAATCCCGCACTGGTGATAACTTAGACTAGGACGTTAGCCTCATCTGATATTATTTACCGGTGAAGGGAAGGTCAGGGTTTGATTCCCGGTTCTGTGCATTGAGGTGACTTCCCTTAAGTTGTTTCTCACTCTATATACGCGCATATTTGTATAAATTTCCTCTAAATATTCCCCTTCTTCTAGTAGTAAGATGCGTAGTGTACCCAGCTCCTTGGACCACCAGGTCCTGAGTACAACGCAACTGACCCTCACGAATCGCCACCGCTCGGTGACGTATCTCCACTTAGTCAAATGCGGGGATCATACAAGAAAGACACACTCAATGCTATTGTGCTTTCCTGAATTTTATTACTGTCGTGTTGTACCTTTGTAATCCACTCCGCACGGCCACCAACAGGTCTCGTCCACGAGGCTAATTGAGCGAGGCTTACGATCCATGAGTCAACTCCTAATTCAAGTCATCTCTTAGTTCAACTGACCGAGCTCGAACCACCGACCCTCCAACCCTACGCCAGTGCCGTCTGGAGTTGACGTCACTACAGCTCGAACTAAAATACTAGCCTGATGCCAACCTAACCAGTACAGTAGCACTTTTTTTTTTAATGCGATAAGATTCCGATATAACAAGGATTCGCTCTCGAAAATGGCCTAAAAGCGTGTATAAATATACAAATGGATGTATCTACTACACCTCCCTATAGTCCTACAACTTAGCTCAGTAGGTAGCGTGACTCTATACTGAGCTAAGGGCCTAGGTTTCAATTCCTGGCATGGCTGAAAAATGTATCATTGATGAAAATTAATGTGGGTTTCCCCTTTCACAGTGAAGAATTATTGGCAGGAGGCCGGATGTAGTCTAGATTTAAGTTAGTTTATAAGTCGTGTGCTGATATTATCAGTCAGTTCATAAAGTACACGTTAAATACCTCAAATAAATGAAATACAACGCCCTACACTCATTTTTATTTAAGGTCACAGCTGGGAATCAAACACCGTCCCTCCCTGTCCAGCTAAACCTACGTGGACGGTCGGTGACTAGGTTCAGGGTGGTTGAGGCTGTCTCCGCTAGTCAGCACTGCTGCGCGTGGTCTTATTATGTCCCAGGTGATATCATCACCGGAGGAGTCTGGTGCGCGTGATTTAATTGGACGTTACCTCTCAGGCCATGTCGTAACTCCACCTGCGTCCCTCCTCCCCTCGCGTAGCAAACAAACAAACAAACAAACAATCATAACGTGACCTGGACCAAGCGGCGAGACAGGCAGACTACAGGTCTAAAAGAGCCCGGGTTTATGCCAGGTGCTGTGAGTAAATTCGTTTATAGTTATCTACTTCCATAAACCTAATAAAAAAAATCACACAAATTTACAGACACAAGTACTATAAATATATAATTTGCACCACATATTAGACCTACCACCCGTCCGTGAATAGCTCTTATTCTTTACCCACATTTTTCTACCCCTTTGAGCTATCCGTAAGTTATATATACTAATTAGTAATTACGATAATGTTTTAGGGGAAAGGAAGGGGAAATTTAAAGGATGTGGTACTTGCATTTTCGTTGGAGGAGAATGTAAAACCACAAGAGAAAAACCCACTCTCAGTACACCCCACAAGAATTCGAACCCAGATCTCCCTTTCATCGGCAGTCCAGTCTTTTAAAATAGTGACACCCTTAACCATTCAACCACTGAAGCGTGTTTTCGTTGTACATAAATTGTACGACACAACTGTACGAACTTAAGCTTGGAAAAGGGAAAAAAAAAATCAAAAATAAGTTATTTTCAAACCACCCTTCAATTATTTATATTTGTAAAAATAAAAATAAATTTCCATTTATCATAAACAAACTTTTCCCCGATACCCATTTCAAACTAAATCTCAAGGTTCATTTTCGCAATTTTTCAAATTTTCCAAAATTTGTCATAAGCAAACTGTCCCTAAAATAATTTATTTTAAATAAACCAACAAACATAATTTATTGAACATACGAAATCGTTTTCAAATTTCAATTTTTTACAAAATTGTTTAAGTTATTTAAAAAAATTCAATTAGTTGAAAAATTTCTCATCAGTAAGCTATCCGCCTACCTCCCCCCGCAACTCCCCCCCTCCCCCCAACTAAAAAACAAAATAAAGATACAGTTTTGATTGGGTTCGGACACACATTAAACTTAAAATATTCATCATAATCTCGAGGTCGAAAATTATCACGATTGAAATATTTCCTTTTTATTTTAGTAAGTAAAAAATGGCAAATTTATGGAAGTTCTCCGTTCTTGGAGAGTTATCCTGGAATGGGGAAAGGTTCAACGGAGAAGTTGGCTACTGGGAGCTTTCCAGTCTCGGAGAATTATCCTGGAATGAGGAAAGGTTTCAACTGAGAAGTTGGCTACTGGGAGCTTTCCAGTCTTGGAGAGTTATCCTGGAATGGGGAAAGGTTTCAACGGAGAAGTTGGCTACTGGGAGCTTTCCAGTCTTGGAGAATTATCCTGGAATGGGGAAAGGTTTCAACGGAGAAGTTGGCTAATAGGAGCTTTCCAGTCTTGGAGAATAATCCTGGAATGAAGAATGGTATCACCGGAGAAGTTTACTATTGGAAGCGCTACAGTCTCAGAGAATTATCCTGGAATGGGGAAAGGTATCACCGGAGATGTTGACTATTGAAAGCGCTACCACTTTTGGAAGACTGGTGAGCTTATAGTTCTCATAAGACTCCATGATGCAGGCTTTATTAGGGAGGGGAAGGGGGAATAAGGGGAAGGTTCATTCTAAGTGTGCTGTTAGCATAAGAATGCGGTGGGTACCCGCACCTAGCCGCGTCCGGCTAATATTTCTTTGTTCCCCCCTCCCCCCCCCCTCTCTTCTAAAACCTATCTACACACGTACACGGTGCTGTACTCGGTAGCATCTTGTAGCTGTGTGTACCAGCCGTCTTGAGAGGAAGAAGGGACTATGTGCTCTGTCATGACCGCACTACCTGATTCTAGACAGTTTGGCGGCTTCGTAAAGGAAGGAACCTTATCGGATGGATTAAAAAAGTTACAAGATCTATTTTCGTGTGTTCATACGGTAGGCCACGTGTCCTTCAGCTGTCACTTCTGTTATAGAGTGTGGTTAAACAGCTCTGGTGTCATATAATGGTGCGTGTCTCTCTATTGGGCTAAGGGTACCGGGTTCGATTCTCGGCATGGCTGAAAAATGCATCATTGGGGAGGTGCAGGTTCCCCCTTCCACAGTGATGAATTAACGGCCATAGGTCTGGATGTTGTGTCTGTTCTAGGTTTAAATTAGTTTACAAGTCGTGTGGTGATATAAACAGTCGTTTCAGAAAGTGCACGTTAAATACCCCAAATAAATTTAAAACAAGTTATATAACGAACTTAGTACTACTATCCATCTGACCTACCCGCGTTTAATTACATTTGGGTGGTAGTGATGAGTAAGGCAGAGTTCGAAGGAAATGTAACTGCGTCCAATTTTTATAGGGAGAGCCTACCCAATCTGACGTTTATGAAAGTTACTAGATATATTTTCACGTATTCATACGTCAAGTCGTGTGATCTACTGCTGTCATTTTTATAAAGAGTATAAATACCTATAAAATAACACTAATAATATGTGTTTATGTATGAATAGTACTCATTCCGAATGTTGGTTGGATCCTCAACAGTTACAACGTCAGCTGTAAAGCCTAGGTAGCCCGGAAAGCCGTACTAGGGAAATAAGGAGTGAGGTAGTTTCCCGTTGCTTTCCTCACTGATGTTGTCTGGGGAATTATTTTTTTAAGGTTGGTTGCTCTACATTTAAAAAAATATCTTCTAGAAGTTTCTGCCTGCTTCAGTGGTCGGATATTCTGTGACGTCACTCTCGCAATAGAATCGACTGCCGACAACTGAGGGATCGTGGTTTCAAATACCCATCTTTGGGGGATTTTTCCTGATTGGTTTCCCACCGTATCCACACAAATGCAGATACATTTCCTCTAAATTCAACCATCCACATCTCTTAACATTGGTGTAATTAGTACATAGGCATATAACCCGAACGGTTAGTAGGCCTACGACAAGGCGACAAAAAAAGTATATATATCCTAGGGTTGGATGTGTATTATCAAGTAAAATTACGATTCGTGGGTTGTTAACAAGGCAAGCGAGTCTTTATGCGTATATCCATTTTACCAACCACACATAAAATAATTTGATGAAAGAATATATATTTATTGACTTGAAAGGACAAAGATTGTCTTTAAAGTGGGAGTGTAGGGAACGCGAGAATAGGTCAGGGTTTTTGCAGGGTTTTTTTATTTAGTATTTTTTTTTTTGCCAAAACAAATTAAATATGGCTTCATTAGAAACATAGAGCTTCATTTTCTATACTGGGTGACCCCAACAGTTGAATATCTGTCATGAGCGTAGCGTCATTAGATGATAAACTTTTTAAATGAAGAGAAAAAGTTACCCGCTTCGGTGGCCGCATGGTGTAAGGTGCTACTCTCGCAATGGATAGGACTGCCGATGACGGGGAGATCGAGGTTCCAACCTTGGTCAGGTGTGCTGAGGGTGTTTTTTTACAAAATGGGTTTCCATTGTCCCTCCCCACAAATGTGGGTACACATCCTATAAATATAACCTCCCTTATGCCTAAAACCTCTAGCGTAATTAGTGCATAAGCGTATAGCCCGGACGTATGGGTAGTAAGACGCAGTGCTTGGAAAAAAAAAGTTTTCATTAAATTCCAGGATACCCTGACAAAATATTCAAGATCTGTTGAGGTCATCGTGTGAAGAAATTTAAACTTTATGTTTCTACTGGAGAGTTATTTTACTGTGTCCCCGCTGTTTTATAAAATGCACTTTAATTAATATCTATATAATAAAAATTACCTAAATTTTGTCATCACGAGTATTCGAATAGATCTCTCAGAGGTAGCAAAACAGTTTTCGAAGCGCTACGCCTAAACAACCTCGGCACGTCTAAGGGTCTATCCACGAAATCACAATGTAGTCTACACAGGCAAAAGAAATAAAAGAGAAGACCTTAAAAGTTGAAACCATTTTGTCCTACCACATTCTAATATTATTTCAGGCCGTTGTTAAATAGGCTGGAGTTGTGTCCTTGTTGCCCCGTGTCCTCTCCACCGTGTTTTATTATTATTTGTTTGTGTGTGTGTTTTTGAGTGGGTGGACACCATCACAGACGCTAGCAGCATACACTAATTATGGAGATGGACAGTTTTACATGGGGGGAATATGGGATTGAATTACTGTGTGCACCGTCTACATGAATTTATAATCAACCACTGCCTACCTTCCTACCTGCACAAAGCAAGAGAAGAAGAAATGGTGTATTTAAAAAACAACATATAGTTCTGTGTAAGAAAAGAGTGCTTGTTTGAATTTTATTCCAGTTTGTGTTTGTGTGTGTGTGTGTGTGTGTGTGTGTGTGTGTGTGTGTGTGTGTGTGTGTGTGTGNTGTGTGTGTGTGTGTGTGTGTGAGCGTGCAAGTCCTTTGGGTGAGTCTGGAAGCTGCACTTGGGCCTCGTGAGAACGTAGAGGTCATAATAATTGTCGACAAAAAAAGCTCTGTTATGTATTTTTATATTCACAGACAGTACCGTTCTTACCCGAAATGTTAGAAGACCCGTTTCGGTGGCCGCATGGTCTAAGGCGCTACTCTCGCAATAGACTGGACTGCCGATGATGGGGAGATCGTTGTTCGATCCCAATCGGGTGTACTGAGGCTGTTATTTAATAATTGGTTTCCCACTGACTCTTTGCACGAAAATGTGGATACACTTCCTATAAATTAAACCTTTATCATCCCTAACCCATTAACGTAATTAGTACATAAGCGTATAACCTGAACGGTTAGTAAAAAGCGGTGTTTAGAAGGGAAAAATCTGTCACAAAAGGAATGCTTACAGACTCTTTTACTTTCAACCCCTCGTATAGAGGAAGTATTGTGACCGTCAAAAAAGATCAAACTCGAAATTTTGATAAATGTTGACGTTTCATGGCCTCATGAAACCGAAGAAGTGGTTTTCACGATATTTTATTTCTTTATCTTGGCCTAGAGACTAAAACATTTGACCGATTGTGTTCAGTATTTGGTATCTAAGGTTTTAAAGCAGTTTTACAGACGAGTTTTTTTTTGTTGGAATTGTTGGATATCTAATCCTAAAATTAAGGTACTCAAGGGCATATACGAAGAAAAAATGTATATTCTCGAAATCCGCTACAACGATCTTTCTTAAATTTTGTATCTAAGCACTGCTAAGCACTAAATACCAAATGGCAACTCTCATCTTATCATAATAATGAATTTGAGAATACTTTTCATAAGCAGAACTTTCCAGTTTTGATCACATCCACGCAATTATTTGAGATATGAACATAATTAATCATTATACAGTTGTAGTAATATTAAAAATAAAAATCTATTGCAAGAGTGACTCCATATACCATTCAACCATTGATTTGGGTGCTAGCGTAATTAAAACGCGGAAAGCCCGGACAAATAGCAAGACTTTGTGGAAAAAAAATGTAAATATATCCCCCGACCTGATTTTGAACAAAAGTCCTTGGAGTGGGGCGTAGAC
>CABFWO010000499.1:186440-282245 GCA_902155825.1 Timema genevievae
GAGCCCTCGAATCCTTGAGCCTTTGAATCAACTTTTCAACTTTCGTCTGGTTCACCAGTGACATGAAAGTCAGGGTTCGATTCGCATAAATGAACAGTAAGTATTTTATATTCTAATATTTTATCACCGCGTCTCAATATATAATCAGGCTATAGGTTACACATATAATTATAATTACTCTTATGGGGTAGGGAGGAGGGAGGAAGCATTTTAGATTTAATCTACCTGCATTTTCGTGGAAGAAGAGCTGGAAACCATTTAGTAAAAACCACCCTCAGTAGACCCGACCGGGATTCAAACCCCGATCCCCCCACCATCAGCAGGCCAATCTAACAAGAGAGTGATGCCTTAGAACGTTCGGCCACTGAAACAGGTTTTATTTCCTAAATTGTTTCCTGCTCTCCTTCCATGATAATTCTTGTACACTTCTTCTAAACTCTACCTTTCTTATCCCTATGTTCTATAAGTGGCAAATATACGGTTAGCCCCTAGGGGTGGTAAAATTTGGAGCATTTGGGGGAAGAGGAGAGACCAATTTTAAGGTGGGTTTGTTGGGTACTTCAAAATAAAGTCCCATTTTAATTCTATTAGTATAAGGTACTAGCCTGGTTCAAACCAGGATACCCTGAACCTGTTTCCAGCCATCCTAACCACTTAGCCACAGACCGTACCACATACCAGCTAATCTCCCAGACGTAACCTTTTTCACGACATATATGCTGACATGACCCATATGTCAGCATATGCACTTGGGATTGATATGGGGGGGAAGAGGGGGGTAGGATTAAGCAACGACGACATATTACGCCGATGTGATTACATACACAATAAAGCAAATGATAGCAAAAAAAAAAAACAGTGCCAGGAAGAACCTTCCTCACTCCGGGGAAATCCCCCGAAGCAGGCACGTAACATTCACTCCGGTGAAGTGCAGAAAGAAGCTTTCAACCACCACAACGGGAAGGAGGGGGGGCAGTTACATCACCTTGCCCCAAGAGGAAGAGCCTGTTCCTCCCGTGACACACGGGCTCTACGAACATCGGCACGCTCCTCAATATTATCATCATCATCATCGTCATCAAGGGTAGTCCTAAGTTCTGACCAATCACCGCCGAGTGACTCCCGACGACGAGCAATTAATTATCCCTCGCCGTGATCAAGCGCCAAGACATGGAGGTCTGACTCGCGAAAATAACCCACGGTTGACGATTGTAGAGGTCATCAGGGTACTGTGTTTGTCATGCCTGATAATGTTGTTACCTTTCCGATACGCTAACAAATGAATAAAATGTTGTTATTGGTTAATTTGTTTTATTTATTCTTTTAAAATTATTTTCAATACCGGTACAACTCAAATTTCACTAGATTCGACCAACATATAGCACTAGATTTTATTAGATTCGACAGATAAGTCAGGATAATTTTTCAAAAATTCTCTTTAAAGTTTATTCCACAACCCCGTGTGTGTGAGAGTGAGAGAAAGATACATGGATTAAAAGCTCCTACAAATGGCTTTTGGCACAAAACATTGTTGGAAACTTTTTAATTACAAGACTTGCTCCATTTGAAGCTTTGTATCATATTCTTCAGTATCGATACAATTTCAGTAATACTTTCAAGCACTAGCGAAAATATTACCACCACCCTACCCCTCCCCCAAATCATAGCTTCCGAAATAGATTAAATCCCTTTTGAAATAACATCCGCAGAGCTTCAGGAATTCCAGGTGTAATCCTTGCATTAACAATCTAGTGGAAATGTTTTATACGAGTTCACTTGTTCACAGCAAAAAAAAAGTATGCTTTGATAACTTTCTGGTTCAATTGTTTTAAAGTATTCGATGAGTGGTATTGAGGGGGAAAAAATATTACAAAAAAACGTTAACAAATTTAAATGCCTATGTTTGTTTTCTTATGACAATACGTTGTATACATTTTTTAAACATTAATGTAAATAATTATTTGTCATATTAGGTACACTCCGTTTATCCTGAAATGTATCATGGGCAATCCAGTTTATTGAAGGAGTGATACCTCAAACCACTTGACTACCGATGTGGTTTTTTCTTCCTAGCCCAAGAAAAAATTAAATAACTTTTAAATAGGGATAGTGGTTTTTTTATGCCCTCTGCCTAACTCATATAGCAACTTGTATTTTAAATTCTGTCATGTTCTTTATGTATTCAAAATTTATATCAATCAAATTATACTCTTTTGTATATTCTGCATTTTGACTGGCATTTTATATTGATCTATAATTATATTTATCCTCACTCTTAGCCTAACTTACCAGATAATTTTATGGGAACAGGAAAATTTGTATGTAGGCCTACATTTAAAATAATAGGAATGTGCAAAGCTTCTCAAGTTCAAATCTCCTCCGCTTCGACCCCGACACCCAAAATAACCTTGGCATCCTCAAAACATTTCTAAGTAAGAAGACAACTTTGATATTATTATGATCAGATTTGAAATATCTCGCCAAATAGGACAAATATCAACAAATAATCATTCTTAGATAAAGCTACTAAACACAATTGTCACACAGATTAGAGACTAAATGATGTCAACATAAAAAATTATGGTGTGCTTTCTTTTCTATATAATTACCTATGAGTAACAAAATGGATCATTTAAAAATTAAAAGTAGTTTATGTGACAATAAACAAAAACCCTATATTTGACTTATGATTCGATTTTGCTGCGCATGTTTCATGCTGCGCTTCTACCCCGCCTCTCATTTTAAAAGTTACATAAGTACACCCCCTATTAAACAATATAAATTGATTGTTTGTCTGTCATCAACATTGTGGGATACTTACCACACACAGAGTGGTGAAATTTTAAAATTAGTAGCCCATGTACACAAACATGTGAACCTCTAAGCCGAAGTATTAAATTTTGACTATATTTTTATAAATTAATAAAAAAGTGAAGATATATTAACGCCGTGAGAAAGCTTGACTATCACATTTCATACAGTTGTGCAATGCGGGTATACGGTAGACCCTGTGCAAAAACATGTGCCTATGGAAGCAGGAATTATAATATTTTTACTATGCTTAATTTTTTACTCTTTTTGCCCTTTTTACCCTTTTTACCCTAATATTTCTTCCGGAAAAAGCCGGGTACTTCATTGCTACAGCCAATATCATTGCTGAGGGAACTGTAGGTCTTATGGAGGAAAGCTTTATCTTCGCTCTTTTTCAGCTGTTGCCAAATCGCCTCGCTCTCAGTTATGTCAGAAGGTGGTGTGCCGTTGTAAGAAGGAGCTACTGTCAACTTCGACTAACCAGCGTTTCGAAACTTGTCTTATATTTGAGTAGAGATTTGACCACACGAAAACAAGAGAATTACAACGCTGTTTCCGCAGTTCCCTCGACGATGATATCAAGTGTAGTAATATATAAAAACACTCGAAATTCAAAACTATCCCCTCGATCCAATGGGAACCAACTGCTGGGATTACAAGCGTATGTTTAACGAGGGGTAACATTTTGTGGAATGGACTGATAATTTTCACTTTAGTTTACAAGTGATTACATTTAATTGAGAATATGTTTCGATCACTCCACCTTGATAAAAGTCATGTCCATCATAAAATACATCCCATCAAATACTCGGTTATGAAACAATCAGGAAGAATCAAACAACACGATTTACAAAATTTAGTTTTTCCCTCCTTTTTATTAGATATCGTTTTGTCGTTCACCATAACAATAATTGTTCATGGGGATTATCACGCAGTTTGGTGTGGAGTGAGCTTCATTCCATTAAGTGTAGTAGCAATCATTAAGGTGTATGTATACAAATGGAATAACGATACAAGTTACGTTTATTTTAGCTTATACTTGACTAAAGTGTTTGATGTGTATTGTTAACTGGGTTATAAACCCGCTTCAGTAACTGAAAGGGCTAAGTCTAAGGCGTCACTCTCACAATATAGTGGACTAACCGACGACAAGGAAATTGTAGTTCGAGAACTTATTAATTTAAACACAGACAACATTATATATAAATTGATAAATATATTATGGTGTATTTATCTTTATTAATGTAAGTGTCTACCCAGAAAATCTTTTGAGTTTAAGACTACTATCAAAGTTAAATTTTCAAAAATACTAAACCATTTTAAAAATAAGATTTCACCAGTAGTTTAACACATTATTATATTTTTTAAATGATGTAATCAGAAGAAATGGTCAATATTTTCACAGACACATTTAATTTAGATTTTAATAAATAAATATATATATACAAAATATATTTCAAATATATTTATTTTTCTTGCATCGTTTCCTACTACCCATCCAAAGCTATCCGCATATTGAAAGGAAAATATTTAGGGATAAAACTCATCCTTGAAAGCTCATTCCAGATTGTAATCCTGACCTCCCCGTCACCTTGGCCACCAATGCGGGCTAGAGATAGGGTATGTACCTATAAATGAGAGCAATATTTAGACTAATAATTCTTCTCTCACCCTTTCTTCATTAAAATATGCCTGCAATAGATATAAGGCAAAATACTCGTGATTTATAAAACTTGTCTCTTATGTCCGTCTTGCCCAAAGCACTGAGTGGCGACTCCAGGGCATTTCACGCGGGAAGGAAGTCCCCGATGGACCTAGCAGTGCTCGCATGTCATCCCCGTTGTGACAAACACACACACACGAGAAGGTGTGGTATTAGTCAGGTAAATACCGGCGAGTATTAGCCGAGGGGGTAATACCGGTGAGTGCAGGCTGGCGCGCTTAACTATTTAACACTCATTCTGCCGATAGCGGGACAGTTTCCATTCACGCGACGTAATCCCCGCACTTTGACTAACAACAACTGTGTCAGATATCTGGCGGTAATCAAGGGAGTTATTCTAGTGTCAGAACGTTATTTATTGACGCTTAGCTGGCATGTCTAAAGAGGAAATATTGTGATTGTAAAAAAAATCGCATTCAAGATTTGGATAAATGGACCCCATGAAACTGAAAAAGAGTTTTTTGCGATACCATTTCTTACTGGGACTTGAGTCGAAACCACTTTACCCATCAAGCTGAAATTGATATTTAGGGTTCTCATAAGGTTCTCCAGAGGGATATATAGAATTATCCATCTAACCATGAAATGAAGGGTGGTTTTAAGAAATAACCCCTTCAACCTTCGGGGATTGGCGCTAAGAAGAACATAAGAACTGGCGCCGTTGCATTTTTGCAACATGTTATGATGTTTTAAATAATAGTAGAAAACGTATACTTTAATATAAAATATTATTACTGAACCAATATTATTAAATAAACATTTGAATAATATTTTATTTTCGTTAATTTTATTAAAAGAAAATTACAATATTAATAAACTTTTACAAAAATATAGCTTATTATTAGAAAAAATATAGTAATATATAGTAAGGCATTATTTTATATTTTACTGTATTACAAAATTACTGTTTTTTTAGCTCTACATTATTGTTGTATTATTTTATTTTAAATATACGGTGGCAATGAGCCAGACATATGACATCACGACTAGCGCCATTGCTTATTCACAATATTCCTGCATGGTGCCAGTTGAAACTCCTGTATCTCAGAAAATAAACATTTTTTAAAAAGTTTGATGACATCATACTACGCAGCAGGAACTAATTGACAAATACTTGGAGGGGATCCGACCTAAATATATTTAATTAATTTTTTTACGGCTATTGCGAAAATGCAACAGCATCAGTCAGAGAAGGTTAAAAAAAATATATTTTATCAAAATCGGCTCTAACTATTTTGATTAAAATTCGTATCTAGGGACTGTTGAGCATTACAAACAAAATGGTGCATCTAATTTTCCCATTAAAAAGGCTTTGAGGGCACATTATATAAAAGGGTAAATTTCCAATTTCAATATCTCCCCAACTTTTTGATATACAAAAAAACTTATCCTTGCAAATTTGTAGGGCTCTAAAAAATAAATAATTTATATTTGAAAGAATATTTTATAAAATCAATATTTCATTTGTTTTAGTTTGTTGGTAACATAAAGGTCGAAGGGTCTAATTCCAGCCAGGTATAATGAGTTGTTAGTCCTTCACAGATGGTTTCACACCCTCTCTCCATACAAATGTGAGTACACGTGATCTAAAATTCTACCTTTCTCATCCTTGCTCCATTAGTTTCAAAAACACATTTTACGTCTTTAAAAGATGTGAAATAGATCCTTCATCGCCAATGTTGGCCAGTTTATATATTTTTAATTTTCTAATAGTATGAAAGGCTATGAACTTTATTCACAATAACACACAAATGCTAATTTAGTAGATTGTATATTATTTATTTGAGGTATTTAACTTTTCCTTTCTGAACCGACTGATTATATCAGCGCACGACTTATAAAAGAAATAGAACCAACACAACATCAAGCCCCCAGCCGTTAATTTATCACTGTGAAAGGGGGGAAAAACCCTTATTTCACCAATGACACATTTTTGGCCACACCTGGAATCAAACCCGCGACCCGTAACTGAGTATACAGACACGCTACCGACTGAGCTAAGGTTTCGGACCTCTTTAGTAGAAGAATTGTGCCTTGAGATGAGGACAAAATCTTGTTTTTGTTGTCTTTTTTTTAAAGCACCAACACTATATCACTTACAGTAGGCCCATGACTTCTTTGGTGCTGACTGACAGCTCACAGCTGATTTCTGACAGTCAATATTTAGGTATATACCTAAATTTTTACTGTTAAAAATTACAGCTGCTAAACACATGTTTTTGCAGATCATATGGTTCGGCGTAGGGATATATAATTTGGTCTGGTAGCTTTTCAAAGCCGTCAGCTGTCAGCTGTGAGCTGTCAGTCAGCACCAAAGAAGTCATGGGGCTACTGTAGCTAACCAGGTTTCGTTCTATGGGAGAACGTTATCTAAGCACTCAAACACACGTCCTTGGCCAATATATATTATTTTTGAAGGGAAGTTTCTTAGAATAAGCTAAATATCCTCAACAGTGTCATAAATAATTTAATTTTCCCTTTGTACGAAGAGATGAGAGATTCTGAGATTCGTTATTATTATATGTTTTTAAGATGGAAGTTAACGTGAGATAAGACACATATTTAGAGGTCTTATGACCAAAAAAACTTACTGTACAAAATAAATAGAGCATTTATCCAGTGGGTACGTTTAGTTTAATTTTCAACACATGGTAATCGGTCATTAGTAAAAAGGCATTTGGACAGTACTAATTAAATTAAGAGAAAACGCCTTAATAAGTTTTCGCAATGACCATGACATACTAATATATTCCAGAACTGTTGATACTAATGTGTTTAAAAGAATTAAACTCATCTTATCCACTGGAACAATATTGTCTTTATTTCAGCCAGTATTTACCTTTACTCGCGTTTTTTTACCATATAACCTCAAATACTATTTAAAACAAAGTGTAAATAAAAACTTTAGGGAATTCATAGGGGAAAAAAGCGATATGTATGAGGAAATAAAAAGGCCTTAAATCCTCACACAGTTAACGAGAATCTTCTTTTCTTCGTACATCCAAAGATGAGTCACTTAGGTCCTCCTCTCATCTCACCAGGGATAGGGTGATTGAGAGCGTTCATCATAGCAGACCCAACTCAGCTTCTGGCTCGCGCGAGGTATGGATGTTAAAGGGAAAAGAGAATATCAGAAAAGATATGCCAGAATTGTGTGCAGTGCATTCGTATTTGAATGATTACTCGAAATTTTCAACGCTGGGGGATGGAGTGACAAATGTTCTTGTTAATAACTACAATATGTTCCTATTATGACAGAATGAAGATTTGTGCACAGTGCTTATCTGTGAGGCCATTCTAAAAGGGTCAGAAACAGACTTTTCAATGCAATTTTTTAAAATCCAAATATCATTTAATATTTAAACAATGTTCTGTGGTAGGAACTTCTATTATCTCTTTATTTCTATTAATGTTTAATCAGAAATGATCCACGTGTTATAGTGTTCGTGTAAATCTACAATTTCGAGCCGACTATATCACAGAATTGATGGGTATGTGATGTACGCTCTTAAGTTCCTAAGGGTTAGAATTCAGAGCTCATTATTTGGGAAATCCCGTGCGGTAATAATCCTTAATGTGTTTTGAGCTGTTGTAAAAATAGTAATTAAAAAACAGGGAAAATAATACTTAAAAATGTCTTGCAGTCTTCCATCTGCTGAAAGGTTCGCGGGAAATAAATAGAAAAGGCTCGGTCCCCATGAATCAAGATCAGCGGTCCCTTGAGGGTAGCAACCCCCTGATGAAAGAACCTCCCCTAAATATCCCTTCTCACCACCCCCTCTGTTTAATTGCCGCTCGCATTAATCACCAGTAATAACAGGTCGCTACTCATGTTCACAGCATCCGTCTGGTCTGGACCATCATCAATCAACACGCCCTTAGAGACCGGGAGGAGGAAGGCACTCCCCGAGATTCGAACTCAAATACTGTAGATCCACCCTCATTAAGGTGTAAGTCTTGGGGAAGCGTTAAAGGGGTCGAATATTTGAAGTTTTTATAGCAACATATTTTTGGCCCAAATAAATTATAATTATAAATATATAGTTTAATTTTCTTCACGTGGTGATATCAACAGTTGTTGAATATCTGTCATGAGCATAGCCGAATCAGATGAGAAACTATTTAAATGAATAGCTAGATAGTTGTCATTAAATTCCAGAACACTCTTTACAAATATTCAAGAAATGTGAAGAAAATTAAACTCTATGTTTATACTGAAAACACATTTGATTCATTTTGATAAAAAATAAGTTTCTATATAGGCTAAAAACTGCAAAAACACTGCCCTTAACTCGCGTACCATACTTAGTTTATTTATTTTACTAATCATTGATTTTTTTAAAAATTGTTCCAAAATATAATATACTATTATTTTAAGAACGAATGTACAAAATTTAATTCCATTTATTTCTTAATGAAATGATTTTGTATCTCATAACACAATATAATATAATATTAACATACGACTTACAAACAGTTCAAACAGGAAGAGCCAATACACAAAATGTTAAATTATGTTAAAAAAACACTTGAAATAAAACCGGGGGTCCTCTACGTCTGCAGTCGTCCTCCCTAATCATTCAAATACAGGTATATTATTTTTTAAATGTTAATGATTACTGTGCATTTTGTCATCAAATTAGAGCAATTTTAAATATAAAGAGAAAAAAGTGTTCATCAGAAATATCCGTTTTTCCTAGCACTAAATATTAACGTAGTGTTGGGGGAGTGATGAAATGTATGAACAATTGACCGGAAGTTGAACTTGGAGAGTCAATTTGAGCAGTTGATAATCACATGTCACGTGTGTGGTCGTCGAGACAATGGGTGGGACGCAATATTAGAGAACATTCACACATGCGCTGTCATCTAAAAGTGTTCAGGAAATGTTCATTAGCACCTTACCTTCAACACCCTGTAGTATGACAGTATGACAGTAGATAGAGATGTGACAAGAAAAAATTGTCAATTAATAATTTTTTGTTGAAAAGTTTTTATTTTAGAACATTTTCAATCATACTTTTATAGAAAAAAAATCCAGCATTTTTTAGAAAAACGAATACACTCTACACATCAACCGCCTCGTGGTATAGTGGTCAGGGCCCCTGGGTGCTGACCTAAAGGTCCAAGCTTCGATTCAAGGCCGGTACTGGAGGATTTTTCTTTAAAGGGGAGTAGTTACCAAGGTCACCGGGGTTTGGTTAGTTATCTGTAAAATCAGCTTCGGTGGCCGTACTGGCCTTAGGCGCCATTATCGCAGTAGACTAGACTGCTGATGACGGGGAATTTGAGGTTCGAATCTAGGTCGGGTGTACTGAGGGTTATTTTTACCAAAAATTTTTTTCTACTTTCTTTACACGCAAATGCAAGTACATTTCCTCTAAACATAACCCGAACGGGTAGTAAGTTGCGCAGAAAAACCTCAAGTTGGGTTAAGATCTCCATTGGCTCCAACTCATCATATTCACTATCATCATCGAGACATGGAAAGAGCCTCCACGGAAAGTATGTACGATTAGTAGATTCGAACTTCCCCTGAGTAGCGCTACATTGATAAAGGTTAATCTTTCCACCAACTGAGCTACAGATTATTGTAGCCCGGACACACCATTATTACTATTATTATTACTCCATATATCCCAGATTTATAAAATTTACACTTCAGTTAAATTTCTCTTCAGGGCGTCCAACACCAGAAAGTTCAAATGAGGCACAATAAATCAATAACAGCGATACTTGTTATCGTCTCACATTCACGTATCTACTGCAGCGCTTTGTGGTTTAACGTGCCACTAACGTCGGGCCAAATGTAAAACAAATATGTCAATACATTCATATTATAGTACATTCCCTTCCCTTCATGATTTAAAAAATTTACCGGAAATGTTTAATCTATAATTGCTATTATTATTTTATGTAAAATTTGCTAACAAATTTGAAAACCTCCTCCCCTCCACCCTCAAACACAAACTTTCCCAAAAACATTATTATAGCTTTTATGTAGGCTCACATATGTGATAGGCTCTAGGTGCTGCCTACCCAAACCCAGCCACTTAGTAGGTCGCAAGCCGCCACTGAGGAAAATGTTAAATTCTACATAGGGCGAATCGCACCACAGTTCAATAAGTTACTAGATCCACTTTCATGTATTCATACGTCACTATATGCTCTTGAGAAATGGCACCAATTTTGACAGCTGAGAGGTAAATATACGACGATATATATATACGGATATATGACGTTGGCAGCCCTATATTTTTTTATACGCTCTTAAATTTTCCTTTAAATATTAACTAGTGAGTCGTTACAACGATGGCTGCAGATTATTGCACTAAACTGTATTCTAAACTTTGTATTGGGAAAAAATGTCTAGAATGAGGCCTCATTCGACTTTCTAGTTAAAAGTTTACTCGTCAAAAGCTATCAACTTTACATAGATATTTAGGTTTCGGTGTTTAATTTGAATCAAAAAAGTATATTTGTTCCTCTTCCCGCCCTGATGAGAACTTTAAAACGACCCCTTCTCCCAGCTGCCTATCTTTTTGTTGCACCATACCACTCAAATAAGAAATGAGTTATTATTTTTAACCAAAGAGAAATAGTTTATTTACCGATATTATAATGATGATGATGATGATGATGGGCTATCACTCGCTAACGAGTATGATTGTCTTCCACGGATATTATCGATATACAACTATACACAAATCATGGTTTCCATGGAGAAGTAAGCAAAGAAAAAACAAGCTGAAAATTCACTGGGAAAATAGGTTTTTTTTTGGAAGCTACTATTTTTGGCGACATCCTGAGTTCCTAACCTTAAAAATGAGTGGTCGTTTTTCAGAATATGTTTTATAATATTTTTGCAATTTCATTAACCGGAAAAGGTCTTATCAAACCATACATAATAGCAGAGGCAAATAATTAAAGACAAAGAAGAGTGAGGATAGAAACCAACAATGCAAAAAAAAAAATTTTTTTAACCTAATATCATCAGTTTGTTTAATAAATATACAAATAGCACCGCGTCTTACTACCCGTTCAGGTTATTAAAATATGCACTAATTATGCTAATGAGTTAGGGACGAGGAAGGCGGAATTTATTGGAGGTGTATCCGCATTAGCGTAGAGGGAGAGTGGAAAATGATTTTGGAAAACTCATCCTTACTACACCTGACAGGCATTCGAACCCCAATCTCCCTGTCATTGGCAGTCTAGTCTAAATGATGATGATGCCCTAGATCATGCCGTAATCTTTCTATTTGTTACGTCATACCACTAAAGTATAAGTTGAGTTGGTATTATTTGTAGCCAGAGAGAGATATTTTACTTACATATTCACGTATGCATAAATCAGGGTTTAATGGTGATGTAAACAAAGAAAGAAAGTCTGTAAATTCCCTGGGAAGATAATATTTTCGTTAGAAACTACTATTTCTCCCGACATCCTGGATCTCTTATCCTTAAAATGAGAGGTCGTTTGTTAAATTCTGTTCAGCCATTTTCTCGTAATTTATATTACCGAAAACGGGCTTATCAAATTATATATAAGACTAGTAGATCGTTGCAGAGATGCCTGCATATTATTGCACTAAAATATGATAAGACCTCACTTGACTTTCTAATTAAAAGCGTATTCGTCAAAGGCTATCAAATCATATGGTTGTTTGATTTTAATCAAAACTTATATTTTTCCTCTTCCGTCCACGATGATAAATTTAAAACGACCCCTCTCTCAGCTCTCTATTTATTAGTTGCACCGAACCACTCAGGTAAGAATTATTAAGCTGTTATTATTTTTAACCAAAGAGAAATATTTTATTTACCGATAAACAATAATACGAAAATAATGTTTTCCATGGTGATGTAAACAAAGAATGATTGCACAGTTTTAGCCGCTGCCCACACAGAATGAAAATATGGAAAATTCGCAAGGAAAATTTAGTTTTAGTTTTAGTCTAATATTTTTGCCGGCATCCTGGACCCCTAACCCTTAAAATGATTTCATTGGTTAAAATCGGTAAAACCGTTTACTCTTAATTTAAAATATCAAAAATGGGCTTATTAAATTATATATAAAAATGTGTGTGTATGTGAGGAGATATAATGAGTGTGAGAGAAAGAGTTTGTATGAGAGAAAGTGAGAGAGAGTGTGAGATATAAAAAGAGAATTTGTGAAGGAGAATGAGTGATGATAAATTGTGTGAAAGTGTTTGTATGTATGGAAAAAGATAATGAAAAATTTTGGGAGGGATATTGTGTGAAAGAGAGAGAAAATGTGGGGCATGTGAGAGAGAGTTTGAGAGAGAAAGTTAGAGAGAGAGATTGAGAGTGTGAGTTTGAGAAAGAGAAAGTGACTTTGAAATAGAGAGCGAGAGATTGATATATAGGGAGAGTGAGAATGATTTAGAGAAAGTTTGAGAGGAGGGAGTTTGAGAGAAAGCTTTTGAGTAATAGAGAGCGAGTGTTTGAGAACTAGAGAGCCAGCATTTGAGAGCTAGAGAGTGTTTGAGAAAGAGAAAGCGTTTGAGTGAGAGAGCTTAAGAGAGAGAGTACAATAAAAAAAGTGAGAGAAATTATGTTATATAGTGTGTATGCGGGGATAGATAGTGTGTGAGAGAAAGGAATAAAATGTGAGAAAGAGAATGAGAGAAGGTCATATGAGAGAGAGTGTGTTATAGTGTGTGTGTGCGTGTGTGAGGAAAGAGAGTGTGAGAGCGTTAGAAAGAATGTGTGTGAGAGCGTGAGAGAGAGTGTCAGATAGAAATAGAGAATGAGAAAATATATTATTATTATTATTATTATTAGCCCGCGTCTTACTACCCGGCCGGGTTATACGCACTTACGCTAATGTGCAATGGTAGGGTGATTGTGAGATGAAATGGAGGACCTACAGTTTAACGTGGAATCCGAACCACGGTGGAGACCTGGCATTCCTCACATTCACAAGTTGTGATTAACACACGTCTTGTCAGAGGTGAAGGAAGGGTTTGATAATCAGATAAATCTGTGCCGGGACCGAGGATTGAACCCCGGACGTCAGCACAGAAGTCTGACACCTTACCCCTAGACCACCAGGTCACCGAGAAAATATAGATGTGGTACTCAAAACATTACGGTACTTTGAAATATCATTCCCTCGAAATTAATTATCAACATGGAAACATAACTGAACTTACTGTATTTGTAAGAATGTGAAAAAATAGATGGGGTACACAAAACATTACTTTTAAAGATCATATCCTCAAAATTAAGCGGTAGAATGAAAACATAGCTTAGCTTATGTATTTGTATTGTGTTACTATTCACTAAAATGAACATCAAAACCCATTATTTGAATATGATGAACACCAAAACTCATACTTAATTAGTTAAAATGGCTATTTCTAAACATTATTCAAGATCATTTTATCGTTTTGGAGCATATAATACATAGCTAAATATAGTTAAACATAATTTTATCATGCGCGAAACAAAACGTAGACAATATTTTCACGAATTTATCTTAACCTTTTAAATTTCAAATTATGCTCAATATTATCGATTTAAATTAACGATAACAACATTCCAATAAAAAATGTTTCCCCAGTTTAGGCATCTCAATTTAGATGTGTTATGACCAACAATCAAAGAGAAATATTCATCCAAAAAGAAAATTGTGATGTGTTTGGACCAACAAATAAAGATTGAGTTATTATTTTTTAGCCAAAGAGAAAATTGTGATGTGTTTGTACCAAAAAATAAAAATTGAGTTATTATTTTTTAGCCAAAGAGAAAATTGTGATGTGTTTGTACCAAAAAATAAAAATTGAGTTATTATTTTTTTAGCCAAAGATCTATATTTTATTTAAAGATTTACAGCCATGCAGCAAATAACGGTTTCCATGGTGACTAAACAAATGATGAAAATCTGAAAATTATCTGTGAAAATGATGTTTTCGTGGAAAACTACTACTTTTCCCGTCATTCTGGACTCCCAACCGTTAAAATGAGTGGTCGTTTGTCAAAATCTGTTCAGCCATTTCCTCGTAATTTCTGTTACTGGAAACGGGCTTATTAACTTATATATAAGAATATGTACGACACCAATATTTGTTCTTCATCGCCTCTTACTATATTTTAATCACTTTAATGACAAGTGAGATATAATTTAGAAGATACGTACCTGCATTTGCTTGGAAGAATAGTGTGGGAGAAAAAACTGTTTATAAAAATACCCAACTTTGGTACACTCGGCCGGTGATTCGAGTCTCGATCAAACCATCACCGACAAACCAGAGACTCGACGAGCTTGACGTTTATTCCGTGTGCCCACCGGTGGGGTTTGAGGTCAATAAAAAATCACTGCGTATGAGTTGTTTATCTGAGTGCAGGTTGACAGTATGAGAAGAAATAATGTTGCGCTGCTCTCATTATTTACTGTGACATTAAGATGATGGACACTGGAGATCCTTATCGGTCGCGGGGGGTAGCGACTTAACTCCCTTTCTAATTACCCTCCCGTATCCTGCTTTACCCTTAATTATCAAATTTATTTTTCCCCTTCCTCGGTAGCCGCATGGTATATATAAGGCAGGGGTCGGCAACCTTCTTAGTAGTATTTTGCAAAAGTAACATTGCAAAGTCGCTCAGCGTACCAACCAATATAAGCCCGCCCAAATCGTTTATATATTTATACTATTTAACTAATACAACTATTAAAACAAATTTAAGCTGATCTTATAAAATTTAAATCTGACAACATGTTTCTAAATCGAACATATTAAATAATTACTTTTTCTTGAATATTTAATATTTAGTAAAAATCAGAATAAATTCAAAAGTTAGAAATGTGTTTAGCAAAATTTAAGTTCCGACAAACTTATTTTAAAATTTTGAAACAAAACAATTCAATGATTTAAACAAAAAACACGTTGTTATTAAAATTATTACTCATATTAATGATTTTAATTAAAAATAAAGGCTTTATATAATTTTTATTCAAATCACTCAGCATTCCATTGAAAATCGTCCTGTGTGCCACTCTTGGCACACGTGCCGTAGGTTTCCTACCCCTGGTCTAAGGCGTCACACTCACAATATACTAGATGGACGAAGACGATGAGATCGGAGTGGTAAGGTTTTTTCCCAAATGGTTTTCCACTCTTCCTGCATGCAAATGCTGGTACATTTATTCTAAATTTAACCTCCCTCATCTCTAAGGAATTGGCGTTGCTAATACATATGCGTGTAACCTGAACAGTTAGTAAGATGTGGTGATAAATTTTTAAAAAATGTGTGTCAACATCTTAGCTTAGTTTCCAAATATAGCCCTATTTTTCTTACGATTAGCCTTCTCTAAGTTAATTTTTCCTACCGGGACTCTAATATATAGTAAGATTCTTGTATGATAAAAGGCCTTCTAGATGGGCACACGTTATAAAACCAGGCTATACCCTGCAGAGGTGGTAGAGTGATCTTGTAACGTCAGATTCTCCTTGCGCTTGGTCACCGTCGATTTAAAATGTTGGGGCTCGAATATCGTCCCAGGGATGGCTTTAAGCAAGTGCAGGTGCCTTTCAAAATGGCTCCTTTTCTCACCCCTAATAACGAAAATAACTATTCTAAGGCTTCGGCTTGCTCTCAAATTAGTAGATATAGTAGGATTTTTGTAGGAAGGAACTTTTAGAAAATATCAACTTTTTTGCTGTAAACAAGGATTCCAGAGGTCCCAGGTTCGATTCCTAACGCTACCATATTTCTCTGTAAAACAGTAGTTCTGGAACGAGGTCAAACTCAAACTGATGAGGACACACGGGCAGCTACTCGAATAAATATGTAGCAGCTCTGGATCTAGAGAACTGAGATTATACGGCCGGAAATGTTGGCACTATCGTCTCTAACGGTGGTGGACACTCGGTCAGTATGACTCGCTTGCGTACATACGACATGGAGCTTATTGTTATTTTATAGGTATCGATAATGTATCTCAAAAGTGACAGATGCAGATCACATTGACGTATCGATCCGTGAAAATAGATCTAGTAACTTATCTAGCGGTCAGATAAGATATAGGCCTACAGTTAAATGTATATATAGTTACACAAATAAGGGAGGTTCGAGGAAAGTCAGTATTGGAAGTAAATGTACCCGTATTTGCGTTGAGAGATGGAAAGAGAAATTGGGAAACCATTTAGGGATGAGCCCACCTCAACTGTCAGGATCCAGGGGCTAACCTCCCCGTTGTCAGGAATCCAGACAAGACGATACTGATGCATTCGTCCGTTGTTCCCCCCCCCACCCCGGTGGTGGTGTACGTTCTACGAACAATCTGAACGCACACATGACGCGTTAAAATATTTTGTGACATTAAGGTGGGGATGTGAGGGGACGCGAGAAATAAAAATATTGATCCTGTCGAAACATAGTTTTTAATTTTCTTCACATGAGTTATTTAACAGGTTCTTCAATATCTGCCAAATAGTATCCTGGAATTTAATGACAACTTTTTCTCTTAATTTAAAATGTTTTTCATCTATTGCCACAATGTTCAGGACTGATGTTCAACAACTGTTAATATCACTAAGTAAAGAAAATTAAACTATATGTTTCTATTGAAGAAATATTTTATTTAATTTTAGCCGAAAGATGTCTTTCTATAAACACTACGAAAACAATGGTCCTTCTAGCGTTTCATACATCCCCACATTAAACCAAAAAAACACACACATGAGTATCGCGTTACTTGCGACCTTTTCCCTGTTCCCGACGTGTCGAGTCCTGAACTCGGGGAGACGAGGTAAAAACTAAGCGAACAAATGGAAATGTTTAAAAGGTCATTACCATTACCGAACCTTTTAACCACTCACATGTTTCAAAGCGATGATGTGTTGAGGATAGGGGGCAAGAAGGGATGGGAGAGGGGTTGGTGGTGATAGCACAAGTGGACAGATGAAAATAAATATAGAACATAACCTCCATTACATGTGTGACAAAAAGCACGGAATGATCGAAGGGAGGTAGATAATACATGCATATAACCTTTACCGATCAGGCTAAAACTTGGTAACTAGGGTTTTCATAAGGTTGCCCCAAGGGGTTTCTAGAATTAGATATCTAACCATAATATGAAGGGCAAAAAAAGATCAAATTGATCTTCTCGAGCTCCGCTCTAACGATTTTTACTAAAATTTACATCTAAGCACTTGTTAACTTTACAAACGAAACAGCTATTATTTTTTTCCCATGAAAATGACATTAATGGTACTTTATATATGCGGGAATTTACAATTTTATTCAAATCTCCACAACTATTTCTGATACGAAATAACTTATTGCTATAAAGTTGTAGTACTATTGGAAGTAAAAATCTTTTATCAATGGAGTACTTAGAAATATAAATTGTTATTCTCTTTGTCGGTCAGAGATATTACTATTTTTTCAATGTTTCTTTAACAGTTTATATTATTTCATTTATTAAATTTGGTGTAGTGTTTCTATAGGAATATATATTATTTCGTTTCATAAATCTTACTAGTTTTAAGTAAATGTTTCTATTTTAAGATAAAAGAGAAAGTTTGTGTGTTGCATCGTATTATTTATATTTAACAATAAAGAGTCTCACACCTTGGGACAGTTTCATAGATTGAGTCTGCCTCAATTGCGGGGCTACGCTAAATACAAGACGACACCTATCTAGATTAGCGTGGAATGGACCAGTTTCGCTAATGAAACTGGCCCCTTATATATTTTAATCTAGATAGGTGTCGTCTTGTATTTAGTGTAGCGCCACATTTAAGGCATAATCAATCTATGAAACTGGTCCCTTATTTCTGTCGGGAGCCTGTATTCACACTGAGTTAAGGGTCCTTTGTTTGATTTCTGACATGACCTAAAAATTTACTATTGGTATAGTGTGGGTTTTCCCTTTCACAGTTATGAATTAACAGCAAGGGGGCTGGATGTAGTGTATGTTCTGTATTTAAGTTTATAAATCGTGTGCGAATATATTCAGTCGGTTCAGAAAGTGCACGTTAAATACGTCAAATAGATATATATCAACATTTATTTCAATGATCCGTATAGCACCTCAAGTTACTAAGGATCTAACCTAAAGTGTAGAAACGATAAGGGTGGTTTGGAGAAAATGTAACAGAATTATTGTAGAGAGGTGGGGGTAGCCCACAGTGATAAATCATATGTAGAAAAAACCCACCCCCGATTGACCTGGTTGAGATTTTAACCTCAACCGTTATCTTCATCAGTGATCCATACTATTGCGAGCATAACACCTTACACCACATTACCACCGGTGTGGATGACCGTAATAAAATACCATTAAATAAAACAAGAGGTAGGCACGCGACTAGGAGGGAAAGTTGGGTGGACCAGACGCACACTAGAAGGTCACTGCTGAGACTTTTATTTGGCCTCCCTTACCACTCACCCCCGCAGGAAGAGTTGCCGGAATATGGGAGGGGAACGAGGGGTTGGATGTTGGACCAACAATCAAAGAATGTGACCTGGCGGATCTGAGTGAACGCCTGTGACGACATGCGATACCATGATTAATGTGACGTATCCAGGATGGAAGTAGGAGGAAGGAGGGGTTGACGGTGCGTGGGGGAGGAAGGGTACCCAACACTTTCCCTGTTCGTAGGATGTTGTGGGTTCTTTTTCCCTCGCTTTACCAGGTCATTGGGACGACTCTCGGGGACCTGCAAATGTTTAGGTCTCAGGGCTCAAAAGTCAAGCGTGCTAACGCTCATCAAATTCAGAAAGTTACCTTGAAGATAATATTCTGAAAATTAAAAAATGACACCTGGACACGGAAATTGAACCAAGGACCTTTGGCTTAGTACGCCAATGCTCTAACCACTGAGCTTTCCAGGAATCGTATCGTGCCCTGGATCATTCTTCACTCCTGGATAGCTCGGTGGTTAGAGCATTGGCCTACTAAGCCAAAGGTCCCGGGTTCGATTTCCGTGTCCAGATGTCACTTTTCAATTTTCAGAATATGATATCGAGATGGAGAATTCCTCACTAAAAACTATAAATAATAGCATCGGCTATTTGATTCTTGAAGATAATATTTTAATCAACTCTGTAAATTTACCTTTCTTTATTGGTCTGTCGAAATACGAAAGAAATCGAAAAAAAGAAACACTCTTGATATTATTATTTTTACTACTCTCGCAAACATCACGTGGCTGGCTATCCATTGAAAGTAAAATCTAACTGTTGGGAGGGGGAGGTAGAAAATAAAAAAATACAAAAGTCTCAGGTGGAAATAATGAAAGAAAAGAAGTCTTGAAAGAAGTGTAGCTAATGTTGGTTGTAATGAGTTGTAAGGTCCGCAGGTAGTTAATGAAGGCTGAACACGCCAGTTTACTCGAAATGTGCACCTGGGTTCGACACCAGACCTTGCTCACTTTAGATTGTATTAGGCCTGTATTAAAAAAAAAAGTCAAAGCTAAGTTTAAATGCTAGAAAAAAATATGGAAGAAAACCCAAAGATAAATTTGTTAATGGATTATTTCTTAGTTGGTTTCAAGCTGCAAGACAAGACGTACACGCAAACGACATTACCTTCATTTCAAATTAAAGAGTATTTTTTTGGTATCTATAACATTACCTCCCCCACACACCCCTTTTTCCCAAATGTCATATGTGACGAATTTACGTGACAAAAAACTCATATTTATGGTCAAGTAGACTACACGCGCGGCTAATATATTATGGTTTTGCTGGCGATGAGATTGAATATAAGTTGGGTGTGTAATGAGGGATTTTTTCCTCCCCCACAAATGGTTTCCCACAGCCCGAAAATATTGGTACATTTAATATAAATTACCCACATTTAATCTAAATTACCCCTTCCCCGTTTCCAACCCCATTATTGTAACTACAATGAGTGCAACCCGAACGGGTAGTAATATGAAGTGGGAGGGGGGGAAAGAGCGACTACAGATAAACGATACTATCTTGGTTCATGTCGTCCGTTTTTACTTTCACTCGACAAGTTGGAGAGAAAGTATTGTGATTGTCAAAAAAAATTGAGCTCGAGATTTTGATAAATGTAAACGTTTCATGATTCCCTGAAACCATAAAAGTAGTTATCGCAATGTCGTCTGTATCTCGGGCTAGAATCGAAACTATTTTACCGATTGGGCTAAAAATTGGTATCTGGGGTTTTCATAAGGTCCCCCCCCCCCAAGGGTTTTATTGAAATTATATATCTAAAACTAAATTTAAGGGTAGTTTACTGAAGGGCAAAAAGAGTAAAAATTAATTTTCTCAAAAGTCGCTCAAACGATTTTGATAAAATTTTATATCTGGACATTGTTTATCATAATATACAAGATGTCAATTCTCATTTTCTCATGAAAATGACTGATGGTACTATACATGGGGGCAATTTTCCAATTTTCATAATCTCTCCGCAACTATTTGATAAACGGAATAACTTATCATTGTAAAATCGTAGTATTATTAAAGATAAAAATGGTTTATTTTAAATATACGTTTATAAAACCAATAATTTCTGAGCTATAATCAAATATAAATACTTTTTAATTCAGGTCTTTGAAAATTAATTTGATTCTTATGATCTTTGGTGGACAAAAATATTTCTCTTTTCTCAATTTTTCTGTAACAGTGTTCCATGTTTCTAATACCATAGAGTAAGTAAGTTTATGATATTTGATGTAGTCTGTCTACGAGTTATTAATAAATGCTTATTTTGAGATAAAAGCGGTAGAAAGTCTGTGCGGTGCATTGTACCATTTATTTTACTCCTCCATTCCTAATTATGTCATTCTGAGAGCTTTGTAAGCTTGTAATTTACTTAAAATTTCATGCCTATTAATATGATTCAAAGATTCTGATTCTAGCGAAATATACATTTATATATGTACAAGGTTGATAATAAGTATTTTAAATATTTTAAGAACATAGAAAATTGTCGGTCAATGTTTTGAAAAATAAAAAATGGGATGAAAGTAAAAGAAATGATAATGGTAAAAAAAATGCACAAATATAATAAATAGGTTATAATTATGCTACATTCATGTAGTTATGAAGCATAAAAAAGTATCGTGATATTATAAAAATTAAGTTTGATATTTTAGAGATATCACACTTTTTCTGCTATCACGATTCCCAAAAGAATAATTCTTCCATACCGTTTGTTTGTAGATTTAAAAATCTTAGAAATAATTCTCTTCAAATATGGCGCTAGGCATCACAGGCTTTTAGTTTGTTACGGGGACGTGCAATGTGCAACATGTAGCCATGTGTTTGCCTCCCAATAGCTGAGTGGTGTGATGCACAGTCGAAGTTATATTATAAGACACTTATCTGAAAACTAAAGAAGTTACTATATCTACTTTCACTTTCATATGTCAAGTCATGTGATCTGCAGCTGTCACTTTTGATAGATATTATCAACTAGCAATCCCGCATGGCGTTGCCCGTGAACCCTTCAAAAATTTGTTAAAAATAGCCTAATTAAAAAGCTAATTAAAAATTTAAAAATCCGGCTTCGACGTGCATTCGGACCCCCTTCCGTCCACCTATGTTAAAAATTTCAGATCTCTGCGTGCCGTAGATTTGGCTGGGCATCGCACACAAACAAACACACACACACAGAAAAACACGTCCTTTTATTATTATAGATAGATACCTATAAAATAACAAAAATAATATAGTAGCTAAAATGCTATCAATGTTGACCATAAAAAGGTTTGTATTTTATAAAAGGCCCTTTTTTCCAGAATTATACAATTTACAAGTATGCGAAAGTCACTGTTTAAATGTGAAGCGAAGTTGAAGCGCAGCTTGAAACACGTAAAGTCAAGTTGAAACCGACGTTGTAGATAAAGTTTTTGTTGTTGCCACATGTGACTACTTATAACTTTTAAACTACCCATTAATTGCATCCAAGCAAAGAGAAATGTTTAGTTAAGAATAAACACACACTCTTTATTATTTTATGCTGATGTATCTGAATTTATCTGTGCTTACGTTATAAATATAATTTAATCACTAATCATTTTTAACATACTGTTTAGTAGCTGTTCTAAAAATGATTAGCTGTTGAAATGTGTCATATTTAGTGAGATATTTAAAGTCTGTTAATAATATATAGAAGTTGTCCTCTTCCTTAAAAATATTTCTAAAATACGAAGGTTATTGTGCGTGTCGAATTCAAAGCAAAGAAGATTTGACCTTCGACTTTGACATCCGTGTATCGAAGATTCACACAGCCCTACCTACTTTAGTTTGTAGGTCATGCACTGATTTATGTGTGTTGATTAAAAAGTCATGTTAAATGCCTTGATTAGTTAGATAAAAATTACAAACGTTGAATTATAATAGCATATCTAGGTTTGACCCTCGAACGTATATTTCATCTCCTCTAGATTTTTTTTTAGGTAACTTAACCGATAATTGATAACCTGATCTGTTACAAAAGAAACTAAATACACTTGGTGAGAGATAGCCAAAGGAGGAGGAGAGAGAAGATGAAGAGAAGAGAAATAATTGCCAATATCAGGCACGTAATTAACAGAGGCAGCACCTGACACTTTTCACGATATTCTTATTAAACCCGAGACTCTGTTGCTAAGATCAGCTTACTACCCTCTTCTTGCCCTTTAGCTCGTCTGGTCTGAATTTCCTGTTACTGGGGAGCTGGGGCTCGTATCCAGGTCAGGTGTGGTGAGGGGATATTTAATAATCCATTTAACCATTCTCCCCCCAAGTAAATCCAGATAAATTCACTCTCCACCATGTTAGTGTAAAGAAACTCGGTATCTCGTATAAGTAAAGTTCAATTTTAATTGAAAGAGCTTTATCTGACTTCTAGAAAAGTTACTAAAGCTACTTTCCTGTATTCATACGTCAGGCCATATAATATTTAGATGGCAATTTTGATAGATATGGTCAATACCTATAAAATAGCTTTAATAATATAGTAAAATGTTATCATTGTTGACCACAACAAAAGTTTTTATTTTCTAAAAGGCTCTTTCTATTAAAATTGGACTGTAGTAACCGATGTGGGGAAAAAAAATCAGCCGCCTTAGATACATAAAGATCATGCCAAAAAACACATTTTCAAAATTTGAGAATAGCAACAAAATCTCAAAAAAGAGAAAAAAAAATCACATCGTATATTTGAGAAAAAAGCAAAAAAAAAAAGCGTATTTTTATGAGTAGCCGCTGCGAAAACGAAACATCCCACCCTCCTCCTACTAGGGGTAGTTTTATCCCCACAGGGCATTAGTCCAGACTCTTTGTCTCCAGTGGCGATAAAGGAATCCAGTGCCCGGGGGGGTCCAAGTGGCCGAACCCCCACCTCCCTTATGCTCTTTTTTCAAAGTGTTCACTCATGCGAAATTCGCTCTACAAGCTTTTTACATACAACAAAACTCTGAAAGCACATAAGGGGTCATCCACGTGAAAAAAACAGATGCATAGCAGTATTTCAATCTCAAGTTTGAAACACGGATGTATGTACGGAAAAAAGGGGAGAGGGGGTGTTAAGGGGAAACATTGGGGAGGGAGGATATGGGGGGGAGGGAAGTACACTGCCGATATTTCTCCGTATAATTGCTGTGTTTGATCAACATTGCGTTTGAGTATTGAAAGGAATTCGCGATGATGAACGATATAAAGAATTCTAGGTTGGAGGGAGGGGGGAGTTTTTTTTTTTGCCGCTACCGTAGATTTTGTTCTCCCTCAAAACAATATTGTTTGTTATATATGCATAAAAAAAATCCTCCTTTTCCCCTTTTTCACCCGAAACAGTGGCCAACTGAAAGAGTTTTTTTTCTTTTTTTTTTTCCGAAAAACAAAGTATGACGAGGGCTTATTACTATCGCAACAAGGATTCACCCCGTTTTATACCTCACTGAAGACGTAGCAAGGACTTTTCAAATTAGTCCTTTTTTTTTTTACGTCTCCCCCCTGATTAAATTCCCGTTTCGTTTAACCACAAAGAATACCAACCAGAGTAGTCGGATTTGAATCGGTTTTTATCTAAAAAAAAATTATTTGTTAAAAAAATATCTCGTTTTGTTTGATACTATTTCATTAAATACGGTAGAATCCAATGGGCGCGTTGAAGTTACCTTTCCTTAGAAATGATATTAAGATCAAATGAAAGTAATCGGACCATATACTGAATATAATTTAACGAATAAAATATATTTTTATTTATTTTCACCACGTGTCGGGCTTACATAATTAATTACGTTAATGCTGTAGCACCAGTGGTGGATCAAGGGGGAGGGGATATGGGGACGATCGCTTCCCTCTACGTATAAAATAATCAAAAGTATGGAAACCATTAGCGTTATGTTGTAAAGAGTGAGTAACTCCATCTCCCTTACCCTGTCTCCTACATGACCTAACCAATAGCTCTTTCAACTTAGCTCTAGTGCTCAGAAAAGCAAGGGGTTTGAAATTAGAACTCACCAGTTACTAGATTATTAAGTTTAGTATAGTATAATAACCAGTTATTCGTATTTAAATACATATTTTTTTATTAATAACTACTAAAACGTTTTAGGGCCATACACATATTTATTATATCTATTGTGAAAGTGACTAATTTTTTTTTGTATTAAAATTACAAATTTGTTAATCAAAAGTGTATTTTTTTAAGTCCTCTTTTTATTATTATAATTATTAATTAAAATTGTTAGAATAAATTACTATATTGTTATTAAAATTATGATAAACTTAATTCTTGATTAATTAAATTATTAAATTTATTCTTGAAGAAGCCTGATGTAAACTAATCGCCGCCCTCGACAACAGGCCTTGGATCTGTCCTTGTGTGGGGCGATGTGCGGCATTGAGCTTTCGAGTCCCTAACGTCAGAGAGTAAGTGTAGGGATATGTAAGCTCCAATTTTAGAGGAAATGTACCTGAACTTGCTTAGAGGGGGCAGGAGGAAACTAGTCAGTAAATAAAGGGTGCGGTGCACCCGCGCAAACTTTTTCTCTATCCTTTATCTGAAAATAGAGACATTTACTTAATGCTCGAGGTTTGTGATACATTGTTGCAGAAACACTCCACCAAAACGAAATAATACACACTTTTACAGAAACAATGAGAAAAGAGGAACATCTATGTCCACCAAAGAGCATAACAATTCCCGAATTCTAAGACCTCAATTTTTAAAAAATTTTCTTATACCTCATAAGCCGTTGGTTTTATGAAAATATATTTTAAATAAGCCTAAAAGATTTTTATTATTGATAGTACTATAATATTACAATGATAAGACCCGCCTCAAAAGCGTAGCTAGCTAACGCGCTGATTTTGTGCTTACCTAGACTACCGAGGACAGGGAGATCTAGGTTAGAATCTTGGTTGGGTGAACTGGGGGTGGTTTTTCTTAAATGGTTCTCCATTCTCCCTCCAAATAAATTTGGGTTTACTTTCTCAAATTCAACCTTCCCAATTCCTAACTCATTAGCGACATTAGTACTTAAGCGTATAACCCGAATGGGTAGTAAGACGCATAGTTATAATTTAATTTTACAATGATAGCTTATTTTGTATCTTAAATAGTCAAAATTGGAAATTTCCGCTAGTGTAAATTACCCTCAAAGTCATTTTCATGGGAAAATAGAAATTACCATTTTGTTTGTTATGCAAACAGTGCCTAGATATGAAATTTAATCAAAATTCTTATTATTGGATTTTGAGAAAATTGATTTGATCTTTTTTTTCTCTATATCTTCAGTAAACTACCTTTAATTTTCGAGCTTGACATTTAATTTCAAAAACTACCGGGGGAACTTAATATACCAAGTTGTATTCCAATCGGTAAATCGGTTTCGGCTCTAGACCGAGATACAGACAAACGGAAAGCATTGCAAAAAAAAAAAACACTTTTTCGGTTTCAGTGGCTCATGTGACGTCGACATTTTTTTTATCAAAATCTTGAGTTCGACTATTTTTTTTTGACAATCACAATACTTCTCTCCACGAGGGGTCGACAGAAAGTGAAAAACACCCTCAGTACACCCGAACTGGATTCATACCTCGAACCTCGAACCTCGAACCTTCCCACCACCTACAAACCTGAATAGATGAGCTTGACGTTGAAACCACCTGTTCATCGGTGGCGGGTAGATCGTATATACATGTATTTTAAAATATACATTTCTTTAGACGTAATTTTCATTGTCAACCGTAGAGGCATCAGACTCGTCTTGTCCTGTTTCCTGGTAGCGGGAATAGTCGGGTTTCAAATCCCGGCCAGGTGTACCAAGTTTTTTTGTACCTATTTGGTTCATCACCCGGCTCATGCAAATATGGCTACATTTCCTCTAGATTTGTACCTTCTCATCCTTATCCTATTAGTGAGAATAAGGGTAGTTTGGACGAGGGGTGAGACACGGAGCACTGTGAAGGAAAAGGACAGAGGAGGAAAGGGGGAAGAATTGCTTTACAAACCAAAGATAGAACAATTTCATAGCGACTCCATTCTTAAAATTTATCTGGATAACAATTGGAATCGAATCGGGGATCTCTAGGGTCACTCTAGATTGCCTTCGGCTTCCCTAGCCACTCGCTGGTGATAATAGGAAAATGCGTCAATCTCTATTTCCAATATTTTAGACCCCCTCCCCTTACATACCCCCACCCCGCACATCCCCCTATATCCATAAGACATAAAATATAAAACACGTCACCCGCACTGCATTAACACTACCACCTTATTTCTTTCTTTCTTTATTTTTACCACCCTCTCTTTTCGAAACTTTTCCTCACTTGCGGAATAAAAATATACGACCTGCATGTACCCCCCCGCCCCCTTCTCACTGCCTATTTTTTCCTTTTTTTCATTCTCTTAGAATGGATCAGAAGTGTGTGATTGGGAAGGGATGAAATTATGCTCATGGGGGTGAAATCTTGGATGAAGAAAAGGGGATGGGAGTAGAAAAAAAAAAGTAGTCAGAATGGGATGGATATCGAAGGGAGAGACAATGAAAGCTAAAAAATATATATAATGGCAGTATCCTGGACTTTGTGGGGGACGATGGGCAAAAGTAGTGTAAGGGTGTGAAAAAAACCCAGATTTTAATAAAGTTTAGGCTGAAATTAAATACATATATTACTTACAAAATGCCTCTGAGTAACTAATTGGTAGATTCAAAAATCCCTTCTAGAGTAATTTATTAAATCCACCAAACGAGACACTCTGCATATAACTAGGGCTAGGAGTGTCTCCGACAGGCGTAATTTAGGATTTCGCGCAAAGTCTGTTTCCTGTTGTTTTTATTTATTTTTTCGTTCTTCATAACCCACACCAAATTTCAGCCCTCAATGACTAAATTTGTACTTTCGTGTCCACCATTTTGGATCATCCATCTTTGATTTTTCAAGTTTCGGGTTATTATTGTACAGTATTTTACAGTATTTTATTATTGTGCTCCATGGCATCCATACCAAATTAATTTCATCTCTTTAGGATATCGGGAATTGGTAGAAAGAACTTTGAAAGGCTATATATACAGTAGCCCCATGGCTTCTTTGGTGCTGACTGACAGCTGACGGCTTTGAAAAGCTACCGGACCAAATTATGTATCCCTACGCCGAACCATATGATCTGCAAAAAACATGTGTTTAGCAGCTGTCACTTCTGACAGTCAAAATTTAGGTATCTACCTAAATGTTGACTGTCAGAAGTCAGCTGTAAACTGTCAGTCAGAACCAAAGAAGCCATGGGGCTACTTACTGTAAATCGCATGGATTAGAAAGCTAGAATTAACACCTCGTTCAACCGACACCCATTTATCCGGATTGTTTGAAGCCTATTTTGGTTTAGCACACACCTAAAAACATAGGCTAAACGCATCAAATATATTTACGGGATTTCTTTTCTCGTGAATATTCGGGTAGTTTCCTGTATGTTCGGACCAGGATGTGTTTCGAGATCAATAGAGAGTGATTGGATTGGCAGCGACCGGCCTGTAAAGTCTCCACAATCAAAGTTATTGTTTTATCATTAAATAAAATTATATCAAATAGTGAATTTACTTTTCATCCACCCCTTGGAAAGAGAAAGTATTGTGTGTGATCGTAAAAAAAATATCTAACTGGAGATATTATGTATGTTGACGTTTCATGACCTCCTGGATCCGAAAAAGTGTTTTTCACATTATCGTCTGTGTGTCCTATCTCGGCTTAGATTCTAAAAATTTTACCAATCGGGCTAAAACTTTGTATCTAGGGTTTGCATGAGGTTCCCCACAGGGATTTTTGTAATTAGTTATCTTACCATAAAATTAAAGGTAGTTTACTTATTGGCGAAAGAAGAAAAAAATTATTTGGGGGAAATAGGCTCAAAATATTTTGATTAAAATTCGTATCTAGAGAATGCTTAACAATACTCACATATATTACGAGTTTTGAGTAAATATCTTCAACTTTAAGATAAAGGCGTGCACTTTCTGAATCGACTGATTATATAAGCACACAAGAATTTCTTTGAGTGAGAGTGAAAGGGCCTACCAATTTTGGTGGGAAAGGAGTTTTCACATACTTTGCAGGGTTCCTTTACATCCCACAATCGATATGGGGCTTAACTTCCCCTCCGAAGAAAGTTGTATTATCGATTTTTATCACTCAAATAAAATCTGTCGAACCCGGTTAGGTTTGAACCCACGAATATCGGGTCCTAAGGCGAGCACATTATCCCAAGAATACCGAGGTCACTTGTAATATTGTAAAACAACATTCTCACACTTAAAACGTAGGGCATCATCATAATCTCGGGGTCAAACATGTTCACGATTACAATATTCTCAGTGGTTCTCTGTAAGACTTATGATGTCGAAAATGAACAATAACTTGGTTAGCTCAACTATAAGAGCCTTGTCGTGGTCAATACAAACGTTCAAAATGTTGTTATCTTCTGATTGCAGTGGTCCATAGCTCGCTGTTCCTCGTGGCTCTGAATCAGGAGAGGGCTCCATATCTTCACTCGGCGCATGAGGGGGACTATGGTGATGGAATGGTTGACACCAGTACGGATGATGACGTCACTTTGTTACATGTGGTAGTCCATCACACCAAACATATACACACACACCGACTGAAACAACCCTCATTAACGTCGATATTGTACATATGGCACTATCACACGCCAACATTGCCATCTTGGTTTGGTCATCCTGTACTTGTCAGACAACATCAGTGCCATAGTGGTTTGGTCATCCTGTAATCTAGTTTGACACTGTCTCTGCCATCTTTGGTTTGGTCGTCCTGTACTTGAATCGAACACCGTCACTGCCATTTTGGTTTGGTCGTCCTGTACTCGAGTAAGACTTTTATCACTGCCATCTTTGTTTGGTCGTCCTGTACTTGAATATAACACCATCACTGTCATAATGGTCTGGTCGTTCTATACTCAAGTTGGATACCATTACTGTCATCTATGTTTGGTCGTCTTGTATTCAAGATGGACACTATCATATCCATCATGGTTTAGTTGTTCTATAATCAAGTCAGATACCATCAGTGCCATCTATGTTTGGTCGTCTTGTATTCAAGCCGGATACCATCATTGCCATCATGGCGTGGTTGTTCTATACTCAAGTCAGATACCATCAGTGTCATCATGGTTTGGTTGTTCTATACTAAAGTCAGATACCATCAGTGTCATCTATGTTTGTTCGTCTTGTATTCAAGCCGGATACCATCACTACCATCATGGTGTGGTTGTTCTATACTCAAGTTAGATACCATTACTGCTTTCTATGGTTGGTCGTCTTGTATTCAAGCCGGACATCATCATTGCCATCTTCGTTTGGTCAGACTGCAATAATCTTGAAGGGTGAGAGTAGGGCCTAACCAAGCTACCCCGCTGTTCACTTTTGGACTGTCAAGCATTAGTCTACTAGCCAAAATCAAAAACAGAAATTGGGAATACCCCTAGCCAATGGAACAAAATAATCATATATTTAGTTAATGGGTTTGGCTAATTTGTGAATACAGACTTTGGTGGAAATCGAATGATTTTTTTTTCCTTCAAAATTTCGACTCTCCTTGGCCAAGCTAAAAATAACCGCTTCAGTTGTATAATGTTCTAAGGCGTCCATATTCTTCCAGACTGACCTGCTGATGACGTAGATATTGGCGTTCAAATCCCAGTCGGGTTTACTTAGGGTGGTTATCTCTAATTGGTTACCCACTCTCCTTCCATGTAAATGCGGAGATTACTTCTAAAATACTTCCTTCCTTATCCCTACCCCATTAGAGTAATTATAATATATGCGTATAGCCTGAACAATTAGTAAGACGTGGTTATAAAAAATAAAACAAATAAGAAGTGTGGGAACTAGGCTATATTACATTAATAATCTCCAAGGATATATATATGCGTACTACATATTCTGTTCAATAAAGATTAATGTTAATGTGCCCAAATTTGATTGACCAGGTTTATATTTGACGCTATAAAAATAATCACTTTCCACTATTGATTGGTTCCCTGAGGGAATATGTTAACGCTGGATTTGTTAAGATTGAATCGCAAGTTTGATACAGCCCAAAAAAAGGAGCTTCATGACCCGTAATGTCAAAGATTATCCAAGCAATTATTTTGCCCTTATTGGCTCAGTCATTGTCCTCTATATCCACCTGTACCAGTTTCTAGAAGTGTTCATTATTGTCTGAGTCTTCATCCTCCCAGTTCTATATCCACCTATAGCAGTGCCAAGCAGTGTTCCTTCTTGGCTTCTTCTTTGTCCTCCCAGTCCTATATCCACCTATAGCAGTGCCTAGAAGTGTTCCTTCTTGGCTTCTTCTTCGCCATCCCAAATCTATATCCACCTATAGCAGTGCCTAGAAGTGTTCCTTCTTGGCTTCTTCTTCGCCCTCCCAAATCTATATCCACCTATAGCAGTGCCTAGAAGTATTCCTTCTTGGCTTCTTTTTCGCTCTCCCAGTTCTATATCCACCTTTATCAGTTCCTAGACGTGTTCCTTCCTGGCTTCTTCGTCCTCCCAGTTCTATATCCACCTATATCAGTTCCTAGAAGTGTTCCTTCTTGGCTTCTTCTTCGTCCTCCCAGTTTTATATCCACCTATAGCAGTGCCTAGAAGTGTTCCTTCTTGGCTTCTTCTTCGCCCTCCCAGTTCTATATCCACTTTTATTAGTTCCTAGAAGTGTTCCTTCTTGGCTTCTTCTTCGTCCTCCCAGTTCTATATCCACCTATATCAGTTCCTAGAAGTGTTCCTTATTGGCTCATTCTGCATCCTTCCAGTTCTATATCCTTCTCGGCTAGTTCCTAGAAGTGTTCCTTATTGGCTCATTCTGCATCCTCCCAGTTCTATATCCTCCTCGGCTAGTTCTTAGAAGTGTTCCTTACTGTCACGAACACCTTGATGAGAATGACGTGACCGGGGTGATTAGCGATTACTACAGCAAGGGCTAACTCTACTTTTTTTTTTGCCCGATGAACCTGGCTGAGTGCAAATTACCCATAAGGTCCGAGATGCACGCAAGATAACGTCCCTGAATACACCCGCGTTGCTAGGTGGGAGGATTAAATACAGGCCGGGGAGGGTGGATTTCGAGAGGGATTAGGAGGCGAGGACTATAAGGCTACGCTAGAGGCACACACACACACCTTGAACAAAACCATTCTTATGAATGTGTAAAATGTGGAATTATACAGTGTAATATAAGATTCATAGTCTTGTAAGAGCTATTCAGTTTTCCGTAGATTATTACTGAAATTAACTGTGCGCCGGGGATAATTTATTTCTATGAACGAAAAAAAAAGATGTTATTACGTTCCTGTTCTCGTTCTGAGAAGTTCGCTGACCAATTGTTTCTAAACATTTAGTAATATTTCACAACATTTGTTTTACAACATCAAGATACGGGACAGGAAGTATTGGCTAGCGATGGTGGTGATTTTACGTGTCACCCGCTAGACCGGGGTTCGCATCCGACCGGACGTTATTTATATATGCCAAGGATTTGGGTGCGCAGTTTCTTAAAATACATCTTCCCTATCCTTTTCAACTAGACACCGATATATTCTGAATCCTAGCTTTCAACCGTGTAAGGCAGCGTTATGTTTCCAACAGCCATCATTTAGAAACAATGATTAGAGTCCTTGTAGGGGGAAGAATGTAGTCTCACGTGGTTGTGAGGACAGGTGAGCTAAGAGTGGCGTGTCGTGATTTGCTGCCAAGGTAAGCAAAGTTTTGTTTAAACCACTCTTGTGAATTTGTTCTTGTTACTCGTTAGAACACTCAATGGACAGGTATCAGCGGTAGAATACTCAACAGACAGGTGTCAACGGAAATACATTCCCACGTGAGGTCTGTAGTGCAGATCATAAGTTAAATTGGTCTAATGGGAACAGAGTGGGGGAGAACATATCACAGGTACAGTTTAAACAAGCACCGTGCCCTCTTTGGTGGTAGAATGGTCTAAATACGTCACTCTCATGTTAGACTGGTCTGTAAAGACTGGAAAACCAGGGTTCGAATTACGGTCAGGTATATTGAGGGTGGTTTTTCTTAAATGGGTTTCCACTCTACTTCCACGAAGATTACCCCTAAAATGCTTCGTTCGCTATCCCTACCCCATTAGAATTATTATTATATATGCATATGAACTGGGCATATTATAAGGCGCAGTGATAATAATCAAAAACCTACATGATTGTAGACATTTCTATCTAAAAAAATTAGTAAATACTGCTTCAAGTAATTAGCTGGTCCACATAAACATCTGGGAAAATATAAGCTTTAAATATTTTAAATATACATTAAGTTTAATGATCTTAAATACATAACACCAAATATATATTATAGATCTACATCGATGGGCATGCGGATTAAACGTTGGATTCTTCTGGTATAGTTTTCCTGTTTCGGGGAGGTCATTGTTCGAATTTCAGCCGGATGTAAAGAGGGTTATTTTTGCTAGATGGCTTCTCACATTCCCTTCCATAAAATGTATTTGCATTTCTTCCAAATTATATATTTCTCCCCCCTTGCCCGCTAGCGTGATTAAAATATGCATAGTCTGGACGGGTAGTAAGATTCTTTGTAGAAACAAAGTATAGAATATATTTAATCAAACATGTTTTAATAGGCTGTGGCCCGCAACACGCCCCGAGTTTGTTGTTCTCACTCTTCGACTAGTTTGAGTTGAGAAACATCTTAGACTATTCGACCACCGAAGTGGGTCTATAGTAAAGATAAAGATTAAAAAAAACGGAAGGCACCCATCTCATGGCACAACCCAAACATCTAACCAAAGACCTTTGACCCAGGACCTTAAATCAATACTAATACAAAGACCCGAAGTTTTTTTGTTAGTTTGTGGCATATTTGGCCGTGAGGAGACTCGGTATCTAGTTCGGCTGCCGCGTATGTGGACTTGTAGCCGCTCTGTGGGGACAGAACGTTGACCAGAGTATACCTTGGACTTGTAGGCCGTCTTACACGTCATACCCGCAATTATATGACGTTATGGATGTGATTATTTAGGTGTAGTGGAGTCAGGAGTGATCTTAAACCTTACTTATGCCTAGTTAACCAAATTCTGGTGATTATAGGAACACTTTCCCTTTCGAGAAAAATATCTACGATACCGCTGGGACTCGAGCCTGGGACCTCTAGATCAGTAGCAAGGTGCACTGACCACTAGGCCAAAGGTCAAGTCCCCGAAGTGAATGACACACGAGCGGGAGCACGGTGAGGTCACGGGTACAGAGCTATATCAAAAGTCGAGAGCAGTCCGATACATTGACCTGCCTCCCCCTCCCTCCCTGTTTACACCCACACGGTAATTGAGGGTGAGAGGGGAAGGTACACCCACCCCGCCGCGCCCCGCGGCCACTAATTACAGCACCAATCATCTAGCACCTCCGCCAAGGGAACTCACGAACCAATAATTACCGAGAACACACGAGGTATATCACGTGAGACGATCATAAACCCCTTCAGGGGGAACTGAACTTTAGTGATCAGATGGTATCTGTTCGCAATGATGAGGGGAGGGGGGGACAATTAATAGGTTTATATGAATGTTTTAAAATGAACATGGGCATTTCTCTGCCCCCCCTTCCCCTGTCTTATTTTACCGAGGTGCACGTGATTTCTTGACCATAAGGCTTGGAAAAAAGGGAGCGTTCATGACCCTCGCTCGGCCTATAATCAGGTCATGTCACTTCCGCCAACACAGGTCTATTATGGACTCTTCCAGTTCGGTTAGTTTTTTCTTACAGAAGAGCTATCTTAACATTACTTTTATAATATTAAAATAAAGCTAAAATTTAGCTCAGTCGGTAGCGCGTTTGTCTATTGGCTTACGGGTCTCGAATTCAATTTCGGACATGGCTAAAAAAAATGTATCACTGGTTAGAAGTAGGTTTGCCTCTTTCACAGTGATTAAATAATTGGCCGGTGTTGTATCGGTTCTAGATTTACGTTAGTAAGGGGTGTTCTGAAATAATCAGTTCAGAAAGAGAACGTTAAATACCTCAAATGAATCAAATAAATAGAGCCTTAGTATTCAAATTATAATAGCTACATTATAAAAACGTGAAATAATTTTGTATCAGCGAGACATCATCAGATAATATTTATTCTAAGCTTAGCTATGTCATTCTCAATAATTGTATTTGTATTTAGCGTTAATATATATTTAAATTAATATTTTATACCCCCGCATCAGAGGGGAAGAGGGAGGGGAGTCACTCGAACTTAATTCCAGGGTCATCTAGTCTGGTTTGACAGTGAAAGAGAAGTCGGTGTTTTACTACCGGCCGGGTGTAGTAAGGGTATTTTTTTTTTACAAAACAGTTTTATACTTTCACTAAAAAAATAAAAACCACTATATTTTTTCCCAATTCTACCATACTAATCCCTATCACATTTAGTGTAATTAAAATATTATATTTGACCTAATAATAGCCGGGGCTACTATTAACAACTTCAGGTACAATTGGATCCTCCGGTGGTTATTACGTCCCCGACTACTATTAGGTCAAGTACGATATGTGCGTTTAGCTTGGAAGAGTAGTAAAATATAGTGGGCAAAATATAAATATATACTAATGTAAAACCAATTTAACCTTTTGTTAATTAATTTCGGTTGAACAGGAAAGCCCTTAGGGGAGTTCAAACAGTATGACCAAACAGGGCCACGTGATTTGAGGGGGGCCCGTGTTCTCTTGTGTGACAGAGGGAATAAAACAAGCTTGGCTTGAGCGCTCGTATAATAGGCTCCCTATATAAGCGATCTAGCAAATATTGTCAGAGTTTAAAAACATTATCATGTAGTTTTGATTTATTGTACGAGTGAAGCGAGTTCACAGTTTTAACTGAACCATTTTCATTTGTCTGTCTTTTGTGGATTTATCTCACGATAACCTTTGCACGTATTAACTGATTTAATTCAAACTTGGCACATATGTTCTTTGTAATTTCAAACCGAAAATCTTACGAAGGGTTGGTGAGAAATCAACCCTTATATGTATAAAAAAATAAACGCGGCTTCTAGCATCAATTACCACATTTAGTTAGCTTTTAGGGCATTTCCTGATACCTCACACGGCTTAAAATTGGTACATTGGTGCAAACGACTGTAAATAGCACTAAACAAAAATCAAGTATTTTAGTTAATTTTTTGGGGGGGAGGGAACAGATAAGTGGAAATCCCACAAACGATATTCGCTCAAAGCTCCACGTCTGCTAAGGGTGGCCTTGTGGTTAAACATCAAAGTTTATTTACATCCCTTATCGAAAACATAAAATTCTTAGATGAAAATAGCGTTGGTTTTTATTTACCGCTATATATTTTTTCAAACATTCTTATTAAATTATAGAGGTGTCATAGCGTGATTTTTTAACTTATAAATTTCTAAAAAAAAAGAGAAGATGTAATTTTAGTAAATTAAAAATGATGCCTGCTATCAATCAAGTATTAAGTGGATGCTTCATGTCATAGTTAGTGACCACAAATCATGGAAAATGTGTTTGTTTTGTATGTGTGTGTGTATGTGTATACACTTATGTGAGGGTGGGCGGATGAATATTATGGTCACTAACCAGAGTCCGGAGTGATCACAGCCTCCGGTGTCTTAAACTGGTCCAGATCTTTAGTAGATAACGCGTACTATTATATCTACGTATGCACTATTATACATGGCGAGTCTCCCAGCTGTTGATGAATTGCTTTCGCTCACACGAGGGAGTTTTTTTTCCAGGACCGATTAGTTAATAAATATTATTTTTAGGGATGTCTTCTGAGGCACAAATCAGATCTACGATTTAGTAGCATTGCGTTTATCTCGGTCTAAGGACGGGTGGTGTTGGCTCAGTTTATTTGTACCAGCATTAGTTTTGATTGTTTCCTAATAATTGGGTGCATAAGGAGATTTGTTGACTTACTGCCGACGTGTTATAGATATTGTGTATATGTGTGTTTATGTGTGTGTATGTATGTATGTATGTATGTATGTATGTATGTATGTATGTATGTATGTATGTATGTATGTATGTATGTATGTGCGTATGTATGTATGTATGTATGTACAGTATGTACAGTATGTATGTACAGTATGTATGTACAGTATGTATGTACAGTATGTATGTATAGTATGTATGCATGTATGTATGCATGTATGTATGTGTGTATGTGTTTATGTGTGCGTTTATTTACAGTCCATATATTCTTGAATGTATCATCAATCTTACCTTGATCGAGTACACTATGGCCATTTCTTATAAGCTTCTCCATAGTGGAATCAAACAGTTAGGCGTTACCTTTTAGTGTAGGAGTGGAATGTAACTCGAGTTCATGTCCGTATTTTTGCAATTCTTACAAAAAACTTTTATAGGCCAAAATAAATAAAATATTGCTCCAATAGATACATTTAGTTATTTACTACATACGTTAATCCAAGCAGTTCTTGAATATGTGTCATAAAGGGGGGGGGAGGAGCGCTGAAGGGGAGGAATATATTTTAACAGGAATTTTTTTAATTCATTTAAACAGTTTCTGTTTAAATTCCACGATGATCATGACACATATTCAAGAACTGTCGAGATTGCCATGTGTAGATAATTAAATTAAATGTAATCGACATGCCCTAGATTGGGGAATTTGTTTATTTTAGCATTGTAGTGTTGTTTGAATTGTAAGTGACAGAACTATTATAGCGACGTGTTTTTATGAGTGAATAAACCTTAGAACACAAGTTTTGATGGCCAGAATGTTTTGTCAGCATTCCTTTTGGTAATCAGGCCAAGTTGTGGTATAAATAATACTAATTTCGAACCAACAGGGCTGACAATTCCCCATAGGTTCTAGGGGGGGTCGCTCTGCCCGTTTTTGGGGCTATGCTTTTAGGACACCGGATCTTTGAGTACGCGTGAAAGGGGCTTCCACCATGCCCAAGGTACCGGGATTCATAGGAACACCTATAGTGTCAGTCAGGCCAACATTGGTAAATCATTCATTGCTATACTTTGTTCTGTCACTAGCTCCTGAGTAAGTGTTTTCAAATTCTTTTTATATCGTTTTAGTAACTTCTTAACAACATCACATTTTGTAGTAGTGCAAAGTAGTACAGTAAAATCCTAAAAACCAAAGCCGAACATCAATTGGGAATCTACACAGTCATATATCCAGTCACCACCCTTATAATTGGCCGCAACACATCCTGACAGTTTAAGGTCCACAAGGAGGGAGGTGACATAAACGTATCTACAAGAAACATTTGATTTATTTTTACAAAAAAACTGCAAAAATAGACCTTAGCTTGTGTTCCCTTCCAAACCACCTTTATAGTGAACGTAAATTTTCATAGCAGCTCTAATTTATTCCACAAATATAAATGCTAGTTGAATTCATCTGTCGTTACTTAGTGCATCAAACGATTTAAATATTAATTAATCTGACGTAACCTGTATTACGACTAATCCCCAATTATTTAATTAAGTATAATTTTGCTATAACGTTTTAGTAAAATACATACAACACTTTTAAGAAATTAATATTAGGGCTCGGTTATTAACAAAGTTGCCACCTTATATATCCCAGTATACACCACAATGTTGACAATATTTGGTTGTTAAAATAACACAAAATTATATTTATAGCTTCCATGAACTACAATAATTCAGAACCAAAATAAAGTTCCCATTCAAACAGTATTATTCAAAACAAGTTACGCTACTAATATTTCTTAAATAATTTTCAAAGTTTCATCTATCCTGAAGGTTAGCAGTCCTACTTTACAATAAGGCCCTATTTTATAGTTGGTACCATATTGTAATCCATAGAGGTAAGCTTGCATTTTGATATACACTCCATGATCCATTCAAATGATCTTTATCTGACATTTTGAAAAGCAACTATATCTACTTTAACGTATTCATGCGCCAGGTCATTTGATATGCAGCTGTCACTTTTTGTTATATAGGAATACATATAAATTAACAATAATAAAATAGTAAAGTATTATCAATCAGGCTGTATATTGAATTATGTAAGCCAAAGACTACATAACTAAAATCTTATTTAAGAACTTTCATGACTTGTAGACATTCTATCAGTGTTGACTGCGAAAAAAGATATTAAAAAAAAGCTTCTGCACATCAAAATCCTAATATACTTAGAGCGACCAAACTATTCCTTGCTCGCTAGCAATGAGCGAAAGTAGTTGTAAAATACTCCACAGAGAGCGCACACGACCGTGCGCGCTAGATTACAGTACTAGTTGCTATATTGCGGGCCGGTCTCGGTTGCCCCTCGGGGTATCACGATTCCTGTGGTTGAGCATCTCGCCTCTTAAGAGCCTGTCGAATATATCCTCTACCCGGGGTGCAGACGTGCGCGTCATTACAAGGACTGTAATGCGACGTTATAGCACGTTTTGTTGCGCTATGCAAATGGCAGGGTACGCCTTGCCTTGCATTACGTGGTGAGGGTGGGGGGGGGGAAATAACTTCTCATGTTCTTTGGCTTGTTGCTTTCTCTCTCTTCCTCTCTAAGGTCTCGGGACATAATTCCTACCTCTCTCTCCTTTTTTCCACCCACCTCCTTTTTCCTTTATGGAATGTTATTTTACACGTTAATCACAAACAGGGTATAAAATAAAAGCAAGGAGGTTTTAAAAAAAAAAAAAACTAAAGAAACACGAACCTAAATTGGGAAGTCATGTAAATGTAGTCAGTCACATTAATGTTCAAATCAAATTGTGTTATTTTATTTTTTACTCTTTCATCTATATTTTTTTTCTCTTTATTTTTGTGTTATTCAGAGATTTTTTTTTTGTTTGCGTGACTGAGAAGAATTAGAATTCTCAATGTTCCGGTCTTGATAAAGGTTTATGTTCTTCGACACGTTTTGCTTGAGCCAAGTTTTTAACGGTGTGTATATATATATAGCCATAAAATGATGGGAAACTTTAACAAATCTTTTTCTGTGTTACGGCCAAGAATTATAAGCCAATATTGTACCCCTACATTATACGAATATAATAGATCTATAGCGATAGCGATTTAAACTTGGATGTAAGGAAACTTTATCACTACTCTTATCTTTCCCCAAATGTTACGTTACGTCGCATTAATACACGATTTTAATTCATATATGCGATACTTAAAAATCAAAAGATACATACGTCTAAGGTATTACTTAACTCTTTGAACTGTGATTTGGTAAATAAATAAGTCTCAGAAGTCAAGAGTTATTCTAAAATGAATTCATTTTTGAGCTTAAAACGAAGCCTTAATGACGCAGTCTTACACATTCCTTCCCTTTTAAGTTCCGAACGAATTCTTTCTTTAGTTTATCTCCAAGTNCAATATAAATGGAAGATTTTTCCCCACCCAACACCTCGATGCAAAAATGTCCTATTAAATATTGTTTCCGTAAGTTTTTTCGAGCGATATTAGAATGTCAAGACATCATTATATTTCTACGGAAATATTTGAATACAAAAGTTGAGATTTTGAAACAAAAAACTTAGACAAATAAAATGTTTGTATGCATAAAATTGTGGTGTTTGGACAATTCCCGACACTAAACATTGTTATTGTAATCTATACAAAAACACCTTAAATATTTCTGTGTTCACGCATTTTCAGAACTAACCCAACAGTTGTTGAGTATCTGTCAAGGATGTCCTGGAATTTAATGAAAACTTTTTCTCTTCATTTAAAAAGTTTCTCAAATAATGTAGCTATGCTCATGAAAGATATTCAAGAATTGTTGATATCACCATGTGAAGAAAATTAAACTTTTATGTTTATACTGAAGCAATCCTAGTGTTTTAGATATGCATAAGGTTGAATTTAGAGTAAATGTACACGTATTTGAGTAGAAGGAGAGTGAAAAACTATTTATATTAAAAAATCTTCTATCAACATTTGAACCCCGATCTCCTGTCATCGTAAGTCCAGTTTATATCGAGTGTGACGCCCTAGACCACTCGACCACCGAGGTGGGTTGGTGTGATATCCATACACGATTATTTCAGTCCCCTTATTAATTTTTTTAAGCCTATGTTTCCATTCATTAAAACCTTATTCTTCGTTGGTTTTGAAATGATAATTGTAGCAAAATAAAAACTGCTATCAAAGATTTTAAATGAAATCATTCATTTGAGACATAGCCGACTGTTCCTCCGAGCCCCTGAAAAATAGGCAGCCCAACGAGCGCCCCATGGCTTTCATAGACGTCCTCCAATTTGCTTTGTTATTCAGTAAACTGACGAGTGTCCGAAGCACTTGGAGGTATTCACAAGACGTTGGTTTTTCCTCTCATCCAACCGAAGAACTAAGTCTGCTTGGAGTGTGCTTAGCTACTTGCACTTATCTGGGACCATTCAGTGGGAGATGATTGTTGGACAGGCACTCACTTTCTAATCACAGTGATACCAATTTGGTATTTACATTTAATCAGCCCGTTTCAGTGTTAAATTGCTATAAAATGTTACTCCCGTGTTGGATTGGCCTGCTGAGCACGAGGAGACCAGGGTTAGAATCACGGTCGGGTCTACTGAGGTTGATTTTTCCTAAATTGTTTCCCCCTCTACTTCCACGCAAATGCGGGTATACTTTCTCTAAAATGCTTCCTTCCTCATCCCTTCTTCACTAGAGTAATTATCATAATATATACCTGAACAGGTAGTAAGACACAGTGATGATGATAATAATAATAATAGTACAGTAGTAATAATAGTAACTAGTAAACCCTTGCGAAACTTTCACAAATTCAACCTATCCCTCCCCCTCCCCCGAAAAAAAAAGATCTAGTCTTTTGTTGGGTTGTTGAAATTAAATACTCAGCCAAGTGTATGCACAAAATAGCAAAGAGAGTTTATTTTCGGTAATCGATACAAAAATATTGTTAGATTTTTATTTTAACTTAAATTTAAACAAACAATGTGTTTTAACGTGAACTGAGTATGCTATGTCAGAAGTCGATAAAAAAAATCCTATCCTCTGATACCTGATTCATCGCTGTAGGCTTTGTATTAGTTGAGGAAAAGGGATGTTGACAACAGAAATAATATATAGGATAATAATACATTTAATCTTACAAATCACCCAGACTACCTGCATGATTACACTAATAGGGTAGAGATGAGTAAGGTAGAAATTAGAATAAATGTACGTTCATTTGTTTGGAGGGAGAGTGAGAAACCATTTTGAGTAAAACTACCCTCAGGACACCCGCCCAGGATTCTAACCCCTACCTTCTTGTCACCGTCAAGTCAGAAGTGGATAGCTTTAAATTAGGTTTACATGGCAACCGATGAGGTTCATAGTTATAACAGAACATGACTTACAAACTAATTAGACCTAGTACAGCATCTATCATGAGGAGGGTATATTTGAAACATTGCACCAACATAAACGTGTAGAAAGGATGTAAAACACACAATTATAAATCACATTTGTAAATCCCGCCTCCGCGCCTCTCTGAGGAACCTTTGCTGGGATTCAAACCTCGACCTCACTGACTAAGGTGACCCAATAAATTATAAGCACGACGCCTTAGACCACGTGACCACATCATTAACATAAGGAGTCTTTAGTGTGAGTGCAGAGAGGGGAGAGGGTGTAAGATGCAAATGTACTCATCACATGATTAATTATTGACAAGACGACCAACTTGAGTGTTGCCACAATTTTTTTATGGATTTATTCACGTCCTCCCCCTTCCCTCATGTCCTTAAAAAAGCACTTAAAGTAAAAAAAACTCTATTTCATATATATATACAGTACACTACATATAAAAGCCGGCAGAGCGGAACATTTTTAACGATTTTAGATTACTAATCCATCAACAGAACTCTATGATTGGGCACTCCAGACCTTGATAGTCCCGTGTGTTGGCGGCCCTGATTATAAACGATCCCTGAAACCCTATTTAGGGATTTATTCGTAGGAAAGAGGTTGACGAAGGATGTATGTGTGACATGACATCACTTCTCCAAAGTGAAAAAAAATTCTTACATAACCTTAATTTGTTTGAAAGCTTGTCAATTTACTGGTTTTTTTTAGCGAGATTTAAATACAGATTAAAATACCATCATTTTTAATAGTTTTGATAGCATGTTAAGAAAATAAATTTTTAAAATGTAATAATATTAAGAAATATTCGCATAACCCATCTTGTGGCTTATAGAATAATTATTTCAATTTTTAAACCCTTCTTGTGGCTTATAGAATAATTATTTAAATTTTTTAAACCTTTCTTGTGGCTTATAGAATAGTTATTTCCATTTTTTAAACCCTTTTTATGGCTTATAGAATAGTTATTTCAATTAGTTAAACCCTTCTTGTGGCTTATAGAATAGTTATTTCCATTTTTTAAATCCTTATTTTGGCTTATAGAATAGTTATTTCAATTAGTTAAACCCTTCTTGTGGCTTATAGAATAGTTATTTCCATTTTTAAATCCTTCTTGTGGCTTATAGAATAGTTATTTCAATTAGTTTAACTCTTCTTGTGGCTAAGAGAGTAATGATTCAATATTTTAAACCCCTCTTGTGGCTAATATAATACATATTTCAATTTTTTTAAACCCTTCTTGTGGCTTATAGAGTAATTATTTTTTTCTTTTTCAAACCGTGTCTTACTACCCGTTCTGTTTGTCAGCATTTTCAGGGCCTATTTTGACGAAATATTTAAACGGTGCTTCAAACGCCTGTAGCAGTGAACCTATCGCGCTGCCAGAAACTCACCCATTTTTTCTTCTAAGATTTCAGAAATAAAATAGACTTCGAGGGCGAAGTACTTGCAATTGTTTTATTGCATAAGATAATTTATTAAAACATATAACTTCATTAGAACTGGGTTCATTTTCTACTTTCAACAAAATTACAAACAATACGTTATTTAACAAAATAAGGAAATGAATATTAACACACAGGCGGTAAATCATTGTAATAATTATGGTACTGTCCATATGGAGAAGACCACAATTAAATTAATTTAAATTATTGGAAAAACATTTAAATTGTTTAGTAAGGAACGTTTAATATTTATAAATAAAATTCAATTTTTAGTGTAATTAGGTTGTACAAGCTGTATTAAATTAACATGAAAGACATAAATGTGTAATATAATATAATATATATGCACAATATTTTATTGATATTTGAAAGAAATTGGTAATATTAATTACAAGTTATGATACATTATAGTTATAAATGTTTTGAAATGTCAAAGTTATACTTAAAACTATGTTTTTAAAAACAAAGGATGATGTGATCATGCATATTTGGCATTACTGTATTATTTTGAGAATTGACAGAACAAGTTATTAAATTTGAAAAAATATGAAAATTGAATTTCTTTCTTATCTTTATTTCCCTGTTCCTTGGTTACTGCTGCAAGTACTACAACATTATTTATACGACATGTTTCGATGCTACGACGGCATCATCCTCAGATCAGATATTAAAACTATGTAATTGAGTATTCCCTGTTGTGTGATTTAAATTTGACTCAAATGTCTACAATTTTAATATGTACTGAATTTTTAGATGTTTGTTATAATTTCAAGGCATTCTTAACTATAAAGTATCATAACTTGTAATTAATATTACCCAATTCTTTCAAATATCAATAAAATATTGTGCATGTATACTATATTACACATTTATGTCTTTCATGTTAATTTAATACAGCTTATACAACCTAATTACACTAAAAATTTTATTTTATTTATAAATAATTTAAATTAGTTTAGACCTGAATAGCTCAGTGGTAGAGCATTGCTGCGAAAAGCCAAGGTGCCGGGTTCATTTCCCGTGTCAGGTGTTATTTTAAAATTAATTTAAATTAGTTTAACTGTGGTCCTATCAAAAAGAGGAAAGATAAAATCACATTTTTCAATTATTCTCTCATGTCAGTAGAATCGTTTGGTGAAATATTACTTCATAATCTTGAATCCCAAGCTGCCGGGGTGGCATCTATTTATCATAACTTCACAAATCAACTCTCAAAGGATTGTTGGCATGACATTTTCTAGTAATATATGATTCTGCAATGGCTTGCCCAGCACAACAATACGTGGCTCTCTTTCTAATATATCGCCCGTATGATTATTAACACTATAATTATTATTGTTAGCACCTTGTTTTACTACCTGTTTGGTTTATACGCACTTACGCTAATGTGCAATGGTAGGGTGATTGTGAGATGAAATGGAGGACCTACAGTTTAACGTGGGATCCGAACCACGGTGGAGGCCTGGCATTCCACACATTCACAAATTGTGTATTATTAGGTGTTATGTCTTATGAAAAGTCCAGCTGCAGGGCATATAGTTTGACGTATGAACACGTGAAAGTAGATCTAGTTGTTTTAACGCTTATCGGACGGTTCTTCCTATATAAATTGGACTGTAGTTAGTTTATTGTACCAAAAGTCTCCGATAGAAACCTCTGGTATCGATATCAAGATAAGGCTCACTATTAAACAATTTTTCATTTTTTTTTTAGAAATTGTTTCCTTAAGTATGAAACATCTTTTTGAACTTTTTTTCTCTGTTTTTTGGACATGTATTCAGAATATTTATATCAATCTCAGTTAAAAATAAATATACAACTCAAAAAACTTATTTATTTTATTTACATTTGAAACAAATGTTACTTTATAATAATTTTGAACTTTTTATTAAAATATTGCCTATGATTTCCGTTCGTAATTAGTCTAAGGCACATCCCTGATAATAAATACTCTGCCAATATGTCAACACTCCACTTTCCTTGGCACAGTTTTTCCATAACAGCAACGACTTGGTAAAAACACTCTCCCTGTTCATCACTAACCTCGCCAAGATTTGGTGAGAAAAATCCAAGTGTCAGTGTAAGAGTGAATATTTAGTGCCTTCTTGTGCCCTATTGTAATATGACTGAAGGAGTTTTTACATGATTTTCTGGTAGTTCATTCAGAGTAGAATTAAAAGTTTCATCCGTCGTAAGTTTCCTTATCTGTAAACCAACAAAAATCCCTTTTATCTTTGACTCACTCAATTAAGTTGAAGTAATTTCTTTTGTAGATATCTTCATGGACTTGACAAAGATTTTTTTGTTACTAAACCAAGTTTTATATGAAATGGTGGTAAGAATACTTTCGTGGAATCGTGCAACACATTTTATTATCTTCGGGTCAATTTCTGACGTTTATTACAAAGTTCTACTGAGAAGTGTCTGTACTTGGCTCGGCTATCCCGTTCAAAAATAAATCAGAAATACTTTGAACCTCCTAATTGGATGCCTAACAATATCGCCATAATTTTTAATTCACCACATATACTCCAACAATACTTGTATTTATTTTGTCAAATAGGTTTTTCATGTTTTCATAAGGTTCCTTCATGTGCAATGTGTAAGAAATTAATATAAAGGGATGTTTGTTTCCATTGTGAAAAAGAATTGATTTTATACTATGCTTTGATGAGGCAGTGAAAGTCGCCATTAATCGTATTGTGATCTTATCCTTCTGAAGCCATGATCCTGGGAGATGAGATGTGGTTCATTTGCTGTAGAAGACTTAAAGTGTCGCTCGTTTATGTCCTGTTCCATAGAGACCAGCTGGTTTCCATTGTTTTCCTCAACACTGGTCCATGTTTAGGTGGTTTTGGAACTGGTAAGTATTGACTGTGAAATATTGGTTTGATGGCGGTAGGCAAAGATGGATATTGCATATTATGTTTGTATTTTAAGAACATTCCAGATATCTTAGTTACACAGAAGCAACAGATCTCGCCAGACCATTGGCACAGCTAACGGCATAGAGTTTCAAGAACCTTTCAAACATCCTCTCAACTACACTACACAGTTGCTACACACAATGTGAGGAGCTCAAGGCTTACCCTGATCACCCATTTTGCACCCATAGTAGAGCTCATATGATCTCACAGTGATGAATTAACGGCCGAGGACTGGATTTTGTGCCTGTCCTAGTCTTAAGTTAAATTATAAGTCATATGAAGCTACGACAGGCCTAGCAAGCCGGTATATGACTTGAATAAAAAAGACTGACCTGGACCACAGGCTGGAAACAGTAATGGATGTAAAGTAGAGCTTATATGCTTTCTTAATTAATGGTGTTATAGTTTTGCGATTAGATTTTATATCACCACACACTTAACAAAACCCGTCTACACCATTTTCATACTTTTGAGGAAAAAAAAAAGTAATAACTTTACTTATGTAAGCAAACTGAAGGTTTTCCAACTCTCGACAGTAAGTAACTTATCGTATAATCAGTTACATATAACTAATAAACACTTCAATGAATCAATTGAAAAGTTACTTGTTTGACTATGTTTAAGGAATGTTCATTGGCTTCCTGCTCAGTTTCTATGAAATATATATTATCTGACTTGCTACGCCATGAAATAAATAGCTATTTGTTCTTTGACACCCAAATATAAAATATTATGATGTAATGTTGTATTTTATTTTTTAATGTAATTTAGTAAAATTAAAAATTGAAATAATAGAGAGGGCAAATAAAATTGACAGTTTTACTAAACAGGACAATTATTATTTAAATACTTATGATAGGTATTAAAACTGTTATTTGAGGGTTTTTTAATCTGTGGGTGATAGAAAAATCATATTTTTAAATTTGTTATCAGTAATATAAAACACATCGAAGTCTTCTTTCATACATAAAGAAACAAAAAATTGTGTATAATTAGAATCAATACTATATTATTTACCTGCCTCAGTGACCGAATGGTCTAAGGCGTCACTCTCATGTTAAACTGGCCTGCTGAAAACGGGGAAGTAAGGGTTTGAATCCTGTTCGGGTCTACTGAAAGTGGTTTTTCTTAAATGATTTCTCTCTCTCTCCTTCCACGCAAGGGCTGGTAGATTAACTCCAAAAAATTCTTCCCACGGTGTTAAATCTAAATATCTTATAGGTGTCTCCGTCTCGAATTGAACCGAGCCCAGACACTGTAGAAGTGCAGTAGCACTCCCTGACCTCTCGGTCACGTGTCTTGAGGGAGAGGGTAAAAGGCCGCGGCTCGATATCTATAGGGAATCCCTCCCAGAGAGTTATAATAAGCTAATGCGCCGGTAGTCTTTCCTCTGGAAAATGGCCTCCAATCATCGGGAGTGCGGGCGGGTAACGAAGTAATGGCCGCCAGGTGGACTACCGCCGGAATCATCAGCAGTCACGGGGATTAATATGTGTCCTGATTGGTGGAACAAGGGCACGAGCCGTCCACTTCGGTGGCCGCGTGTTCTAAGGCGTCACTCTCGCAATAGACTAGACTGCTGATGACCGGGATATTGGGGTTCAAATCCCGGTTGGGTGTATTGAGGGTGGCTTTTTCAAAATGGTTTTACACTCTTTCTGCACAAAAATGTGGGTATAATTCCTCTGAATTCAACCTTCCCCTTCCAGAAAACACTTTCGTAATTAGTACATAAACGTATAAATCGAACTGGTAGTGAGACGCGACGCTATATATATTTCAAATTCACTACTCTCTACTGTGGTTAGAGAGGGTAATATGTCTCCTGCTCGGTGGAATAAGGACACAAGTTCACTACTCTCTACTGTGGTTAGAGAGGGTAATATGTCTCCTGCTCGGTGGAATAAGGACACAAGTTCACTACTCTCTACTGTGGTTAGAGAGGATAATACGTCACCTGCTCGGTGGAATAAGGACACAAGTTCACTACTCTCTACTGTGGTTAGAGAGGTCTTATATTTTTACCATTCTTTTAAGTTTAATTTTAATAAACAATTTATGGTAGATTCTTCAAATAATATTGTTCCAAAATATTTTCAATCTAATTTGTACCTATACTTATTTTGCACCGAGACGTCACAACTCAAGCGAAGTAATTTTACTTTCCAGTTCTTTCACCATCATTTGATTTTTTTATTGATTTTTTTACATTTTTTAACTCGCGTTAAGTTACGAAATGACAAGATTTGGACGTATAAGTATTTTGTGCCCACGTCAAATGACAAGAAGTTTCATATCCATTCCAAAAAGACAAGACATGTCATTAGACCCATTGAATAATTGATTCACATTCTATATATGTATGTGCCACCTTATAATGAGACACTTGATGACCTGTTATTAGATACAAAGTACTAGATACTGACACGGATATTATCTGACACTATTACAAAACATAAATATGAACATATATAGGTTTTAAAAAAACCTTTGGTGGTAATAGAAATGCTGTATAGCCATTTGTCAACATATATTTTTTACCTCTTAGTTTGGTGTTAATGTTTAAATCGACTTTAGTTCATAAATATAATATTTTATTATTATTTAAAAAATAAATATTTGAAAAGCTTCGATATGGTGCTGATGGAGAATAGAGAGGACAAAGTGGACTCTTTTGGGGACCAATGAAGAAGTTCTGAGGAGAGTAAATGAAAGGAGAACCATTCTGCAGGTGATTCTACGAAGAAGGGCCAACTAAATGGGTCACATTCTGAAAAGAAATGGCCTATCGAGTGACGTCATAGAAGGCAAGGTGAAAGGGAAAAGGGGACTAGGAAGACCACGAATGCGACTAATGGATAACCTCAAACAAGGGAGAAAAAAATGATGTCTCAGGATATAGCATATTTAAAAAAATCCGCTGATAGATCAAGCTAGAGGATTCAATTTGGACAAGGAAATGGGACTGTCGAAAGAAAGAACACATAATAATAATTTTAACATTTATATTACCTGTTTCAGTGGCCTCATGATCTAAGGCGAAACTCTTGGGTTAGACTAGATTGGCAATGACAGGGATATCCGGGTTCGAACCCTGGTCGGGTGTACTGAGGGTGGTTTTTCCAAAAATAGTTTTCCATTCTTCAACCACACAAATGCAGCTACACTTCATCTAAAAGTAACGTTCCTCATTCTTATCTCATTAGTGTAGTTGGTACATATGTGTATAACTTGAGCAGGTAATAAGAAGCGGTGCTGAAATATTTATTTTTTTTTAATAATGAATGACTATTAATCACAACTTGTGAATGTGGTTCGGATCCCACGTTAAACTGTAGGTCCTCCTTTTCATCTCACAATCACCCTACCATTACACATTAGCGTGAGTGCGTATAACCCGAACGGGTAGTAAGACACGGTGCTAATAATAATAATATAATGAATGACGTACAAAACCAATTGATACTAATATCGTTAAAATTTATAGCACATTATAACACACAGTCATTTCACTTATTTAATTGACGTATGGTTTACGGTTTATTTTCTACTGTAGACATAAATTCAGACATAATGATCTCTAGTTCATTAACTTAATCTTGTTGGCAGTGGGGCTTTCTATTCAAACGAGGATCTAGGGTTCAGTTCCACAATATGGTAAAAATTATCACTGGGGAAATTTGAGTTTTCCCCTTTCATAATGATAAACTAAGTGCAAGAGGACTGGATTTTGTGCCTGTTCTAGGATTGAGTTCATCTTAATTAGGATCTGATATAATTAATAAGATTAATTCACAGAGTTTACATTAAATAGTCCTGATAAAAACCATGGACAAAATGACATCTACCAAATGGGATCGAAACTCCCTTTTAAATGGCAAGATTCTAGTAACGTTAAGGTTTTTGATCAACTTTACATGTAATTTACATTGTTTATGTAAACGCCGTCAACCCTGAAAGAAATCGATCTTACCTTGACCTATTATACTATGGTCCTATCCTATAAGCTGCACCATAGTGGAACCATTCAGGGTAAGCAGGGTAATCAAATGCTACCTTTAGTCTATTCCGAAAGGTAGCTAGCTTACCTTGAATGGTTCCACTATGGTGTAGCTTATAGGATTGGACCATAATGTAATCAGTCAAGGTAAGATTGCTTACTTTCAGTGTAGACAGAATTTATAGAATGTGTTCAACCTTACTCCTACAAAATAATTATATCGGCTAGAATATTTAGTCCCAGGGGCTCGGGGGGTTGGTTTGGTGGTACTGTATAACCCAATCCTGCAGGTGTAGGCTACACCAACGAGTTCTAAAGAAAACTTATATATGGCTTACAGTTCGAGGAGCAAGTAAACAACCAGTGTTTACGTGCGGGTAGGAACAATTAATATAAAAATTATAGAAAAAATTATTAACTATAACATTGTAAAAAAACTGAAGTATTTGAGGAAACTAACAAAAATAAAACTACACATATTCCTATCTGCCGTACAAATATATTAGGATTAACAAAATTAAAATAATATCTATCGTTACTAATTTTTTCGTCCTGATTATAAAAAGTGTCCATATATAACTTATATATGCATATATATAATTAATTTTAACAACATGTTTTACTACCTTGTTGGGTTGTAACCATATGTTCGCCCTTTTGTGATAATGTGTGTTAAGGATGATGAAATTTTGAATCAAGAGGTAGTGTCGCCGAATTTGCGTATATAGAGAGAGTGGGAAACCTTGCAGCAAAAAATCACACCCAACTGGGATTCGAGCCCTGATCTCCCCGTCATCTGTAGTTCAGTCTATTGCGTACGTGACGTTCTGGACCATTCAAACACCAAAGAGGTGTGTATATATAAACATTACGTGTGTTTCTTATAAATATATATAAAACATTACTTTTTTTATGAATTTTAATAATATTTTTAAATGCCAAATATATTTTGTGAATAATTATGGCTAAAGCTTAATATTATGGATATAAACTAACATAAATCCAATTCCAACTTTCTTTAATCTAAAAAGGTATATTTTAAGGGCTTATTGTTCCAAAACCATGTATCTTTTAATATGATGAAATATTTTCAAAAAATATGTGCTTTCAATATAGTATATTAAAAACTAGAACCATTTATCTATATTTTATATCCATTATGATGAATATTCTATGTAACTTGGATTCTTTTCACTCACTTTCAAACACTCTATATAAATATATTTTCTCAACGTAAGTGGCTCAGGCGAGTCATGTCAAATATTTATTACTATTCGAACTATTTTACTTAATTGAAAAACTGTATATAAATTTTCTCATTACATCATTCTTCGTCAATTTGAAAACCAAAACTTTTTGTGATATATTCCTACGAATTTAAAAAATATATTTTGTACAATATATCAAGTATGTTGGTGGGGGGAAAATGCAATATCTTTATAGCTAAACTTTCTGCCACAAGAGCTAAACCTCTAGTTTTCTCTAAGCAGAGGCAGTAAATGTTCGTAAAGAACAGTTCATTTTTCCTCTTCAAATAGCGCCACTATGAAAATGAGCTTATCGATTGTGTTAACAGCGATTGCAGTGAATTCTCGTCCATTAGAACCGAGCAAGCTGGATGATTATCGGTCATATGTGTGCTATGCAATCATATTTCATGCGTAATAAAGGCATTTTTACATCACAACAACGTACGGAAGATGACACGAAATTACATGGCAGGAAAAAAAAATATAAATGGAAAAAAAAGAAGCAAGAATGAATTTTAAAAGTGGAGTAAAATGAATCGTGTCAAACAAGGTTTTAATATTTTATTGGGTAAAAAAAATTCATGTTGCCTTCGTTTTCCGAAACGAGATAAAAAATTACCAGTATTCCAACATAAATTGATGTATTTTATGTTTATGTCTTTTGGCTTTTTCTTTTTTGATATGCGTGGGGTATAATTTAGAAGGGAAAAAAAATTAGATAAGTATGTTTTCAAGGGAAGAGAAAAAAAGTATTTGACAGAAATAAAAGGTAGTTTACGAAAGACAAGGATTCATTTGTATAAAACAAATATAAACTTAGAATGATGACAAACTTTATTAATTTATGAAAAAGTTAACATTTTTCATTGTCTAGAAATATCACTTTGTTTTGTTTCTGATAGAATCTTTAGTTCTTGTGACAAACGAGTTGTCCATTTATAACGTGAAGGACAATTACTTTATTCTTTTGACCCTTCACTACTCACCACGTAATGCCACATAGCACCCCTTCCTCCCCTCCTCTTTTCAACTCACATTTATTAAATAACCCAAGTATTTTACTATATTTTTTTAAACATGCAAATAAAGTCAAATTCTCCGTTTTTAAGTGTTGGGAGGTATAAATCATATCTGTGTGACTGATTACGATGAAGTTTTAAGTTCACCAACAACACGAAACCTTCCTCCATCCCTCCCTACCTCCCTACACACTACATTTTGAGACGTTAGCTCCCCTACCCACTTAGCCCTTTTCCTCGTATCGAATCCCTTTGCATCCATTTACGTCAAGAAATCAATAAACGATTCCAAAGCAGTTTAAACGTGTGGATAGTAAAACACGAGCTCAAGATAGGCTCATCAAATCACTAATAGGTGTAGGAGTTGGTTAGGCTACTTGGAGCTAATACCTAAAAATGTAGTGTATAGGGAGGTATGTATATAATATAATATATATAATATATATTATATATATATTATATATAATATATATAACATATATTATATATTATATATAATATATATTATATATACTATATATATAATATATATTATATATATTATATTATATATATAATATTATATATATATTATACATATATTATATTATATATATAATATATATAATATATAATATATATATTATATATAATATATATAATATATATAATATATAATATATAATATATATAATATATATAATATATAATATATATTATATATAATATATATTATATATAATATATATTATATATAATATATATATAATATATATAATATAATATATATAATATATATAATATATATATAATATATATTATATATATTATATAATATAATATATAATATAATATATAATATAATATATAATATAATATATAATATATATTATATAATATATAATATATATAATATATATATGACAAGTATTGAATAATCAGGACCAGATTTAAGGTTTAGTTACAAGAGACCCAGACGTAAGGACATGTGATCTGGGAGCACCAGATGTAGATTATAGAATACCAGATGAAGTACGTGACGTTGCCCAAGATAAATTTTTGGTTTAAATATTACTTGCACATGGGAAGTATCTTTAAAGTTAGTGCCTCTAAAAGCCCTCCGCTGCCCGTGGTATTTTTTGCTTCCGACCCGGTTTTTAAATTAATTGTAAAAAAAATATTATCAAAATTTTAAAAATTCCGGCTTTGAGGTACATAAGCTCGTGCACAGGGGCTATTATTTTTAAAATTTCAGATATCTGTGTGCGGTAAATATCTTGTAATGTTCATGATAGACCAGCAACCTTTTAATTTTATTAATATAGACGTAATTTATTTTATATGCAGATTATAATATATGTGTAACTTATATTATGCACCAACAACTTTGAGGTTACAAAAGAGAAATTATATCTGGGGGTACACACAAAAAAAAGAGTACTGAGACATGCTGAAGATGTCCAGAACTCTCGCGTTATTTAAGAAGCGGTAACTTATTTCAAAATATGGTTCACACCAAAATCAAGTTTATTTATGTCAACACATCCCTAAATGATTAAAACCCTTGAACCATAAGGTGATTTTTTTAGATAATAAAAAAGGTGAAATAAGATTATTTGCAAGGACGTCTCGCTTGAAATTTAGCAGCTCCAAGATCAAAATAAATGCTCATAAACATAAATTTGGCCTTCCTTAAACAAATAAAATAAAATTTTAACAGGGTCACAACAGAAAATTCACTTGAGAATAGTTTAATTTTAATTTTAAAGGTTCATAAATATCAATCCCATAAGAATTACAGCTATGTGAGGATATTTCAATTTAATTAGGTGGCGCCCTTAACATACTAGTAGATTCAGAGAAAGGTAAATCTATCGCATCATGTAGAAAGTAAAATCAAACTTTTTTTCGTAGTAAATATCGATAACATTTTACTATACCTTAGTGTTAATTTAATAGATATTTATAGTATCTATAAAAGTGACATCTTCAAATCAAATGACTTGATGTATGAATGTATATAAAAATGTTTTAGTAACTTTTATGACTGTCAAAAAAGTATCTTCTAATCTAAATCAAACTGTACCTTCAGTGTTCCTAACTGGAAGTCAAATCATAGCCTGCTGTTTAAGATTTTAATATAGTATCCGCGCAGCCAGCCCTTCCAATCCACCACTATCTCACAACCTAACCGTCAAGTCCACTGTACTCTCTGCGCAGCCAACACTCCCAATCCATCATTATCTCACAGCCCGACCATCAAGCCCCCACGCGAGTTGATAATGAAACATTTCCAGTGTTTTCAATGAGATGTAAAATATTGTGGGGTCTAATTACGTCTCTTGGATCTGGAGTGGTTCGTTTTACCCCCAGACGAGGAGGAAACCCGCCAAGCACCGCTCTTAGGGAGAGATCAAAGTCTCAGCCCAATTATCGTCTTCTTAATTAGTGGCGTAATGAAGAGAGCTACTCAGACGCTAGTGAACTCCTCTTAGGAGTAGAGAGCTCGACGTGCTCGACACAAAGGGTGCCTTACTCTTCACCACGTCTCACTAGCCGTTTGGGCCTATTAAGTAAGATGCGGCTCTTTCTTTCTCTCCATGAATATAGGCCTAATCACGAGAATGTGTTAGGAATGAATAAGGTTGAATTTAAAGGAAGTGTTATCACATTTGCCTGGTGAGAGAGTGGAAAAACACTTTGGGAAAAGCCACCCTCTAGTACACCCGACAGGTGTTCAAACCCCGATTTCACCTTCGTTGACAGTCCAAGTCTATTGCGAGAATGACAGACACAACACCCAGTCCACCCAACCCTCGGCAGTTAATTCATGACCATGCGAAGAGGAAACTCACGATTCACCGAATGATCAATTTATTTCGGCCATACCAGTAATTGAACCCCTGGACCCACTAGCTCAATAGATAAGACACGCTTCTGACAGAGCTAAAGGTGTAGGACGCCATCTCTAGGCTACTCGAACGTGTTGAAGTCCTCAAGCCCACTTTTTGAGTGACTCGCTCATAATTTGTCAGGCCTTTGGATTCTAAATCAGTCTTCAACTAATTTTAATCTTGTAACCACTATTCATCGCCACGTCAACGAGTTGCCCCATTAGACGCCGTGGCTGAAAGACGATGTACTACAGTCATTGAAGGAGCTTCTTGTTTTCCACGAGTACATCTTATCACTCTCTCTCTCTCTCTCTCACACAAGTGTCAGCTGATTGAATGATACTCTGTACCAATTACGGTCGCTAATAACACAGTTGAAGCTAGAATATATTTTCCTCCACCTTGACAAGAAAGGCGCTAGTTTATCAGCCCGTTTCTATAACGCACTTTGGTCTAATGGGGGACCTTCAATAGATTGTAAGGGAGCTGATTAACTCGTCGTATGAAAGAAACCTCCCCTTTGGCGACAAACTACCTGAAGTCGGAGACACGCGAGTGGAAGTTTTTTTTTTTGCGAAAAGATGCGAATACCATGTCATAAAGATAAGATACCTCCCAAGCCCCCTCGAACACCTCTTTCCTCACGTGCATTACGTCTTACTTTTTTATTATTATTATTATTTTATCTCCGCATCTTACTACTCATTTGGGTAAAACACACATTTACTAATAACGCTAATGTTTTAAGAATGAGGAAGGTTGGATTTAAAGGAAATGTACAAGCATTTGAGTGGAGATAGAGGGTGAAAACTATTCAGGAGAAAAATAACTCAATACCCACCCAAAATATTGTATTTAAATAGTTATTTAGTACCACGTCTTACTACCCGTTCGGGTTATACGCCTATGTACTAACTACTATAATGTGCTAGGGATTAGTAAGATTGGATTTAGATCAAGTGTATCCACATTTGCGTGAAGGGAGGTTAAACCATCCCAGTGCACCCGACTGGGATCGATCTCTGATCTCCCCGTCTTCAGCAGTCTAGTCTATTGCGGGAGTAGCGCTTTAGACCGTGCGGTTACCGAAGTGGGTCTCACAGGCTATTTAACAAGCTAAAGTACACTTGTGAATTACTACGTAGCTCCAAAACATTTATGAAATGTTAAGGATAAAAATAATTTGAATAAATGAAGCAAAAGGGGTTCCATAAAACTTAAAAGGCTTAATACGCTTTGCTTCGAAACCTCCAATGAAAACTCCAAAAGATAATTTGTTAAAATTGTCATTGTCTCCCATGACTAAAGAACAACATACAGCCATTCGCATCATTTCTCATTGAGTGAGAACAATAGAAGATAAATCTATGTCCTTCTTGAGAAACAAGGAGCATATTTAATTTTATTTTATCCCGTAGAGAGGAAAAATGTTATTTGGTTTTCTTTTTGTGTTTGCAGAGAAAATACGTGTAGTCCTTAGCTATTCTCTTTTTCAATAATTCGATGACAATTAAACTTTCGTCCTCGCTAATCAATTCCTTGTGTAATGTCCGTTACTCAGAAGACGGTACAGTCCAATTAAATCAACATTGAACACAATGAACTTTTGACATTCATATTTAATATAAACATCAATTAAGTAAAAAATTCACTGTATAATTTTTTTCTCACTGAGTCTTACTACCCGTTAGGGCTGTACACATATATATTAGAAGTACGCTAGTGTTGTAGGGATGAGGAAGGTATATTTTGCAGAAAATGTCACCACAATTTCGTGGGAAGAGAGTGAGAAACCACGTAGGAAAGAACACCTCAAAGACACCCAAATGGGGTTCGAATCCGTATCTTCTCGTTCTCAGTAATCTAGCCAATTGGAGAGAGACTCCTTAACGTGACCGCAACTATAGTTGTCAGGTGGTGGGTGAGTCGCGGTTGCGGGATACAGTGTTTCCTTATAAGCGACCGGGGATCGCCGATCGTGTGTCATTTCTACTTTCTCTAAGACGCCTTGGAGATAAAATATTGTGATTGTAAAAAAAATTGAACTCGAGATTTTGATAAATATCGACGTTTCATGACCCTCTGACACACAAAAAAAAGTGTCTTTCGCAATGACGTCTGTCTGTCTACACCTCGGGCCAGAGATGAAATTATTTTACCGATTGGGCTAAAACTTGATATCTGAGCTTTTCATAAGATCCCCCCATGGGGTTTTTGAAATTAGACACCAAACCTTAAAATTAAGAGTTGTTTATTGAAGGACAAAAACAGAAAAAATCGATTTCCTCGAAATTCTTTTCAAGGATTTTGATTAAAATTTATATCTAGACACTGTTTATTATTATAAACACGATGTAAACTCTAATTTTCTCGTGAAAATGGCTTTGATGGTACTTTACATGAGAAACATTTTCCAATTTTTATAATTTCTCCGCAACTACAGTAGCCCCATGGTTTCTTCGGTGCTGACTGACAGTTCACAGCTGACTTCAGACAGCTACTAAACACATGTTTTTGCAGATCATATGGTTCGGCGTAGGGATAAATAATTTGGTCTGGTAGCTTTTCAAAACCATCAGTCAGCACCAAAGAAGCCATGGGGCTACTATATTTGAGATGTGAAATAACTTATCTCCGTAAAGTTGTAGTGTTATTAAAGATATACATCTTTTATTTGAAATATATTTTTATAGAACCAATAGTTTCTGATCTATAAGCAAAGATATATACTTTTTAATCCAACTCTTTGAAAATGAATTTGATTCCTAGGCTCTTTGATGGACAAAGATGTTCCTCTTTCCTTGATTTTTCTGTAACAGTTTTCCTAGATCCTAATGCCATATAGTAAGTAAGTAACATTGTATATTATTTCATTTAAGATCTTTGGTATAATGTTTATACAGCAATGTATAGACCTGTTATCTCATTTTACAAATCTCACGAGTTTTTAGTAAATGTTTATTTTAAGATAAAAGCGAGAGATATTCCGTGAGGTGGATCGTACCATTTATTTATAGAGTACATATTTTCCCTCGGTTTTCAGAATTTTTCAAATACTTTTTCCTTAACTATTCGTATTATTTTGTCCCAGTGCTAGCTTGAACTATGACATGAAGTCAGAGTAATCGATTACTTCTTACATACCTCTAAGTGGAAGAAGAAGAGGATGATGATATTGTGATGGAAATTATGACAAACAGCTACGAAAGTAGATCCAACAATGAAAGGAATACCATGTACAGTCAACATACCGTTGAAGGTTTCCTCTCCGCACTTTTATACAGGCATCTTTTTAAGAATGTTGCGCGACTGCGACTAGACTGTTCCCGGAGCAGTTTGGTCGCAGTCATGTTGCTGAGATGATGGTCGCACAATCTGGTCACCAGTCGCGGTACCTTGAAGGAACTGGTCACATACCAAATCACCCAACCCAGTCCAGTTACTGGTCGCCTTGATGATATGATGGTCGCACACTCTGGTTACCAGTCGCGGTCACCTTGAAGGAACTGGTCACATAACAGGGCACTGAAGCCAGTCCAGTTGCTAGTCGCCTTACTGAGATGATGGTCGCACACTCTGGTTACCAGTCGCGGTCACCTAGAAGGAGCTGGTCACATAACAAGCCACTGAATCCAGTCCAGTTACTGGTCGCCTTACTGAGATGATGGTCGCACACTCTGGTTACCAGTCGCGGTCACCTAGAAGGAACTGGTCACATACCAAATCACCCAACCCAGTCCAGTTACTGGTCACCTTACTGAGATGATGGTCGCACACTCTGGTTACCAGTCGCGGTCACCTAAGAAGGAGCTGGTCACATAACAAGCCACTGAATCCAGTCCAGTTACTGGTCGCCTTACTGAGATGATGGTCGCACACTCTGGTTACCAGTCGCGGTCACCTAGAAGGAACTGGTCACATACCAAATCACCCAACCCAGTCCAGTTACTGGTCACCTTACTGAGATGATGGTCGCACACTCTGGTTACCAGTCGCGGTCACCTTGAAGGAGCTGGTCACATAACAAGCCACTGAAGCCAGTCCAGTTGCTGGTCGCGAGTCATTCAAGTCGAGGGAACCTTATCTTTAGCTACTAGCTAAGTGGGACACTGACTACTAATGCAAAGATGCCGATGGAATAGTAGACAATAGCAAATAGCCTACCACCTTCCGAATTGTTTTTAGAAGTTATAGGAAGATGAACAACCCGCACTGAGGGGTTACGCAGACTTAATGTCAGAGTCATCTAGTCTGTCGTTTTTTCCAACGGAGAGGTCAGGGTCTCAAATTCTGGAAGGTTGTACTTAAGGTACCTACCTATAGCTAATTAGTTTCCCCTTACCCTCACGCAAATGCGAGCACATTGCCTTTAAATACTACCTTCCTCAACCTAAAATCTTTAGCTTAATTAGTATATATGTAACCTAATTCAGTGGTCGAAAAGCTTAAGGTGCTACTTTCGTAATAAGCTGAGATTTCTGATAACAGGGAGATCGGGGTTTGAATCTCGGTTGGATGTACTGTACTCTCTTTCTCTCCACGCTAATTTGGGTACATTTGCTTTAAAAATTAAATCTTCTTAATCCATAACACATTAACGTAAATAGAACTTCTATGTGTATAATTTTAATGGGCAGTAAGATTCGATGCTAAAAAATCAATTTTAAGTTACATAACTTAATACTTTTTAGTTTGTATATTTCGTGAATATTTTTTTTTTCAATGCTTGCATGCGTTACATAATATTCAACTTGCTTTGGATACATTTTTTTCAAACCGACAGTATGATCATTAGGTTTATTCGGAAGGCGCAGAAATAAATAATAACCGCCTTGACCCTCCAACTCTATGACGTAGATAATTCGACGTCCAAAAGTACGTTCGTTCTTCAACCCGTGAAATATTAACCCCGCTAATCGTCCACGTGATGGGATACGCGAAGAGGTTATTAATAAGGTCTACAACGGGGGTGGGGGGAGGTAAGAGAGCGTGGAAGGGTTGTCCAGATTGATAACGGGCGGTCCTCTTCATTTAATTACGTCGCGGCTCATCAGCGACGTTGTTGAATGATTAACAGGTAAGCAAGCACGCGAGGAATACTTAACTTCAGACCCTCCCCCCCTTCCTCTCATTACTCGGGTTAGAGGGGGGAGGGGATGTAATTGTGGCTTCGATCGATAACAATTAGCGGCTACTCTTCGTGGTCTAATGGGCCGTACTGTAAACAGGTTGATAATCGGTAGCCTTAATTGGGGTATAATTATCCGTCCTTTGTCAATGCTTCGACCAGCCAAAGACACATTTAAATTATTTATATATAGGTGGGGTAGTTTGAGAAATTAATTAAAAAGCACAACACTGGGATTATTAATGATTTAATCTAATAGTTAAGGGATGGGAGGGAAAACTTCAAGGGAATAAATCCACTCAGTACACTTGACCGGGATTCGAACTTCTTGGTGTTGTACCCTTAATCTACCCTGAAATGATTGTATCAGCCTTGACAGATAACACACACTATGATCCTATATTACCTATACAAGCTGTGCCATTATTGAACCAAGTAAAGGAAAACCTGCTACCTTTCAGAATAAACAAGTTGTACAGTACATAATTTGAAGAGTACAGGGGGAAAAGTTGGAAAGTCACCTTAAACACATTTTCCAGGACAACAACTTATATACAGAAGAGTCTCGGTAACTCGACCTAATGTGGACTTAGATGGTGTCGAGTTATTAAAACGTTGAGTTTTACGAATGAACTTGCATAAAATAAATAAATAAAGCACTAAACCTACTTACCCAGTTTCTAAATACAGTCTATAACAGTCAATGTACAGTCTATAGCTCAACACGCTAAAACTGGACACCCTAAACTGTGCTGCATTATTTAATCAGCGCCAATTTATACATATGATTCAGATGTCATGTTTACTAAACAAGGATGAATCACAGTACAGTATCGAATATTATAGGTACAATTGTACTCTACTGTAGTATTGTACGGTACAAAAACAGTAATATACGTACAATACAATATATTAAGTGTTAATATAATGGCGTATATACTACGTGTAATATACAGAAATGAAGTACAGTACTGTACATATAATATTGTATTGATTTGAATAACACGTTATTGAATCAGAAAACTAACAAACACAGCATTTGTAAAAACACCACAGCACGAGTGTTCCACTCGAGTTACACAAACAAACTGAAAGGTTATACATTTGAATGACCTTGGATTGTGACTACTGGCGCCAACAACTGTGTGAAAGTGCGAGTGTTGAGTTACACGGAATGTCGAGTTTCCGAGACTTTACTATTTCAAACCACACATGGACCACAGAGAATACTTTTTAAATTAATTTAAATATAACAAATACCTATTTTAACATAGTCTAAAGTGCATTAGAAATGTCTCATGATTGTATAACAAATAGCAGAACTAAGCATATATATAAGTAAAAATTTTAGTTCCCCCTTTCCCCCCTGTACTCTTAATATATTTCAAACTATATCATAATCATTAGATATCAAGAACTAATAGCTCAAAGTGGATTTAATGTTTGTAAAAATACTTTTTATGCCGAAATCTATATCCATTGCCTGATAACATTTTAATGTTCCCCAAATTGTGGAGGATGTGATTTACTGCAACAGGAATATAAATGAAACTGATAGCAGGATGCCCTAACGAATTAATTACACTCTCATTAAACCTTGGCATGCCGGTGAGCTAACCTAGTTATTACCTCCCCTTGCTTCCGATACGAGGTTACAATAATTAATAGTGTAATGAGTCGCACGAGGCCCATTAGACATTCAGACGGGGGAAGCTATCGATCCTCATTGCTTGTTCTCCTTGTTCAAACAGATCGAGAGCTCGGAATTAATTAGTGGCTTCCGTAAAGTTTGACTAAGAGTCAGGACAAAGAAGGAGGGCATCAAGGACGTTGCCTGTCTGTGAGGTCACGGCAAGCCAAGTTAGTACTCACCGCCCGCGTTAGTGTATTTACGTTTTATTTGGCGAGTTTTAAAGATCTGAGTCCAACACTTTAGCTCAGTCGGTAGCGTGTCTGCCTAGTGAGCTAATGGTCCCGGGTTATATTCTCGACACGGCTGGAAAAATCATCCGTGGTTAAACGTGGATGTTTCTCCTTCATAGGGATGGATTGTAGACCTCAATGTTCGTGGGTTCGGACTTAGCTGAAGTCGACGAATTTTTCTTGAGCGATATAAATCCGTATCATAACTTCCTTAAGAGGGGAAGTAGACCCGTTGGCCCTATTTTGATTGTGGCATGTACCAGAGCCCTGTAAGCTATGTGAAAATACCTTCCCCGACAAAACTGGTAGGCCCTTTCGCGCTCACTCATAGAAATTCAGTTTGAAAGACAATAGGGGAACACACACTTTCTTAATTCCTCTAATGTATGGTATTCACACACCAGATGGTGCAGGCAGCACTATTCAGCCGAAGGACTGAGTTCTTGCCCAGCTACGGATGAATGGAAATCACATCAAACCAACCCTCGGGTTGTTGCCTTAAGAAGAAGTGATGAATTAAAGGCCGGGGGGCAGGGTGTTGTGTTTGTTATACATTTATGTTTAAGTCGTGTGCTGATACAGTATAATCAGTTGGTTCAGAAAGTTCACGTTAAATACTTAAATAAAGATTTAACATTGAAATAAAAACCATAGATTCCTAAACAATTATAAAAAATAAGTTTTAGCCCCTGTATTAGCAAACTATTTTTTACCTTGAAGTAGTTTTTTTGTGAATGATTTTTTTTTAAATATCCTATGCAGCTCAGGTTATTTGGCTTACTCACGAAAATGGCCAATAGGAATCTTCCTGCCAACATGTAGATTAAATAACCCGTGGAAGCAAATGCGTATAATTAACAGGAAACGAGGAAAAGGTAATTTTGAAATGCAAGTCTATGCTATACATGTGCAAATAGTAGAGTGAGTGCTTATGATCTTCAGCGAAACAGGGAGAGCGTTATCAGCAGGTAAAAGAGAAGATCTCAGGCGGTGGCCTTCTCATTTTCTTCCCTCTCTATTTCATACATTGGTGTTTAAACGTCATAGCGCTTAGAGTGCTTTGGTGCTTCGAATTAAGACACAATCCGCTTTGGAAACAGCTTCCAAATCCTTAAGTCATTAAATATTGAGGTTAGACATGTTGTCGCGAGATATTGAGAGAGAAAGAAGAGAGAGAGAGAGTCGGATTGTGTCGATCATTTGGACGTCAGGTCACGGATATGTTGTTTGTTCAGGCTTTATTCTTGGGTTGAACTGTGAAAGGGTTAAATGTTACGAAGCACAACCATTTAACTTCAACGTACCACACCACCTACCACTTAGCCAACCAAATATTCTTTAACTTATCTAAATATACCCAGCAAGTAATAAAAATAGAGTGTACAAACATCTTTAAGAATTTGTAAAAAAAAAAGGTAAATACTACTATTACGAACGTGAAAGCTTGAGCTATTTTTTTTGTCATTTTTTTTTTCCTGACCTTGCCCGAAGGTAAAGTTAGAAGAGAAGATACAGGTGGATGGGTGGTCATCGAGATAGACTTTAGATTCCATAGATTTTGTTCCGGGTCGAGTTTGGTAGATATAGGACTATCAGGATTTGTCTTAATATCTCAATACCCTTTTCAGTGGTCGAATGGTCCAAGGCATCACTCTCGCAATAAACTGTATTGCAGATGACGGGGAAATCGGGGTTCTAAACCATGGTCGGGTGTACCTAGGGTGGTTTATACTAAATAGTTGTTCAACTCTCCTTCCACGCAAATACGGGTACATTTCTTCTAGTTTCGACCAGGTGTACCAAGGGGGGTTTAAATTTTTACTGTGCTCTACTCTTCCTCCGAGCAAATGCAGACACACTTCCTTTTTAATTATACCTAACTCATTTCCATCACATTAGTGTAATTTACATAGCATTGCGAAAAAAAATCTGGCATCGATGTTGAGTGTTTATTATTGGTTGATTTTAGCTAAGTTTGCTTAGTTTGTAAGTCGTGGGATTATTTGAACATGTAATAAGAAAGGGTACTTGAAATATCCACATGGGACATATAAATTTAACACTTCCAGGAAACTGGGAATATGTAATTTAATTTTGATAATGTGTTTTGATATGAGATAACCTTCACTTCAGCTGAGATACTTTGGTTCGAAACCAGATAGGTCCGAAATTAAAGCTCTATACAATACGAAAGCAGGTGGGGTACGAGTGATCTAACGACCCCACTTCAGATCGATCACACTTACCGTGTGCTTCACCATGACATGAAGCGGGTAATTAACACGATGAATTGCAATCATTGAGTTCATTAACGCGCCTGGGGGATCCCCAAAACTGCGCATACAGTCTGTCCTGTCTTAGCCGGTCCGACCAACCTGCTGTGAGAATGCTTGCAAGAAGTGACGTCACCGACTTGTCAAGGTGATCACCCCTGTAGTTTTGACACTACACAAACACACTTCCCATATCACAGTCATGTTGAAACGACCTCGACACTCGTGATGACAGGAATCTTGAAACAAGTGACATCATCGTTTTGTTAAGGCGATTCACCTATATTTTTGGCATCACACAAACACACTTTCAATATCAAAGTCATGTTGAAAGGATCAACCAAAGTCGTGATGACAGGGTGCTTGAAATATGTGACGTCACTGACTTGTTAAGGAGATCACATCTATAGCTTTAACACCACACGGACACACTTTCCATATCACGGTCATGTTGGAAAAATTTACTAAGCTCGTTATGAGCAAATGCCAGCAATTTTCTGACGTCACCAACTTGTTAAGGTGATCACACCTATAGTCCTAACACCACACACATACAATACACATGTCAGAGAACCTGTTTAGCTCTCATTAGCTTGCGTTGGGAGGGCGTGTCCATCATTGAGTCGCGAGTGTTGTAAAGTTTCTTAACTTAGTTTTCCCATCATCTCGACATCACAACTGTACTCGTTTACTGATCACGTGGGATTGATTCCTGTACGGTCCGTTGGTTTCTTATCCGGGTGGCTATGTTTCTCGTCAGTGCAGTTGATATGTGGTGACATATCGGGAGCCAGATGATATAGGGTCAGCCTACAGGTGTTAGAGTCCCAGGTTTGGTACCGGATAAGGGTTTGAAATATATTACTGTGCGGTTGGAACTGAATTAAGTTAGGGCGTGTCTTCAATACTCAGCACACTAACAACAAAGCGTATAAACCTCCTCGTCAGTGACAAAACAGTCAATACGGGACAAACCCCTAGGGATATTAGGACAGACAAACATGAAAACAGACATACATTAAGACTGACATACATGAAGACTGACATATATGAAGACAGGCATATAGGCCTATGAATACAGGCATATAGGCCTATGAAGGCAGGCATATAGGCCTATGAAGACAGACATGAAGACAGACAAAACTTAAGACAGACAAACATGAAGACATACATACATGAAGACAGACAGACAGACGTGAAGACAGACAGACATGAAGATGAACAGACATGAAGACAGACAGACATGAAGACGAACAGACATGAAGACAGACAGACATGAAGAGAGACATACATGAAGACAGACAGACATGAAGACAGACAGACATGAAGACGAACAGACATGAAGACAGACAGACATGAAGACGAACAGACATGAAGACAGACAAACATGAAGACGAACAGACATGAAGACGAACAGACATGAAGACAGACAAACATGAAGACATACATACATGAAGACAGACATGAAGACAGACAAACATGAAGACATACATACATTAAGACATACATACATGAAGACAGACATGAAGATGGACATATATGAAGACAGACATACATACAGACAAACATGAAGATGGACATACATGAAGACAGACAGACATGAAGACAGAAATAAATATATAAGGACAGACAGACATGGAGGCAGAAGGCATAGGACAGACAAACAGGGCCAGATATAAGTATTGTAAAAAAAATTGTTTGGGGGGGCACATAAAGTGTTAAAATCCGCCATAATCTCGAGGTCCAAAATTTCCACGACTACAATACTTTCTACATGTGTGAAAGTAGAACTACGTTTATTTATGCAAGTAAATACTTCAAGACTATTAACAAAGAAGGCAGGACCAACATTCCACGATTTTTTTTTTAACGAACCTGATTCTTAACCTCTAATTAAAGTAATCGATTTAACACGTGCTAAACAACAACAGCGTACAACAATGTCCTCGTGGCAAACCAAATAATCACACTAAAAACAAGCGAAGAATCGTAAATTAGCCGTTCAGTGTTTGGAAAAAAAAAAAAACAAGTCGGGGCCCCCATATTTACATAATTAACGTGTGACGTCATCTGTAATCATCTTAATTTTACCCCTGCGTGGTATGTAACATGGCTAAAAGCTTCACGTCACATTCAATTAGATAACAAACAAAAAAAAAAGTAAAATATTCAAACGCGTCTATTAAACTCTGGTGGGAGAAAGGCACCCGGGCCCTTGGACGAAGTAAACCATTTCATTGCTAGACCACGGATTAAACCAACGATTTCTGAAATTAGCAAAACTTTTTCCTATTTATATAATATATTTTCTGTTACCACGTCCTACTACCTGTTAAGGTTATACAATAGGCATATAGTCCGACCCCTTAGCTAAGTCAATAGCGTGACCGTCTACTGAGCTAAAGGTCCCCGGGTTCGATTCCTGGTATGGCCGAAAAAATGTATCATTGATTAAATGAAGAGTTCCCCTTTTCAAAGTGGTGGGGCTGGATGTTGTGTCTGTTTTAGATTTAAATCAGTTTATAAGTCGTGTGTTGATATACTCAGTCCGTTTTAAAAAGTGCACGTTAAATACATCAAATAAATCGGGGGAAAAAAATCATATACGCATATATTAATTACTCTAATGGGGTAGGAATAAGGAAGGAAGCATTGTAGAGGTAATCAACCCACATGTTCGTGGAAGGAGAGTGGGAAACCATTTAGGAAAAAACACCCTAAGGAGATCTGACTGAGATTCGAACCCTGCTCTTCTTGTTTTCAGAAGGCCAGCCAATCCAATAAGAGAATTACTGCTTAGACCATTTTGCCACTGAAGTGATTAATATACAGTAGTTCTTAGATCAATTTCATTTCCCTAGACCACGTCTTACTACCCGTCTGGGCTGCACGCATTTAGTTACACTAATTGTGCATCAATGATGAAGATGTAATCTAAAATAAATTCACCCGCATTTTTTGAAAAGAGAATGAGGGAAAACCATTAAAAAATTACTTTTTGGAAAAAATTGCCCTTCGTTGCACCAGACCGAGATTCGAACCTAGACGTCCAGTCATCGGTAATATAATTTATCTTGAGTTTGGTGCCTGAAGAACATTTGACCACCGGTATGGGTAGATAAATCTTCAGTTTGCAGCGAGAAGCTTGAATGAATCTTACAGGCTTAGCAATTCAGTCGCGTGTACTGGTGGGCACGTGGACAAGACGTCAGTCTTGTCTAGTTTGGTTCACCAGTTATGGGGAGCTCAAGGTTCGAATCTAGGTCAGGTGTACTGAGGGTGATTTTTCGAAATGATTTTCCACTTACCCTCCTCGCAAATGCGGGTAGACTTCTTCTAAATATAACCTTTATAATCCCTAGAATTATTATCGTAATTAGTACATAGGCCTAAGCGTATAACTCGAATGGGTAGTACGGCGTGGTGCTTAAAAAAATAACTAAATGCGGATGTCTCGGACGAGAAGTAGGTTTGAGACCCCAAAGCAAAATAAAAAGTCAGGTCATCAAGTGGAAAGGTAACGAGGTTCACCTTACGAATATTTTTTATCTCAATGTATCAACAGACCGTCCCTCTTAGAGCTAAATCATCACTATTAATTTATCTCGATTAGGCCTACCTTTAAAACAATTTATCTTTATTATATATAGTCATTATTTCCTCAGAGTGTACTTCAGACACAGTTTTTATGTTACGAGATCTTAACTCTTTTGCGTCACATTAGCTCAAAAATATATATTTTGTCGTCCGACACTTTAGCTAAGTCCTTAGTGTGGCTATTTACTGATTAATGGGCTCCGGGTTCGATTCCCATCATGGCCGAAAAATTTACCGTTAGTGAAATGTTTTATAATTAGTGAAATATGTGTTTCCAATTTCTAAGTGATGAATTAATGGCTGGGGGCCGGGTGTTGTGTTTGGTCCAGATTTAAGTTAGTCTGTGTGTCGTGTGTTGATATAAAAAGTTGGCTCAAAAGTGCACGCTTAATACCTTTGATAAAATATTTTTTTATGTCAAAAGATTATTTACCTCAAATACATTTTCCAAACTAGAGGAAATACCACTATTCTGCCCTAGTGTACCCCAAACAAGATTTCTCACTGTCGAGATTGTCGTTATTTCTGCTGAACGTACCACCCACGCGCGACCCGTCTCGTCGCCCAACAGGTAATTTAATTGCTGTGGATTGTACACGAGGTCCCGGGACCCGAACGATCGAGCAAGCCAAGAGTATCCGATAAAGCACCCATTATTATTATTATAGCAGGGCGGGGACCTCCCCGAAAAATAACAAGAAAAAAAGACACACAGCAACGTTAACCCCGAGGGGAGAGGGGCGGGAAGATTCCGGAGAAACTTGGGACTCCCTCCCTGGTCCCTATGTGCTGATTAGGGCCCAAGTAATGAGCGCATTAACTACGCCTGCTTGTCTGTCGTAATAGCCTATTAGAACGATACGAGACTTCGCTACAAAACTACAAGGTGATCGATAGTTTGTTTACGTTCAGACAACTCTGAGGTTGAGTGGGAGACTAATAAATTATCGTTACTGCCGCCGAGCAATCACGACTACAGGATACTGGTGTGATTGTGACCATGCTTGTTTAATTCTCTTTTTTCTGCTGGTGTGATTGTGGCAACGCTAGCTGATTTTCCCTTAACTGCTGGTGTGATTGTGGCAAAGGCTCGTTCACTACGCTATGTATGCTGGTGTGATTGTGGCAATGCTCGTTCAATACTCCTTGTCTGCTGGTGTGATTGTGACAATGCTCGTTCAATCCCCCTTGTCTGCTGGTGTGATTGTGGCAATGCTTGTTTGATCCTCCTTGTATGCTGGTGTGATTGTGGCAATGCTTGTTTGATCTTCCTTGTATGCTGGTGTGATTGTGGCTATGCTCGTTCAATCCTCCTTGTTTGCTGGTGTGATTGTGGCAATGCTTGTTTGATCCTCCTTGTCTGGTCCTCCTTGTCTGAGCCGCCTTGTCTGCTGGTGTGATTGTGACAATGCTTATTTAATCCTCTTTGTCTGCTGGTATATTGTAGCAATTCTTGTTTAATCCTCCTTGTCTGCTGGTGTGATTGTGGCAACGGTAGGATAAGTTTGTCTGTTTTAATTATATGTATACGTTGATAACTTATCAATAAGAGGTTTAGAATAAAGCATACGATCGTAAGTGTGTATTCAAGTCGAATACACATGTTTTAATACGACTTATCAGTCGTCCAACAGAATGCGCTAACTTCTATGTTTAAATGATGATGATGATAGCGATATTGAAAGAAACACAGCCATGTCTACTTAGAACTATAAAATAAAGAGGATTAATAAGTGCAATTTTAAATTGGAGCAAGGAATAAGTGGGAGTTCTAGGTTTTATTATTGACGTGATGGAAATATGTCGGATATTTCCCACTATACAGCATTCGACTGCATAGCAAATTACGAATATACAAACAGAAATAAGGAAATATGTATGAGAAAGGGAAGCGCTGGACTTAATCAGTGTGATAACTTATAAACCAGCCAACCATCTAGTTGTAACATTTGCACCTTACTCAACAGATTATGGTACACTCCGATTAACTTGAAAAGAATCAGTCTTACCTTGACCAACTACACTATGGCTCCATCTTATAATTTGTACCATAGTGTAACCACATCAGGGTAAACGGCGTGTACATACAGTTTACGATGGCCTACGTCAACACACGTTCCTGTATCCGTGATAGGGGTTGCTGGTTCTATTCCTGGCTGCTCTAACAAATCTATTTATTATTTTTAATTTGTGTCCCTACGTGTTCATTCTGCTATTTCATTAGTCGATATCTAGGATATTGTCATAGTTTAAGTTTGTTTGTAGGTCGTATGAATGTTGCCTTGTCAGACACCATGCCACTTGTCAATTAGTGTTATTTTTTAGGCATATTGTTACTTGTCAGGCGCCCTGTTACTGGACAGACACATTGCTACTTGCCAGACACATTGTTACTTATCATACACCTTGTTACTTTTCAGACACTTTGTTACTTGTTAGACACCTTGGTACTTGACATATACCTTGTATACTTACCAGACACCTTGTTACTTTTCAAACAACTTGTTACTTTCCAGACACCTTGTTACTGGTTAGACACATTGTTACTGGTTAAACACCGTATTACTTGCCAGGCACCTTGTTACTGGTTAGATACACTGTTACTGGTTAGAGATATTATTACTTCCCAGACCCCTTGTTACTGGTTAGATACCTTTTTACTTTGCAGACACCTTGTTACTGGTTGGATATCATGCTATTTGTCAGACATATTTTTACTTGCCAGACATATTTTTACTTGTCATACACATTGCTACTTTCCAGACACCATGTTACTTGTCATACACCTTGCTACTTTTCGGACTTGTTACTTGTTAGACACATTGCTACTTGTTATACACCTTGTTATTTGACATGCACTTTGTATACTTGCCAGACACCTTGTTACCGGTTAGATACCTTGTTATTTGTCAGACATATTTTTATTCTACAGACACCTTTTTACTTGCCATACACCTTGTTACTTATTAGACACCTTGTTGATCAATTGAGGCCGGGGATAAACGCTGGACGAGACCGTATTTCACTTGCACAAGATCTCAGCATCCCCGGCTACGTCTCCTGGAGCTGTATTGAAACAACGCCATCAAAAAGATACTCTACTCCCTCTCCGTCTTTTGCCCCGCTCTCTAATTCCTACTTCCCAAACACAGACTTTGATAATTACGAGCAAATTGCTCACATCCTAAACTTGTAGTTACAATATACCAACACTAGGACTTCGGCAGCCCCAGGGAGGCCTGGTTATACTGGCCTGCACCTCAGTTGAATGGTAGTTACATTATACCAACACTAGGACCTCGGAAGCCTCAGGGAGGCCTGGTTATACTGGCCTGCACCTCAGTTGAGTGGTAGTTACAATATACCAACACTAGGACCTCGGCAGCCTCAGGGAGGCCTGGTTATACTGGCCTGAACCTCAGTTGAGTGGTAGTTACAATATACCAACACTAGGGCCTCGGCAGCCTCGGGGAGGCCTGGTTATACTGGCCTGCACCTCAGTTGAGTGGTAGTTACAATATACCAACACTAGGACCTCGGAAGCCTCAGGGAGGTCTGGTTATACTGGCCTGCAGCTCAGTTGAGTGGTAGTTACAATATACCAACACTAGGACCTCGGCAGCCTCAAGGAGGTTTGGTTATACTGGCCTGCACCTCAGTTGAGTGGTAGCTACAATATACCAACACTAAGACCTCTGCAGCCTCAAGGAGGCCTGGTTATACTGGCCTGCACCTCAGTTGAGTGGTAGCTACAATATACCAACACTAGGACCTCTGCAGCCTCAGGGAGGCCTGGTTTTACTGGCCTGCACCTCAGTTGAGTGGTAGTTACAATATACTAACACTAAGACCTTGGCAGCCTCAGGGAGGCCTTGTTATACTGGCCTGCACCTCAGTTGAGTGGTAGCAATATACCAACACTAGGACCTCGGCAGCCTCAAGGAGGTTTGGTTATACTGGCCTGCACCTCAGTTGAGTGGTAGCTACAATATACCAACACTAGGACCTCTGCAGCCTCAAGGAGGCCTGGTTTTACTGGCCTGCACCTCAGTTGAGTGGTAGTTACAATATACTAACACTAAGACCTTGGCAGCCTCAGGGAGGCCTTGTTATACTGGCCTGCACCTCAGTTGAGTGGTAGCAATATACCAACACTAGGACCTCGGCAGCCTCAAGGAGGTTTGGTTATACTGGCCTGCACCTCAGTTGAGTGGTAGCTACAATATACCAACACTAGGACCTCTGCAGCCTCAAGGAGGCCTGGTTTTACTGGCCTGCACCTCAGTTGAGTGGTAGTTACAATATACCAACACTAGGACCTCGGCAGCCTCTGGAAGGCCTGGTTATACTGGTCTGCCCCTCAGTTGAGTGGTAGTTATAATATACCAACACTAGGACCTCTGCCGCCTCAGGGAGGACTGGTTATACTGGCCTGCACCTCAGTTGAGTGGTAGTTAACATAAACCAACACTATGATCTAGGCATGTCAGGCCATGGAGATATAAGTAGTGCTCTGGTAGTTACAAACGTAACTAGATCTATTTTACTGTATTAATACGTCAAGTCATGTGATCTACAGTTGTCACTAATGATTGAAATTATCAGTACCTACACAATAACAATAATAATATAGTAAAGAGTTATTAACCCTTACAGCAAAACAGTTTGTATTTTATTAAAGGCCCTTCCTGTGGAAATTGGACTGTAGAACTAGAAAGGTCTAGTGCGTGTCGGAGAGTGTCGAACAAATAAATGGAGGTGTGCAGAGCACATTCTCCTCAGACGCAATAAAATCGTTTATTTTGGGTTAGTCCCGTGCTCCTTGAATTGATGGAATAGAACCCCCCTTCATTACATCCAACCGGGTTTCAAACCCCGATTTCCCCATTATTTTAAATCCAATAGATTTTGAGAATCAAGCCTTGGATCATTCGACCACCTAAGTAGGTTGTATCAACTTAATCTTTAATTAAATAAACAGTGTGATTGTCTATTTATAGGGATTATTGTATTTTTGTTACTCTGCCAATGGCATTATATTCCAATTTTCAACATGTTCTAAATATTACAATTCAATTAATTTAAATTAGTTGAAAATTGACACTTGGACACGGTAATCGAACCCAGGTACCTTTGGCTTAGTGAGCCACTGCTTTACCGCTGAGCTATCCAGGATTCATCTAGTTCTCAGGGTAATTCTTCACTCATAGTTTAAGGCAGAGTCTGCGATGGACGTGTGTAATCGTCAGCTACAGATGAGCGAGCAATCAGGTACCACAGCTATCTTCGAATAGGGAGGGCTGTAACGCTGCCAACTGCTGTAATTACAGAGATTTGCAGCTTGTGTGTTGATATTCTTGTTCTAAATAATTCTACCTTTCTTTTTTTATTCTAATTTGCATTACATAATTTAACCGATTATTTTGTACTATTTCCAAATTCAAGTAGTTTAACAAACCTAATCTATGTATAATAATATAATATATTCATAATAAATGATGACTAAGGTTATAATAATATATATTGTAGCTCAACTAACAAATCTCTTCCTTATTAAATAAAAACCACGATGCAGTTAACATCTTTGGACCATCTGTCATGCTGACCCACGCAGCCAACTGGTAATTTGGTAATAGAGGTCGAGACGATTAGGGGGAAGGGAGGGGGAGGCACGCAGGTAAACAGACCTAGTGGTCAGGGAGACTTACCACCGTGGATTTCCGGGTTCGAGCCCAGACAAGGCTGCTTCGAGAGGGGGGCGATAGTCCAAGGAGCTTAGCTTACCAGGGTCACCGTTCCTGCCGACGCTGTATAGTAGACAAAGAAATTATATTTTTAAAAACATAGGTTGTTAAAGGATCAATTTTAATTTTTCTCCTAGAATCTTTGCAAACTTTCAAATCTTACCTACATTAATTAGGCCAACAGCAAATACACTAGAAACTCGTTCATCCTAATTTGATGGGGCCAGGTCCAATCCGGGTAAAAAAATTCCGTAATTTTGGGATCATTTTACTTTTGGGGATGTAAAAATTGAACAAACGTAATGTTTAATGGAAATACGAACTTTATTTAAAGTATGATATAGAATGTGGAGTAAGATGTGATTTATTTTTGTCACACAATAAGGATTACAAGTTGTTAAAAAAGTAAAACTTTTATCTTTTAACAGCGGCTGTAGCGTTACTCCATTGTATTATGTAGGACATGATTTTGATAGAAGCGTTACAGTTAATTTAATAGGGTTTTGTTCCTTTTTTTTGGTCGAAAGGGTGTGCAAGATAAATTAGAATTTCGAATAATCGTGAATTGGATGAACGGGTTTCTAATGTATAAGAATAAGTTTACAATGCCCTAAGTAACTAAATAATTTCGAAAAAGGTGGTGATTAGTATTTATATTTTTTTATTTTAGACGAGATAGGAATGTTAGATGTTATATTAACTGTAGTTTACCGGGAAATGTACAGGTTGGAGGTTCAAATCCCAGACTGGAGCAGGGAGGGTGGTTTTTCTTAAATTGCTTTCCACTGTCCCCTCCACGCCAAGTCCGGGTTAATTTCTTCTAAATCCCAGCTTAACTCATACCTTCTCCATTAGTGTAACTACCCGTTTGTGTGGTCAAATTGTCCAAGGCGTCACTCTCATGATAGACTAAACTGTCCGATTACGGTGAGATCGGGGCTCGAATACCAGTCGGCTGTACTGAGGGTGATTTTTTCCTAATAGTTTTCCACTCTCCCACCGTGAAAATGTTGGCATACTTCTTCTATATTCAGCCTTCCGCATCCACAACACATTATCGTAATTAGTACACAAGCGAATAACCTGAACAGGAAGTAAGAAGCTGAAGAAACAACTAACTAAAAACCACATAGTTTTGGGGAAAATGTTGCAATAAAATGTTCTACTGGTTCATCTCCCATCACGTAGAATCGGACCCAGTACAATATCAAACAAAAGCGCTCCCTCAACCCGTACGCCACGATTGCTGGCAGCGGTTTATTAAACCAGCCATTATTAATATGGGGATGTAGGGGAAGAGAGAAAGGATCAGTGTTTTTGTAGGTTTTATAGCAAAAAAATGTGTAGGTCCAAATAAATTAGATATTTCTCCAGTAGAAACATAAAATCTAATTTTCTCCACACGGTGATATCAACAGTTGTTGAATATTTGTCAAGGGTGTCCTGGAATTTAATGACAACTTATCTCTTTAAAAAAAATTCTCAGATAATGCAGCTATGCTCAAGACAAATATTAAACAGCTGTTGATATCACCATGTGAAGAAAATTAAACTTTGTTTCTACTGGAGCAATATTTGATTTATTTTGGCAAAAAAAAATTTGCTATAAAAATGCAAAAACCCTGACCTTTTCTCGCGTCTCCTACATCCCCACCCTAAGTAATATTGACCCGAACTGACGTGCTAAGCCCTCCCTTTACAGCCCCGAAAACATCGTGATTATTTGCATTTAATTGCTGCCATGGTAAAAGTTAATCTAAAACAATTATAATGGCTTTCCCCGACGAAATAAAAAGTTACTCTCCCTCTATTACACTTTAATGATGATAACTGCCAATTAGAACGGGGGCAATCGGAGTTTTATGCAAATCTCACTCTGCTCTCATGATTGTATAATGAAGGACGGGGGAAATTATTGGAGAAGTTTTTTTCAAGAAGGTTTAAGAACCAGTAATTATATTTTTAGTTCCATGTCTTAGGATGATGTTAAGGGAAGTATAGTGCAGCTATTACGGACGTTAATTTGCATATTTTCTTTTTAATTCTAAGCCTTTGGGTTTGTAGCTTTGCGCGAGTTATCGCTTGGTCTGTGATGTTGCTTGCCGTGTTTACAGTCGTAAACGGAGCCTGATGGGGGGGAGTGGATAAATCAACGCGAGGGGGGAGGGATCGGTTCGTATTTGTGTAAGGATAAGGGGAGGAGATAAGTGCAGATTATTCAAAGGAAAAGGGGGGAAATCAGTGAAGATTTTTAAAAGAGGAGGGGGAGATTGTTGAAGATTTTTTGAAGGGGGAAGATCGGCGAAAATATTTGAAAAGAGAGGGAGGAGATTGGTGAAGATTTTGAAAGGGGGAAGGGGGAGATAGGGGAATACTTTTGAATTGGGGGAGGGGGGAGATCGGTGAAAAAATTTGAAAGGGAGAAATTGGTGAAGATTTTTGAAAGAGGAAGGGGAAATTGGTGAAAAATTTTGGAAGAGGGGGAGATTGGCAAAGATTTTGAAAATGAGAAGAAGGAAAAAGGAGCTTATTTTTGAAAGGAGGATGGAAATTGACGAAGATTTTTAAAAGAGGAGGGGGAGACTGTTGAAGATTTTTGAAAGGTGTGAGGGAAAATTAGTGCATGTTTTTTAAAGGGGGAAGATCGGTGAAGATTTTTGAAAGGGGAAGGGGGAGATCGGTGCTGATTTTTGAAAGGGGAAAAAAGGGAAGGAGTAGGTGAGTTTGATTCCAGTATAGGGCCAAATTGGGTTTATTACTTTAGGTGTAGAGGCAATTAAACCAGAAAATAATTTTGGTCTACAGTTTAGTAAAAATAATTTATTTGTATAATAGGGGCCTATATACTTTTTAATTTATAGACATATACGCTATGTAATCAGAGTTTTGGTGAAGGAAGGAGTAGTAGACTAGGCATTGGTATTCCCATCTCCACTCTTCCCTTTTAAAATATTTTTAATATTAGTTCAAAACATATGACGTACGTCTCTAATATAGAAGATGAGTCGGACATAGGGATTAACTCTAAACCCACTTTGGTGGCCACACGGTCTAAGGTGCTACTATTGCAGTAGACGGGGAGATCAAGGTTCGAATCTCGGTAGTGTGTACTGAAGGTGGCTATCTCAGAATGGTTATCCAATCTCCTTCCACGCAAATTTGGGTACACTTTCTCCAAATGTAACCTTCCTAATCCCTAAAACCACTGGCGTAATTACTATATAAGCGTATAATCCGAGTCGGGTAGTAAGACGCTGTGCTAAGAAAAATACATTTTAAGTTGGGTGTGGAAAGGAACCCGTGCTAAAGTCCATATTTTTACGGTTTATGTGATAAAAAAAACATTTTTATCTAAAACCAATAAATATTGCTCCGTTAGATACGTTTAGTACACTTTTCTACACATTGTAATATCAACAGTTGTTGAATATCTGTTGTGAGCAGGACTATTTCTCTTCATTTAAAAAGTTTCTGGTCAAATGCCACTATCCTCATGACATATATTCAACAGCTGTTGATATTACCATGTGTACAAAATTAAACCAAACTTATCTACTGAAGCATTATTTTTATTATTTTTTTCAAAAAATAAAAGTTTTGCGATAAAATCTACAAACTTGACCTTTCCACCCTCACCTTAAGACCAGACTTGAGTCTTCTTAACAACTTACCCCGGTGTCCTGTGAGATCTAAGGCATCAGCCTCGCAAAAAACTTGATTACAAGGGAAGTTAAGGACTTGTTTCAGATCTTTACCAAGTGCACTGGTGGGTGACGGGTAGGGAGGAATATAATTGAGAATTTCTCATCCCCTTTACCCACGCTAATGTGGGGGGACTTCTTTAAACCCCTCTATGTCCACCAATCCCTTGGATTAAGCCAATTATAATATTGATCTTATACATATAATTTAGCTTCTTTATATTCAAAATATATAAGTTGTATTAAACACATCAAAATTTCTCTTAAACTTTAAAACCAATGGGGTGGGGGAAAATACCCAGAAGTAATGGCGTTATTAAATTGTAAAGTAAATTTCTATGTGCGCCACTGTATTGTGACAAACTTAACCTAAAAGAGTGGCCCTTAGTAACCAAAACACTCATCTCTACAGCTTGAGGAATTTTATGGACTCCGTACACAAATACAAAACCAGTGTTAATATCACATGACCAAACCTTGTTCCTCTAGATTTGTAATTGACCTTCTTGACCTCTTGGCCAAGGAGGGAAGGGGAGGGGTTCTGTAAGCTATTGTGTCTCAACTCCCCCCCTTGAACCCCCCTACTTCAGTCCTGTGGTGACCACCCACTTCGGTGACTGTCACAAGTGACCACAAATCAATATTAATGTTCAAACTTTTCCACCTCCAACTCTTGGACTTATCAACACCACTTTTTACATCTTGGTGTCAACCGGACCACAATTTACTAACTGTTTGGAAAACATCAGCGTTGAGACAGCTGCTTGGCCACACTTTCTGGTTATGAGAACGAGGTCTACTGTTCACAGAACTACTAGTAAGACTGTAGTAACGATAAGAACATGGAGGGAGCGAGGTCTACTGTTCACAGAACCACAAGCGAGGTCTACTGTTCACAGAACTACTAGTAAGACTGTAGTAACGATAATAACATGGAGGGAGCGAGGTCTACTGTTCACAGAACCACTAGTAAGACTGTATTAACGATAATAATATGGAGGGAGCGAGGCCTACTGTTCACAGAACTACTAGTTTTTAAATGGTTTTACACTCTCTTATGCCATTGCGAATACATATTTTAAAATTCTACCTCCTGCCTCCTTCTGCCCCCTTGGTGTAAATATTACGTAGATAGCCCGGATGGGTATTAAAACGTAGAAAATACAAAAAATAAAATAAAAATCCAACCTTGTAATTTCGTGATAACATTCCCTGATGTCACTCATAAAAGAGAGTTGAGGTGAAACGTGACATTAGAGCCAAATAACGTGTTTCAATCCTCCAACCTATGTCGTGTCTTCAATATGTTGCACCTAAGAAAAAAGTCGTTACACATCAAAATTTAATGACATTTGAAACCAACATAAAAATGAATCAAATTATTTGATAGAAAACAAGTCTTTAATTTCTTTAAAGTACTTATTTTTCACGATAGTAGTTATTTCAGAATTGTTATATTAAAAAAAAAAGGACGGGACGGATNAAGGACGGGACGGATAGACCGTTCCGTGAAATTAGCTAATCCTTGATTTTGTGCCCTATTAATTTTTATTCAGTTCATTTTCTACCCCTGGAGCCATCTGGGGTCGGTAATATAGCATATTGTGTGATTACTGTTGTTAGCAAACGGCCCATTGTTGCCACGACTCCTGACGCCCATTGGCTGCCCTGGTTAATGACAGGGTGGGGGGGTTAGGGGGGTGGAGTGGAATTATCGTGGTTTCTTGATGCGCGTGCGCGAACTAGCATGAGCCTTGCTGTTTGCCGCGTTTCCTGAAAAAACAAGTACCTACTTATTACCTTCGGTTTTGTGCGGGGTTTGGTTGACGAGTAATGCAGGGTTATGCGGGGCACGGCACGGATATATACTGGGTCTTGTCTTAGTTGGTCAGTTGACGTCATTGTTTCAGTTGAACTTAGGAGCTTCAAGGATATATAGTGCTTATCACCTTAGCTTGTCAGTGACGTAATTGTTCCTATTGTAAATGGGCACTTCAAATATATATAGTACGTATCACCTTAGCTTGTAGGTGACGTCATTGTTCCAGTTGTAATAATTGAGCACTTTAATGATGTATAGTGCTTATCACCTTAGTTTGTCGCTGACGTCATTGGTTCAGTTGTACTTGGTGCTACAAGGCTATATAGTGGATGTCACCTTAGCTTTTAGTTATAGTCATTACTACACAGCCATACAGATCACGTCATGCATCTATGCTTTGTCTTAACTTAACTTATCCTTGATGCAATCAGTTCATTTATAATGGGTGGAGTACGGACATCTACCATAACCTATTAATGACGTTCCTACATGACATTCTTTCATCTTATTTTAAACACGTATCATGACCGATTAACCAAGGTATTAGAAACAAGATTACGCTCGAACCAGAAAACTTATCGAAGCTTGGTTTCATACATCCTTCATTCGACAAAAGGGAAATTATGAAAAGTTTTTTTTAGTGGTTGTATTTTCAATGTTATTGTATTTTTTAAATATATTGTAAAAGGATTTAACTGGTCTCGGTTTCCGTTTTCTCAGTTAGAAAATAGAAAGCCGCATCCTAATGCGATGTCTGGTTCGAGCTGTTACCTACATAAGTCAGGTGTTATCCGTGGGGTGAGACGGGTTCTTAAGACGTCTAGTTCGAGGTGTAATACTTACCTAAGTCAGGTGTTATCCGTGGGGTGAGACGGGCTCTTAAGACGTCTAGTTAGAGGTGTAATACTTACCTAAGTCAGGTGTTAGCCGTGGGGTGAGACGGGTTCTTAAGACGTCTAGTTCGTGGTGTAATACTTACCTAAGCCAGGTGTTATCCGTGGGGTGAGACGGGCTCTTAAGACGTCTAGTTAGAGGTGTAATACTTACCTAAGTCAGGTGTTAGCCGTGGGGTGAGACGGGCTCTTAAGACGTCTAGTTCGTGGTGTAATACTTACCTAAGTCAGGTGTTATCCGTGGGGTGAGACGGGCTCTTAAGACGTCTAGTTCGAGGTGTAATACTTACCTAAGTCAGGTGTTATCCGTGGGGTGAGACGGGCTCTTAAGACGTCTAGTTCGAGGTGTAATACTTACCTAAGTCAGGTGTTATCCGTGGGGTGAGACGGGCTCTTAAGACGTCTAGTTCGAGGTGTAATACTTACCTAAGTCAGGTGTTAGCCGTGGGGTGAGACGGGCTCTTAAGACGTCTAGTTCGAGGTGTAATACTTACCTAAGTCAGGTGTTATCCGTGGGGTGAGACGGGCTCTTAAGACGTCTAGTTCGAGGTGTAATACTTACCTAAGTCAGGTGTTATCCGTGGGGTGAGACGGGCTCTTAAGACGTCTAGTTCGAGGTGTAATACTTACCTAAGTCAGGTGTTAGCCGTGGGGTGAGACGGGCTCTTAAGACGTCTAGTTCAAGGTGTAATACTTACCTAAGTCAGGTGTTATCCGTGGGGTGAGACGGGTTCTTAAGACGTCTAGTTCGAGGTGTAATACTTACCTAAGTCAGGTGTTAGCCGTGGGGTGAGACGGGCTCTTAAGACGTCTAGTTCATGGTGTAATACTTATCTAAGTTAGATCTTATCCGTGGGATGAGACGGGCTCTTAAGACATCTAGTTCGAGGTGTAATACTTATCTAAGTCAGGTTTTATTTGCAGGAACTTGAATATAAAATCACGCCATAAAACCAGCATTGGCTTTAACTGTATAAATTAAGAGAACAAGATGAGTGTGAATCTTAAGTCAATACATCAACATTTACCTGCAGAATAGCTATGGAATGAATCTGGGAACAAATTCCCCATCCTTTCCTTGCCCTGTCCAACGCTAGTACACCTGATCAGGATGAAGTCTAGGTTATCCAGTGAAAAGTCTGGTGTGCTAATGTTCTGTCCAACTCAGCCGGTTCATATCTATCATCACTATTAAGGTGGGGATGTAGTGGACGCGAGTTTATTCAAGGGTTTTTGCAGTTTTTATAGCAAAACTTTTTTTCGGTCAGAATAAATAAAATATTTCTCGAGTAGAAACATAGAGTATAATTTTCTTTACATGGTGATATCAACAGTTGTTGAAAATCTGTCAAGAGTGTCCTAGAATTTAATGATAACTTTCTCCCTTCGTTTAAAATGTCTGTCAACTAATGCCGTTATGCTCATGAAAGATATTTAAAAACTGTTATTACCATGTGTAAAATTATTATAATTTTATTATTTTTATTATTATTATTATTATTATTATTATTATTATTATTATTATTATTATTATTATTATTATTATCACCGCGTCTTACTACCAGTTCGGGTTATACGCACTTACGCTAATGTGTAATGGTAGGGTGATTGTGAGATGAAATGGAGGACCTACAGTTTAACGTAGGATCCGAACCACGGTGGAGGCCTGAAATTCCACACATTCACAAGTTGTGATTAATACACGCCCTGTCAGAAGTGAAAGATGGGTTCGGCAATCAGATAAATCTGTGCCGGGACCGAGAATTGAACCCCGGAACCCCAGCACAGAAGTCTGACACCTTACACCTAGACCACCAGGTCACCCATGTGTAAAAAATAATTATAGTAAATTTAGCCTAACTACTGGTATGATTTATCTTAGCCAAAGAAAATTTTTGATATATAAAAACTGAAAAATTACTTACTTAACTTGCGTTCCCTTCTATTCCTACCTTAAGTGTATAGAGTTTTAGAAATGAAACAAAGTATAGTTAATATTTCTCCTCCACTCTTCCCCCTTTCGTACCAGCCCTTGAACATATGAGTGTGTGTGTGTGTGTGTGTGTGTGAGTGTGTATATGTGTGTATGTGTTTGTGCGCGTGTAATGACGTTTTCGCCGCTCGCCGGGTAGTCTACCTTGGGATAAAGAAGGAGGAAGTGTAGTCTCGTATAAGGGAGTATATATAGGGCTCGGCCGGTATTTAGCAGTAGCACTAATCACGGTGGCGCATTCAACCCTGGATATCAGATGGACCACCGAAGATCAAAAACCAGCTAAGTCCACTCAGCCATTTTTTTTTTAAATTTGAGGTATTTAACGCCCATTATATGAATCGAATGATTATTATATCAGCATACGATTTATAAACTAACTTTAATATAAAACATACACAATATCCAACCCCCACGGCCGTCAATTCATCACTTTGAAAGAAGTAACTCAAATTTTGATGATTATTAATTATTTGACCATGCCAGGAATCGAACCCGGTACCCCTAGCTCACTAGGTAGACACGCTACCGACTAAGTTGAGCCTTGTATTGTTTTAGTTAGTTTTTATTCCAACACGTCTTACTTACTATCCGTACCGGATATCCGCATTTAATGGCGCTAAAGGTAGGGTATAATTAAGAATAAATAAACCCGCATTCGAATAGAACGTGAGTGGAAACAATATTTATAAACTGAAACTCTGGTCCCTCAACTTTGTTCAATTTGACTATTATGGATATACATTTTTGCTAGCACCACGTCTTACTACCCGTTCGAGTAGTACACATATCTTTTAATTACGCTAGTAATTATGTTAGGGATGAGGAAGGTAGAATTTAGAGTAAACGCACACACATTTGCGAGGGGGTGGTTAGAAAAATCATTTAGGAAAAAAACCCTTCAGTAAACCCTACTGGGATTCAAACCCAAATCTACTAGTCATCGGCCGTTCCAGTCTATTGCGAGAGGGATGCCTTTGGCCATTTGACCACCTGATGTGGGTATCATTAAAATTACCAACTTCGGTGGTCACATGGTCTTAAGACGTCCCTCTCGTAATAGTCTGGATTGCCGATGACGAGAGGATTAGGATTTTAATCCCATTCAGTTGAGGGTGGTTTTTTCCTAAACGATCTTCCACGCTCTCTCTGTGTCCGCGCAAATACTAGCACACTTTCTATAAATTCAACGTTCCTCGTCTCAAACACACTAGCGTAGCTTGTACATGTGCGTGTAGCCCGAACGGGTAGTAAGACGCGACGCTAAGAAAGACTATCCCATCTGTTCCAAAGCTCGTGTTGTGTGACCTGAGCGGTTGTACGGCTGAGAATCCTCCTGGTCCAGTAGGAAAGCGCCGGCCAGGGAAAAGAGCAGGAAGGATCGTAGCGGCGATTAAAGGCAAACCTTTGCTTAGCAAAAGAACATTGGAATGGTTCCCCCTCACCCCACCTTTTCCTTTACCCTCCAAAACAACTGCACCAAATAAAAGGTTAGGGAGCCCACACATTAAACTTAGGACCAAAAGCCTTACCCCATAGAAATAAAAGAAACCAATTTCTCAACAGGAGATCCTTCCAACTTCGAGGTGATTTTTCCTTGCGGTATCAAGAAACTTGGGTAAATTTCTCTTACACGTTCTGGAGTAGTTTTCATTAGACTTAATAAGATGATGATAGTATTGATAATAATAGTAATAGCTCTCATATCAGCTCAACTCGCATCAATATTCGTTTCACTTTAACTCCCGTTGATTTCCATCCCTCTTTAAGCTCTAGGTGGTATTTGTTGTACCCTAAAATCAGGGTAGTTTCCATTCCCCTTTAAGCTCTAGGTGGTATCCATTGTACCCTAAAATCAGGGTGATTTCCATCTCTCCTAAATTCTAGGTCAGGGATGTAAATTCTATGGCAAACAAAATTTTGGTGGCATGCCGACTAGACAAAAATTAACACTTAAAAAAACTTTTCCCAACGAGTGTTTATTTGTTGAAGTTCATAATATTTCGATAGCCTTGTCATTCATTGTCATGTCGCAATGAACTTTGCAAAATCATTGGCTAGAAATTGTCTTGTTTGTAATATAGTCTAGACACTTTGACAATTTAACTTCTTTAAAATTTAGTAATTATTAGAATATTTACAATTTTATTCGAATTGTTCTTTATATTTCATAATATTTAAAAAGTTTTGATTTTTAAATGCTCATTAAAACGTAAATGAGAGGTGGCACACTGGTTGGAAGAGTTTCCTGCTACAATGGATATCATTGCTGAAGGAAATGTATGTTTACTATTGGGAAACAGTGTTGTCATTCTCTCGTTTTCGTGTGGTCAATCTCCCCTCAAATATAAAACAAGTTTCGCAACGCTGGTTAGTCGAGGTTGCCAGTAGATACTTCTTTCCCCAGCACATCACCTCCCGATATAACTGAGAGCGAGGAGATTTAGTAACAGTTAAATAAGAGAAAGGGAAGACAAAGCTTTTCTCCATAAGCCCTGCAGTTCCCTCAGCAATGACACTGGGTGTATGGACGTTATCCGTTACACCTTAACTTGGGGTAGTATCCATCCCCCCTTAACTCGAAGTGAATTTCTTTCATCTCATCTTAAAATATGGGGAAATCCAATACCAACCATTATTTTGAAGAAAAACTCCCCCCTTTCTCCTCCTTCCCAGTACTTTCCCCCACCCTATCCACCCAAAACATACACACCTGTTTCCTAATTTTTACCCCACCCCCAGCCCCCTAGGAAATGAGAACGTGATGTACCGTACATATGTTAGATTTAGGTACTCATTGTTTGTGTTTCTAAAAAATCAACTGTACGGACCGTTCAAACCGCGCCACATATTAATACTCACTAATAAAATCACAAAACAGCGTTTTAGAAGTTACTGGGCATGGATTTTTACTTTTTTATTTTGGCGCATAACAATTGGGCCACGGGACCCCTTGTCCCAAAAGTTCATAAATTAGTTGGGCCACAGTGACTGACCAGGAGGACTATAACAGATAATAGACCTGCGGGTGGATATAAATTCGACCCAACCAAAATTTTGCCTTATATTTTAGGTTAGGCTTGTTTAGTTTAGGTAAGGTTCGATTAGGTTATATTAGCTTAGCAATTTGATGTCTTACTTACTATTCATCACTTGCTTTTTTTGCTCATCTTGATAAAACATTTACAGCCATCCTAAATGGAGCGTCACAACAGCCGTGGTCAAGTTAGTACACCAGTACGTTTTGATTACAATTTTCAAGAAGAAACTCGTGGCCAAACTGTAATACACCACTTTTTATATAGTTAAGACACAATTTATAAATTTTTTGCTGTCGTAAAATTGAATCAGTAATTTAAAACAATATTCTAAATGTGTATTTTTAAGATAGCTAATTTACCGCACTACCAAATGTGTGTTCTTTAAAACAAAACATTAGCTGAAGTTATTTGTTTTAGAACTAAATATTAGTCACTCATATGTGAAATGGTCCTCAGTCCTGATATTTAATGTTATACCATGGCATTCTTTTCCACATAGAGGTTTTTTGAATGCCAGTAATATGTTTCATTAAATAAAACTATCAAATATATTGTTTGATATTATTGACAGCATCGTTTAATGAAGTGTTGCCAGGGTAGACGTAGTTAGTTTAAACTGTACCTGTGCTATGTCCCTTAGTGTAACACTCATTGATGAGTTGTCAACGGAAATAAAATTTCCATGTAAAGTATGTAGAACAGATATTATGTGTGATTGGTCTAATGTGGACAAGGTGGGTGATAACATACATTCACATGTAAGGCATACAGAGGAGATATTATGTGTGATTTGTCAAATGAGGAGAAAGGGGGTGATAACATACACTCTCATTTAAGGTGTGTAGAGCAGAGCCCATGTATGATTGGTCAAATGGGGACAGAGTGGATGATAACATACACTCCCATGTAAGGTGTGTAGATCATAGCCTATGTATGATTGGTCAAATGGGGACAGAGTGGGTGATAACATACATTCCCACGTGAGGTGTGTAGAACAGAGTCTATGTATGATTAGTCAAATGGGGACAGAGTGGGTGATAACATACATTCCCATGTGAGGTGTGTAGAGCAGAGTCTATGTATGATTGGTGAGATGGGGACAGAGTGGGTTATAACATACATTCCCATGTGAGGTGTGTAGAGCAGAGTCTATGCATGACTGGTCAAATGGGGACAGAGTGGATGATAACATACATTCCCATGTGAGGTGTGTAGAACATATCCTATGTATGATTGGTCAAATGGGGACAGAGTGGGTGATAACATACATTCCCACGTGAGGTGTGTAGATCATAGCCTATGTATGATTGGTCAAATGGGGACAGAGTGGATGATATAATACATTCCCATGTGAGGTGTGTAGAACAGAGTCTATGTATAATTTGTCAAATGGGGACAGAGTGGGTGATAACATACATTCCTATGTGAGGTGTGTAAAGCATAGCCTATGTATGATTGATCAAATGGGGGCAAAGTGGAGGTAAACATATCACAGTCACAGTTTTAACAAGCTTCGATTTCCTCAATGTTTCCCAAACTGTGGTACATGTATTCATTGAGGTAAGCACCTTACCATTGAATTGTAATAAAAAAATTAATAGTAAGTCTGATAGACTAATTAACGCATAATTTATTTAATACCATGACTGTACTTTTATTTGGCTTTCTTTACTTCAGTCACGGCTTTGAATAAATTATCACTAAACTTTAAAGAAATCTGGAATAACCATTTATATTTTACAAGAGAGAAGGTATATATGTCTTTTTTTTTACTTTCTCATAACCCCTAGGAGAGAGAAAGTATTGTGATCATCAAAAAATTAAACTCAAGACTTTGATGGTTGTCGAAATTTCATGGCCCGCTGAACTCTAAAAAATTGTTTTTTGTGGATACGTGTCTGTCTTTTACTGTGACTAGAGTTGAAACTATTGTATCGATCAGGCTGAAACCTTGTATCTAGAGTTTTCATAACGTTCCTCAAAGGGCTTTTGGAATTATCCATAAAACCCTTGAGGACAAAAATAATATCGATTTTCTCAAAATCTGTTCTAACGATTTTAATTTAGAAACACTTCAATTTAGACTCCTCGGTAAGTGCGGAACTAAACTGCCTGGGAAAAGCGGCCAACGAGGCGTACGCGTTTGATTATTTTACAGTGAGCTGCGTCTTCTCTCTAGATTTCAACGTAATAAGAAGAATTAACAAGAAGAGAAGGTAAATTGATATCGGGAGGATTGTAGCAGAGTCGAGTCGACACCAGATCGAAGAGAACAATAACATTGTAAGCCCCGCGGGTAAGACGTGACAAGTACAGGCACAGACAAGAAACAACGCCTTCCTTTTTACCGTTGGTACAGTCACAGGGTCAATATAACAAGTTAACTTGCACTGTCGACAAACAAATAAGTTCAATTAATATCGAACCACTTCGGTGTTCGAACCTTTTAAGGCAGCACTCTCTCAATATACTGCACTGTCAATGACCGGGAGGGGGAGGGATCGGGAGTTTGAATCCTGGTTGGGTGCATTGTACGCCTCAGTCCATTCGTTCACTGAACTGAGTCATCTCTAATGTGTTTTTTTAATTGGAACTATTTAATGTGCACTTTCTTTACACAATTTATAAACTTAATTAAATTTAAAACAGACACAACAACCAACCCCATCACTGTGAATAGGGAAACCCCAAATTCATCAATAATACATTTTTCGTCCAGGATGGGAATCCAACCTGGGTCCCTTAGTTCAGTTGTCAGACACGCTACTGACTGAGCTAAGGTGTCACATAATCTATAGTAAAACTAAAATATGGCATCGAGTAAATCAGTATTTATTAACATTACTGGTTAATTAATAGCTCCAAGCCATTCACAAGTGAAGAGTCAGTCGATCTTACAGATCTGAGCAAGATATCACTGCTGCCCTAAACCCGAAAGACCGGGACGCTCAGAAGAGCTTAGCGACGGCCGTCTCCAGGCACCAGTCGCACGAGGACAGAGTGACGCAGGACTCTCTCTCGTCGACGCCCATGTTCACCAATTTCCTCACCTTCTCTTGGAACTCTTCGTTCCTGTAGGGACCTCCGGCGTACAAGGCGGTCCAATAGCGGGCCGTCATGTCGAAACAGGAGGGGTTCATAAACATGTGACACTTTCAGACACACACCTCCCTGTTACCGTGGTCACACTACACCCCATATCATCTCTGAGGTAACACCATGGTTCCTATTGGGATGACAAGAGTTGTCATTCTCTTGTTTTAATGTGTAAGTCTTCCCTTAAATGTATAGGCCTATACTATTTATACAGGGTGTTCAGAAATGTATAGCCCAAATTGTACATATAGCTTGTTTAAAACAAAAGTAATACAAAATCCCTATACAGTTACTTCCGGAAAACTATGCTAATACCATTAAATTGTGTTCAAAGTTTCGGCACACAGTACCGAGAGAGCAAAGCTGTTCAATCGTGCGTGTACAACAAGTTGCATAGGAGAGAGGCACATGTAATAATGGTAAGCTGTGTAGTGCCACACACCTAACTCTTATGCAGCCTGTTGCACACTCATGCTTGAATAGCTATGTTTTCCCAGTGCTGTACGCCAAAACTTTGAACACAATTTAATGGTATTAACATAGTTTTCCGGATGTAGGTGTATAGGGATTTTGTATTACTTTTGGTACAAACTATATGTGCAGTTTGGGCTGTGAGTTTACAAACATCCTGTATGTGTATATAGTACTCAACCATAAGGTTGGTTGTCTCCTCAAAAGTTCCACCATCAGCTGTAAAGCCTAGGTAGCAGTGAAGAGGCGTACTAGGGAAATGAGTGAGGTAGTTTCTTGTTGTTTTCCTCACTGAGCCACATCACTACCAAGCAGCCAACTGACCCTACACTACCCTTCACTCCATCCATCACAGGGACTGGCTGTTTATATAATGTTATTACTAGTATCGTTCATACCTCTCTGCCAGTTTCATTTTTGTCAGAGCAATAAGTGAGGCTGAGTCAGATCAATGAACGTAACAACTTGCTATAGTTCAAATCGGAAAATATAGTGTATTGTAAACATTATATCTGACCAGAGATGAAGCTGTGTTCTTCCCTTAAATATAAGACAAGTTGTGCAACGCTGGTTCATCTAAGTTGTCAGTAGCTCCTTTTACCTCAGTACACCACCTTCCGACATAAACGAAAGCAAGGAGGTTTGGCAGCAGTTAACCGAGAGAGAACGAAGATAAGACCTGAAGTTTCCTCAGAGGTGATGTATGGTATAACATTCCAGGCTCGCAATATACTGATGCTTGATTTCCTGTGTCTGGGAGACCGAGGTTCTAGTGTCTCGGCTGGGCGTCCTGGGGTAATTTTCCACGTATAATTTATCACTGTGGTTTTTTCGTTTCATTCTCCGAGTGAAAAGGAGTTAATTTTCTCTAACAAAATCTCCCTTATAGTGGAATCTGAAGCTCTCACCCAATATCCGCTTCTCACGACCACCTTTAGAGGGGGAGGAGGTAACGCAAGTTTAGGTAACTACGTATTTCTACAATTTTGATATCAAATTTTATTTGATCCTTAATATATAAAACATTGCTTCGGTAGATACGTTTGGTATAATTTATACACGTGGTAATCTCAACAGTTATTGAACATCTCTAATGGGATTGGTGTTATTTGAACAGAACTGTCACCTGGATACTATCCGGCTCAAGATTGGCCAACAAGAGCTGTAAGAACAGCAGGACAATCACTCACCTGGTGCTATCCGGCTCAGGATTGACCAACAAGAGCTGTAAGGACAGCAGAACAATCACTCACCTGGGTGTTAACCGGCTCAGGATTGGCCAACAAGAGCTGTAAGGACAGCATAACGATCACTCACCTGGGTGCTTTCCGGCTCAGGATTGATCAACAAGAGCTGTAAGGACAGCATAACGATCACTCACCTGGGTGCTTTCCGGCTCAGGATTGACCAACAAGAGCTGTAAGGACAGCATAACGATCACTCACCTGGGTGCTTTCCGGCTCAGGATTGGCGAACAAAGCTGTAAGGACAGCAGAACAATCACTCACCTGGGTGTTATCCGGCTCAGGATTGGCCAACAAGAGCTGTATGGCCAGCATAACGATCACTCACCTGGGTGCTTTCCGGCTCAGGATTGACCAACAAGAGCTGTAAGGACAGCAGAACAATCACTCACCTGGGTGTTATCCGGCTCAGGATTGGCCAACAAGAGCTGTATGGCCAGCATAATAGTCTGTAGACTCATGGAGGCCACCCATTCCTCCTGGAGCACATCCAGACAGATACTCCCTGTCGCCGAGGAGATATTAGGGTGCCACACTGGGGTCTTGAACTTAACCTGGGAACAAGTATCCCCTCACTTGAATTGTCTTCGTCCCGATACCACTAGCGTAACCGCTGTTAACATGTGAACCAGAGCTTCAAGAGGGATATACATTTATAACTTAGTGTGAGATGGAATGGAACGTATCATAAGGTCCTGTTTTTTTCTACAGTTTTTATAACAAAATACTTCCTGAGCCAGCTTTAATTATATATTTCTTCCGTGGATACGTTTAGCTTAATTTTCTACATTTATTAATCTCAACCATTCTTGAATATCTGTCAGTATCATAGGAGCTTTTGACCAGGATTTCTTATGTTTATTTGAAACGTGTCTGTTCAAATACCACGGTTGGTAAATACATAAGCGGCCTGATTGCAAGATGTTTATGATGTGGCAAAAATGGACGCGTCAACAAAGCTTAAACGGTCATGGCATAGTGTCGTTTGATCGTCAACTTTTTAAATCAAGAGAAAGGTTATAGTTCACTTTCCACGATGCCCGAGACAGATATACAATAACTGTTGAGAGTTCTCTGTGAATGCTTTAGGTCAAAGATCCTGTTTTTAAGACGGGTTTTTCAGTGTATTATCGTGGAGTGCTTCCATGGTAAGCAGAGTTGGTCTAAACTCTACCTGTGATATGTTCGCATCACTCAATAGAATATTTATTATTGGCCAGGTATCAACGAATATACATTCCATCGTGAGGTGTGTATATTCTATGTATAATTGGCCAAATGGTGCCAGAGTGGGTGATAGATAACATGACACAGGTATGGTATTAACAAGCTCTGCTTAACCTGACAACACTCCACGACACGGGTAATTTTTCTAAACAGAGTACAGCATTTTATCAGAAGCCAGAACTGTAGAACCTTATGTCACTTTACTATGTTGGTCACCAAATGGTCCAAGGAACTAAACTTGAACTGCATAGTCCAGATAGCTGAATCAAATTCAGTTGAATGAAATCTGTTTCAGTGGTCGAATGATATAAGGTGTCACACTTACAATAGACTAGACTGCCTAAGATTAGGAGTTCGGGGCTGGAATCCTGATAGGGTGTACTGAGGGTGCTTCTTTATAAATAGTTATCCATTATATTTCCAAGCAAAGGTTGGTACACTTCCTCTATATTTAACCTTCCTTACCTCTAACACGTTAGCGTAATTGGTACACATGTGCACTACTCGAACACTTAGTAATACGTGGCGCTAAACAAAAAGTTGAGTGAAAATTGACAAACTGGACACGAGAATCGAACCGTGGATCTTTGAGCTTTGCGCGTCAATACACTACCGCTGAGACATCCTGGTTCGTCTCGTATTCAGGGTCACTCTTTATTAGTTGATGATATTGATCTTCATTTGGGTCTTTTCGTTTTCTACCCGCGATAATGCGGAAACATTTTATTTTAACTGCGGTAGTCTCGTCATTCTTATCTTTACGCAAGGACGAAGCTGAGCGAAACAGAAGGTGAAGTGAAGTAGAAGGTGTGTTGATTTGCAGCAAAGTAGATAGTAAATCAACTTGCCTTTGACTCCTCTCTACCTTATGTTTCTACTTGCTTATGGTCCTAAGTCTTGAATCTTGAATCACTCCTATATAAAATGTACAACACTTTGATTCATCCTGTTTACAACCCCGTGTCCTGCCCCCGCCCAAGACCTTGGGAGGGATGAAAGGGTAGGAGTCCGGTACGACGATGTCGAGCTCAAAGTCCCCCATGTCGTAGACTGTGTCGGGAGGTCCTCGGACCATCCCCTTCAGTTGACTGAAGTCGTCGTTCCTGAGCTCGACGTGGATGTGACATTTGCGCAGATCTTCACACCTCGATATGAGGTTCAGCTCCCTGAAGATCCTTTTCGCCGCCACTGAACTCATGCATGTCATGGAAGAGGAGAGGACGCTTTGAGAGCACGGCTTCTGCGCCCTCAATCCAACTGACGCGTATCCTGATTCAGGGAATCCTGACGGTGAATTTGCGTTTTTAACTGTTGACTTTAACTAAAAAGTTTATTTGGAGCGATTTAGAAAGTAACATTTCTCTTAGAATCAGTTGCTAGCACACGACGACAATAGTATATGTCACTGTTGTATTGTAAAAAATCATATGCAAATAAAAAAATTATTTCATAACGTCAGCTTGTAAGCGAGCTATACTGACCGAGTGACCACCACAATTTGGTGAAATAGTAGCAACATTTACAGATATAGGGTGTCATGTGCTCAGCACAACGAACCCTCCTGCCGTTAATCTCAGTTTTCTAGAGCAGATCCGCTACTTCTTTATTCAAGTAGCTCCTCAATTTACGCGTTCCGGTGACGCTCGCAATATACTAGACTGCCGAGGACAGGGAGATTGTGGTTCGATCCCGGTTGGGTGTACTTTTCTAACCGTTTTCCCACTTTCTCTCTCCATACAAATGCAAGTACACTTTCTTTAATTTCAGCCTTCTTCATCCCTAACCCATTAGCGTAATTAGTACAAAGCGGACAGCCCAAATGGGTAATAAGACGCGGGGCTAAAAATAAAATCTACATAATTTGTCCTCACGAGGCTGAGTTGACGCTGTTCTAGACCCACTGCTTCACAGAAAATCTGGAAGTGCTGGAGATCGAAACTGGAACTTCCGGATTTGTAACCAGGAACTCTGACCACTAGGCTACAAAGGCGGTCACGAATTTTAGTAAATTTAAGTCACAAACCTCTAAAATTTTTCTAAAGTAAGGTTCTCAAAAGTAAGAAATTGCCATTTTCATGACACATTTATCTAAAAAAAAAATCTCAGTCCTACTGTCTGTCAAAAATAAAATGTTTTATCTTGAATACTAGTTTTTACTTTCTGATCCCGAAATAATATTACTCATCAGGCTAAAACTTGAGATCTGAGGTTATCATAATGTTCCCCAGAGAAGATTTTAGAATTAGATATACAACCCTAAAATTAAGGCTCGTTTACTTAAAGGTGAAAAGGAAAAGAAGAGATTTTTTTTCAAAATGAACTCTAACGATTTTGATTAAAATTCGTATCCATGCGTTGTTTAACACCACAAACAAAGTGGTGCACCCCATTTTCACGTGAAAACTACTTTGAGATTACTTTGTATAGTCGTGAATTTCCAACGCAAGAAACAGCCTATCATTGCAAAGTTGTAGTACTGATAAAAATAAACAACATTTATTTGAAATAATATTTTTTTTAAATCAATATTTTTCAGAATTATAGGCAAATATATTTTTTTAAATAGAGCGTTGGAAAAATCTCTAGTTGTAAATGCATAGAGCAAATAATATGTTTCTGTAATAGTATTTAATTTATTTAGCATAATTCAAGATTTTATATAAAAATATTTTGGTCAAACTAAATCCAATATTTCTCCGGAAGAAACATAAAGCTTAATTTTCTTCAGAAGGTGACCTCAATCGTTGTTTAATATCTGTGAAGAGTGTATTATAATTTAATGACAACATGATCTCTTCATTAAAACGATTTTCATCTAATGCTGCTCTGCTCATGACAAATGTTCAACAACGGTAGATATCACCATGGAGAGAAAATTAAACTCTTATTTCTCTACTGGAGCAATATTTTAATTGCTTTGGCCAAAAAATGTTTTGCCAACATAAATAAAATATTGCGTCCCCTACACTTTTACTTTTTTAATGTCAACCCTTGTAGTCTTGAGACCTTGACCTCAAGACCCGATGTTCGTGGGTTCAAACCCAACCGGTGTCGATGGTTTTTTTCTTAAGTGAAAAGTCCATAGCACAACTTACTTCGAAAGTAAAGTAAAGCCGTTGGTCCCATGTGAATTGTAGCACATAAAAGAACCCTGGGAGATATTTGAAAATACCTTTCGCAGCAAAATTGGTTGTCTTTTTGCGCTCACTCATTTGAAAATTCTCTTGTGCTGGCATAATCAGTCGGCTCAGAAAGTGCACGTTAAATACCTCAAATAAATAAAGATTGTTAAATGTTTAGTGTCATTATATTGATCATCTTGCAACCAATTATTACGTAATCAAAAACCTGTGCTCTGCTCCTGAGATAAAACATGTTCTGCATAAGTTTGTGGTATGTGACCATCGATGGGCGCTGATGAAGGCAGGGGAAAAAACAAACTTAAACCAAACCAAGAGGAGAATAAATACGAATGTGAGACAGAGATTGAGAGAAAGACAGTGTGGGTATTTTAACACTGGGAGATATAGATAGATAGAGAGAGAGAATAAGGTACTCTGACACCTGGGCAACCTCGAGTCCACTTAGCGAAGGCGAGTTATGAGCGCTGTCAATGTGTCTGTCACGATAAAACCCTCCTTGCCTCGGGAAGGGGGGGTACCATGAAGGAAGATAGGGGAGATGACAATGCAAACACTGATTATTGTTATCTGGACCATCATCAGCCATCCCCTTCTCCCCCCCCCCCCCCCCCACCCCC
>CABFWO010000499.1:291145-303261 GCA_902155825.1 Timema genevievae
CAATAAATTTTTTTTAAGGAAATGTTGTTGTTAAGGCTCTCTCGCTTAGTTTTTTGAAGGCCCACAAATACTTGAATAGCATGAAAAATATTCCACAACGGCTACCTTTAATGACAAAGACTCAATTACTACTTTTGCGCAACGCTTTACAAAATATTACCTGTGTAATTACGGCAGGTATTAGACGAGCTTCGTTCACGTGTTTCAAATTATTGCCTGTGTTTAAATGTAGCGTAGGACGCTTTTTTGGTGACATGCCACACTGGAAAAATGGTGAATATTTAAGTAGTTAAGTGCTAGTTCACTTTGTCCGTGGGTATTATTTACTGTACGTGGTAATGTCATAATCTTTCATGTGTAAGTTACCTACATATTGTCGAATTGGAGGCAAGACGTTTTCTAGGCACGAACCGTATCTTATTAGGCATTAAAATGATGATGATGTCCAACAAATAATCAATAGATAGGCCTATGTTTAGAAAAAAACTGCTGGATAAAGTTTGATTAGATTTATCTGCCTGTTAGGCTAAGCTTATGAAGGTTTTTGCTTGCAAAATTTTAAACCAAAAGGAAAATAATGTTCAAATTATGGAATATTTTGAAACACCGGGGTGCGGAATAACGTAATGTTATACTGTAGTTTTGAAAAAATTTTACACAGAAAGACATACACAGAAAAGGTTCATTAAAAAATAATTCTACGGTGCACCGCACATAATCACTCCTTTACCTAAAAATGAAGATATTTATTTAAAAGTCATAATAATTGCTAAACGTTATAACTCCGTCGTTGAAGAAAGATAATGGTAAAAAGGGTATCCCATTCCACCAAAGAGCATAGCAAACATCCCATTCCACCAAAGAGTATAGCAAACATCCCATTCCACCAAAGAGCATAACAAACATCCCATTCCACCAAAGAGCATAGCAAACATCCCATTCCACTAAAGAGCATAACAAACATCCCATTCCACCAAAGAGCATAACAAACATCCCATTCCACCAAAGAGCATAGCAATCATCCCATTCCACCAAAGAGCATAACAAACATCCCATTCCACCAAAGAGCATAGCAAACTCACCATTTCTCATAACTCGATGTATAAATATATTATCTATAACTCTAAAACTATTTGTTTTTTATAAAGATATTTCAAATAAAAGTATTTTGTTTCTAATAGCCCTACAAATTTGTACTGATAAGCTATTTCTTATTTCAAAAAGTTTCAAAGATATTATTAAAATTTTAGACTTCGCTAATGTAATTTTTCCGGGAAAAAAATGGGAAGCTCCATTTTGTTTGTAATGTTAAACAGGGCCTAGACACGAGTTTTAATCAAAACGTTGATTGTCGTTATCAAGAAAAAAAAATTTTCTATTCACCCTTATATACACTACCTTTAATTTTAGGATAATATAGACAATTTAAAAAAAATATGAGGAGCCTTATGAGAATCCTAGATACCAATTTTAAAGCCTGTGGTAAAATTATTTCTTTTTTAGCCCCGCATCTTACTACCCGTTCAGTTTATACTCCAATTTACTAACTACACTAATGCATTAGGGATTAGGAAGGTTTTAATTTAATGGAAGGGCGCCCACATTCACGTGGAGGGAGAGTGGAAAACCATTTAGGGAAAACCACCCTCAGTGCACCCGACTGGGATTGAACTCCGATCTCCTCGTCCTCGGCAGTCCAGTCTAACATGAAAATGAAGCGTTAGACCACGCGGCCATCGGAGCGGGTATTAGTAAAATTGTTTCGGCTATAGGCTTAGATACAGACACAGATAGACAGACAGACAGACAGACGTCATCATGAGGGCTCATGAAATGTAAAGATCCATCAAAATCCGAATTAGGTTTTGTTAACGATCACAATACTTCCTCTCTATGAGGGGTGGTAAAAAAGTAAGAAAAAAAGGGGTTGAGGTTACAAAAAAAGGGGATGAGGTTACAAAAAAAAATTANATAATATTTTCCCCTTGTTGGCCTCCTTACAAGACAGACTGCTAGCACGAGCGCCAACTGGTCCCGGATTAAATAAAGAGGGTTGAAACCGCGATCTTTTGAGGCATGCGGCGGGGCCTTCTTGGACCACAATTTAGTTTTTATTTTACATTCGCCTCTTTCCCTCCTTGGGCGCACGCGAATGAGATTCCTCTCTCCGGCACACGTCACGTCACGTCACGTCACGTCACGTCACGTCACACATATGTCGCGGTTAAATGGTCGTCACTCCTTCCCCTCCCGACATAATAACTATAAACACTCACATGACGATAATTATGTTAATAGGCTTGCGTTAACAAAGACTAGCTTCTGACTTACTTTGTGTCTCGTTCTTTCTTCTTATTACTATTCTTATTATTTTTTTAAACACTTCTTTAGAATTCACTAATTTATTGTAGCAAAGATCCATTTTATCCTGCCGTCTTCTCTTAACTGGTCAATTATTTAACTAAGTTCGCTTCATTGATGTCAACATATGTTACAGAAAGTTGTGTTATGACAGTTCTATACCTGGCTGTTATTAAAACACAGAATATATTTAACGGGTGTATATTTAAATAATTAGGCCTACTGAAGGCTGATTTATGTCCATCGACATTTATTTTGGTCACTTAGTGCCTTTCTTAAAAATTGGGAATTAAGTAGAACACGAAAGGGTAATATTTAATCTTCTTTAGCCTCGAGGTTTTTTTAATGAACATTAATAAGATTGAAAGGATCACCATCAGGAAAAGGGTATTTATAAACCATCCAACAGTTCTTTATATCCGTCAAGGGTGTCCTTGAATATAATGAGAACTGTTTCTCTTCATTAAAAACGTTTCTCATCAAATGTCGTTATGATCATGACAGATATTCAACAACTGTTGATATCCCCATGTGAAGAAAATGAAACTCTGTGTTTCTACTGTAACAATATTTTATTTATTTTGGCCAAAGAAAAGTTTTGGTATAAAAACGGCAAAAAAAACAACAACAACACTGCTCTTTTCTCGTGTACCCTACACTTCCACCTTAAACGTCGCAAACCATCTATTCATCGTGGAAGTTTCGATAAACTAACTACACATAAACCTCAACTCATCCAAGAACATCATTTCAAGAGCTTTTTTTTTATCTCTGTCCAAAAAGTCGAAATATTCTCTCCCGGAATGTATCTACCACTACAGAGAAATACAATTAAGCTTGGCTATCTTCCTAATAGAATTTGTATTAAGTGTTTTAAATTAACTACATTCTTTAGGCGTCCCAAGGGCATCTCATTTTTATTAGTCGAAGCAGCTAAGCTATTATATCTGACTGCGTCATTTCAAGGTCAACCGTGAATATGGAACCTACAATAATCTATATAAGGAGATTTAGTCTTTTAAAAAAATAACAAAGAATTGAAACACAGGACTTTTGGTAAAGATGGACATATATTCCAACTAAGTGATATTCATTAGTTTTTTAATACCTGTTCAGGCTATACGCACATATGATAATTACTCTAATGGGGTAGGGATGGGTAACAGGGGCATCGCAGGGGTGTGTTATAGGGTTGTCACCCCCTCCAATGTTGGAGAAAAGCTTGAAAGTTGGGAATTTTGTGGAGAGTCGAGAGCTTGATTTGGGAAATTCTCTAATTACTGTGTAATATACGAAAAAACTTTTGATTATAAAAGCTATTTACCGTAGACTTGTACAGACAAATTTTAAATTTCCCAAAAGTCAACCTCTACTCTTAATAAGTTCCCAGCTTCATAACTCATCAAATATTGAAAGGAGATACCTTCTGTTGTAGAGTGTATAGAAAGATCAGTCAACCAAGTAGGCTAGTAGCGCCGTTGTCACTACTAGTTTTAAGGCTACTACTAACCTACTAGACACTAGTAGCATTAAAAAGGTTAGGTAATGTTTGATGTTTAAGTTGATCACTCGATCAAGCTTGGAATTTTTACAAGCTGAAACTTGTTAGTTTTCCTACACGCAATGATGGTGACTGTCAAAACAAATAATACTTGAAACTGGAAAAAGGCATCATTAACCAATAACTTTAAAAATACAGGGCCTAAAACACTGATTCAAGACCCAATTATTGCCTCAAATTATACAATTTTTCCAAGAGTGAAAACCCTGGATATCCCTATTAACTGGGGAGTATTCCATACCCCCATAAACCCGGTGGTTTCAACATAGCCCTTGTACTATCTCTGGTCACCTGGGAATATTTCTAATTTCAAAACGCCCAGAGTTAGATAATTCATTGTTTCAACCCCGTTCACCCAAAATATAATTCGCTTGACGCTCCTGATGAGAAAGGGAACATTTTAGAGGTAATTTACCCGCATTTGCTTGGAAACAAATATAAGAAAAAACACCCTTAATAGACCCGACTGAAATTCGAACCCTTATCTCCCCGTCATCAGCAGGCCAGACTATTGCGAGAGTAGCCCCTTAGACCATGTGGCCACCGAAGCGGGTCTTGGTGATCTTGACCACGGTAGAATTCTTATGGGTGTCCATAATATCAGTAAGAGGGAGGGAGTATTCCACTACATCAGCGTTTTTCAACCCTCTTCTTCGAAAAGAAGAGAGCAAAATCCGAGGATTACAAATAAATCCTTTAAAATCCAAAGATCAACATTTAAAGAAAAAATAACACAATGATTAGAATTTTAGCTACTAAAATTTTAAACTCAATCTTAGTATTCATCTTTTTTAATGATAAAATCTCTCCTTAAAAAAGTATGGTGTTCCTTGACAATTTTAGCACGTTTTTTAGTGTGCTGTGTGCTGTGTGCTGTAGTTGAAAAGGGTTGAAAATCACTGCTGCACTGCACTGCAGATGACAGGGAGATCGGGGTTTGAATCCCGGTCGGGTGTAATGAGAGTGGTTTTTCTTTAATATTTTTTCATTCTTCCTTCACTAAAATTCTGGTATCTTTCTTCCTTCATTACTAACTCACTAGCCTAATTATTACATTAGTGTATAACACGAATGGGTAGTGAGAAGCGTTGATGAAAAAACGAGATAAAATCCACCTACATCACCTCTTACTATGTGTGTTTAGATCCTGAACGAGCGTGTTTGTATATCCCTGTGTGTTTGTATACCAATGTATGTGTCTGTAAACCCCTGTGTGTGTATGTAAACCTCTGTGTGTGTTTGTAGACCCTTGTGTGGGTATATCCATGTGTGTGTTTGTATACCCCTGTGTGTGTTTGTAAACCCATGTGTGTGTTCGTATACTCCTGTGTGTGTTTGTAAACCCCTGTGTGTGTGTTTGTAAGCCCCTGTGTGTGTTTGTATACCCCTGTGTGTGTTCGTATACCCCTGTGTGTGTGTTTGTATACCCCTGTGTGTGTTTGTAAGCCCCTGTGTGTGTTTGTATACCCCTGTGTGTGTTTGTAAGCCCCTGTGTGTGTTCGTATACCCCTGTGTGTGTTTGTATACCCCTGTGTGTGTTTGTAAGCCCCTGTGTGTGTTCGTATACCCCTGTGTGTGTTTGTAAGCCCCTGTGTGTGTTTGTATACCCCTGTGTGTGTTCGTATACCCCTGTGTGTGGTTGTTTCAGCACGTGTCTGTAGAACCTGGTCCACTTGTAATTGAGAGTCTACTAGTATAGTCTGTTCCCCGATCTAATGGGCACACACACGAACACACAGCTACACTCAGACCAAGGCAGGGGGGAACTATTTTGATAAAAGTTACTAAAACAATGTTCATATATTCGTACGTTAAGTCATGTTATCTGCAGAAAAACTTCTCGACCTACTGCCACGTGTTCATACGTCAAGCCATGTGATCTGTATCTGTCACTATTCATATATATTATCAATACCTATGAAATTATAATAATAATATAGTAAAATGTTATCGATATTGACCACAACAAAATTTTTTTAGTTTCCAAACTTTCCTTTTACCTAAATTCTACCGACAAATAAACCATATGGCTTCATGTGTTCGTCCCATTACACATATATTAATATTTCCTCATTCTATACGTTGGGTATTTAATGTCATATGTTATCGTCAAAGGTTAAACTAGTTTATAAGACAGGTCTAGAAAGACAAAGTTAAATTCTTATAGAAATAATTGAATTACTCATGCATTTGAGCAATGTTGTTAGTTTATTAACTATTTTACATACATGTCCACACTCGTAAAATATTAAAGATCACCACACTTGACCCAGGGGATAGTAAAAGGAAAAAGAGTGGAAACCTTATAAAGTATTTAAATTAAGTTGATGCATTTCTTAAGGGCCCAGCCTCCTAAATACTTAGCTTAAACACAATCGTACAAACTTTCTCAAATAGTAAGCTATATCTTTGAACAAAATTTGCAAATAAAGGTTTTTGTAAGCTAGCCTTAAGAATGTTTTTCTTAGAAAAACAAGCATATCGTCTTGTTAAACATAATAAACAATCTTAAAATATAAATTCAAACAAAATTGTTTACACCATCTTAAAAAAATATTAAAATTTTCATAAATTAGTTCTTTGTAAATTACCCTCAAACCATTTATAATTTTTAAAGTATAAAAACGAATTCTTAACTATCCTGAAAACAAATTTCAAGATACTCTATTTTTTGAAAGATTCAAAATTTTCTAAAATCTGTCAAATTAAACTACCTTTAAATTAATTTATTTAATATATATTATATTATGTATCACGAAATATTGCCCAGATACAAATTTGGAACAAAATCGTTAAAGTTATTTTCAAAAAATACAAATTTTTCAAAAATCATTTAAAAGTAAATTACCCTTAATTTAAGGACTAGGGTCGAATTAGAAAAGATTCTCGAGGTATAGCCATAAAACATATAAATATAAAGTTTGAACAAAATCCATCAAACCGTTTAAGATCCAAGACCAGGGACAGACAGACACACAAACATGGGGATAGATAGAAGTGTGAAACCCACATTTTGGGTTCGGGGTCACATATAAAACGTAAATATTAATCATAATCTTTAGGTCGAAAATTTTCACGATTACAGTACTTTCTCTTTAGATGAGAAAGTAAAAATAAAACAATATTTAAAAAAATGTTATTTTAAAATGACAACTTTTTTTTATTAAATTGATATAAATATCAGTGTTGCCACCAGAAGAACGCAGAAAACTCGCACTTCGGGTACGTTTTCTCGGTCTTAGCATAGTGGTGTATTTAATGTCTAGGATAATCGGGTGTGAAACAGGCTCTTGGTGAAAAAACATGACTCACCCGCTTCTGTGGCTCATGTTCTAGGGCCCAAAGGCAATAGACTGGGAGACCGAGGTTCAAATCCGGGTCCAGTGTACTGAGGGTGGTTTTGCCTGAATGGTTTTACACTATCTCCCTCCACGAAAATGCGGGTAAATTTGCTCTAAATTAAATCTTCTTCATCGCTAACACATTGGTGTAGTTTAGTACATAATATGTTTCTAACATAAACGGGTAGTGAGATGCGGTGCTAAAAAACAAACAAAAAACGTGAATTAAACTGACTGTACTGACTCTCCCACCTGTCCTGCGTGTGTGACCATTAAACCTCACGAGACTCCCCTTACACACACACACACACACACACAAACACACTCACTCACACATATATGCCACATCCCATAGCTAAATGACAGGGCACCCTAAATCATCTCTGGTTATTATTATTAAGGAAACTTAACAATGGCCATGAAAATTTACAAAAAAACTTTTTTTCTGCATTTTTTATTTTCCAAGGAACATATGGTGGACACCTCTGAAATGCGACATTGTAACTACAAACAACATCTAGTTGTGTTCTTGCTTTGCCTTAAGCTACTCGTAAACTAAAATTAATCCTTTTCTTTTTTCCTTTCTCGTTTCAAGATAAAGTATTGTAATCGTGAAAACTTTTGACCTCAGGATTATGATGAATATTAAAGTTTGATGCGCGTCCGAACAAAAAAAAGTGGATTATAGAATTCTGTATGTCACCAATCCATGCCTGTCTGTATGTATGTCTGTCTAACCCTGGCAATAGATCTGAAATGGTTTGAAGGAGGTTTAAACTTTATATCTAGATTTTACAGATCAATGCCTCAGAACATTAAATTAAATTAAATTAAATTAAGGGTTGGGCAGTTTATTGACGAGTAATTTTTTTTTTATCAATTCCAACTTGATCGAAAATGGCTCAAACGATTGGTACAGGTGACCTGGCGGTCTAGGGGTAAGGTGTCAGACTTGTGTGCTGGGGGTCCGGGGCTCAATCCTCGGTCCAGACACAGATTTATCTGATTGCCAAATCCCTCCTTCACCTCTGACAAGACGTGTATTAATCACAATTGGTGAATGTGAGGAATGCCAGGCCTCCACCGTGGTTCGGACTCCACGTTAAACTGTAGGTCCTCCATTTCATCTCACAATCACCCTAACACCCTACACATTAACGTAGGTGCGTGTAACCCTAACGGGTAGTAAGACGCGATGATGATAATAATAATAATAATAATGATTTGGTACAAAATGGATATCTAGGGATTGTTTGGACTCCTAAATAACACTGTACACTTGGTTTTTGGATGAAAAAATTTAAACTAATGAATGATTTTTGAAAATTTCAGATATTTTAAAAATTGATTTACCCACTTTGGTGGCCGTGTGGTCTAACGCGCTCTTCTCGTCTTGAACTAGACTGCCAAAGACGGAGAGATCGGGGTTTGATCCCAGCCGGGTGCACTGAGAGTGGTTTTCTTAAATGGGTTTACACTCTCCTTACACTCAAATGTGGGTGCACTTCATCTCAATTTAACCTTCCTAATTTCTAAGCCATTAGTGTAATTAGTACATAGGCGTATAACCGTAGTAAAAGGTGGTGCTAAAATTAAAGCTTAAACTATTTTGTTAAAAATACATATGGCCTGTTTGACATGACACATTAAACTGTATACTTTTTTTCGGGGGTGGGGGGGATTATCCTAATGAGAGATTGATGGGCCAGTTATGGCTATCCCACGCGTCTAGGACACCCCTGAAGGCGCGTGGTCCAAGAAGAGATCGCGGATTCCAGGCCCAGCAACAACATTCCCGGCGAGTCGGTCGCCGACTACAGAATAAGTCGATTAACCGCGCGTTATTAATAACACCTGCACACAATGGGGCTGACGTCATAGTACCACTCGCCGTGTAGATAACACTTGGCTTGTCCGTGCTAAGAAATATTCAAAGTGGACCAAACATAAAACCGCGAACATTGGCTACCTGGCATTCTTTTGTTTCATCTCGTTTTATTTCACAACGAGACGCTAGGATGTTTCGCTTAGCGTCAATATTCGACAATAATTCGGACAAGAAAATGTTCACATGCAAGAAAAAATAAAATAAAGAAACTATGTTATTTATTCACATTATTTCCAACACCACGTCTTACTACCCATTCGGGCTATACGCTTATGTACTAACTACGCTAATCGTTTTAGGGGTTAAAAAGATTATATTTAAAGGAGGTGTATCCGCATTTGCGTGGAGGGAGAGTGGAAAACAATTTATTAAACCTCTTCTTCAGTACACCCTACCGGGATTCTAACCCCGATCTCCCAGTCATTGGCAGTCATAATCTTTTGTGAGCGTGACGCCTTGGACCATTGTTTCTCAAACTTTTCTCAAGGAGGATCACTTGATAAGCGTTCTATTCACACACGGACTACCGACGTAATAGACTGGACTGCTGATGATGGAGAGGTCGTGGTTCAATCCTGGTAGGGTGTACTGAAGGTGGTTTTACCTAAAGGGTTTCCCACTTTCTATCCACGCAAATACTGGTACACTTCTTCTAAATTCAATCTTCCTCATCCCTAATCCATTAGCGTGATTAGTCCATAAGCGTATAGCCCAAACGTGTAATAAGAAGCAGTACTAACAGAAATTAATAATGGAGTGTGTGTAGCCCGGATGGGTAGTAAGACATGATGTACAACAATGTAGGATGACCCTGAGAGCACAACTCAGTAACATGATGTACAACAAAGTAGGATGACCCTGAGAGTACAACACAGTAACATGATGTACAACAATGTAGTATGACCCTGAGAGCACAACTCAGTAACATGATGTACAACAATGTAGTATGACCCTGAGAAGCACAACTCAGTAACATGATGTACAACAATGTAGTATGATCCTGAGAGCACAACTCAGTAACATGATGTACAACAATGTAGGATGACCCTGAGAGCACAACTCAGTAACATAATGTACAACAATGTAGGATGACCCTGAGAGCACAACTCAGTAACATGATGTACAACAATGTAGGATGACCCTGAGAGCACAACTCAGTAACATGATGTACAAACAATGTAGGATGACCCTGAGAGTACAACTCAGTAACATGATGTAAAACAATGCAGGATGACCCTGAGAGCACAACTCAGTAACACGATGTACAACAATGTAGGATGACCCTGAGAGCACAACTCAGTAACATGATGTACAACAATGTAGGATGACACTGAGAGCACAACTCAGTAACATGATGTACAACAATGCAGGATGACCCTGAGAGCACAACTCAGTAACATGATGTACAACAATGTAGGATGACCCTGAGAGCACAACTCAGTAACATGATGTACAAACAATGTAGGATGACCCTGAGAGCACAACACAGTAACATGATGTACAACAATGTAGGATGACCTTGAGAGTACAACTCAGTAACATGATGAAAGAGCCCAATTTTACTGGAGAATGGTAGCAATCTTGCCTGACACGTTTCCAATATGGTGTAGCTTATAAGATAGATTCTAGAATAATCTGTCAAGGAGGGACGGCTACCTTTCAAGGTACAAAGAGTGTACTTTATAGACATTGTAACGATTCAACGAACCAAAGTAGTTTTATTAATTTGCTGTATTCCTTCTTACAACCTCAACCCATCTCTCCATGACACATTAAATAAATGTTTACTAAAATAAAAAATAAAAGCCCCAGAACAGGCTTGTTCAGTGAAGAACGTAAAAAGACGCCGAAATGTAGCTTCTAGACCAGTCCCATTACTTTACCCCTGACAAAATTGCGTTATCTGTCTCACTAATTGCGTTCTGTGACTGCCGCTCGCATCAGATGATTCCGTGTAACTCAGGTAGGCAGAGTGTGTGTATGTGTGTGTGTAAGTGTGTGGTATTTCCACATACGTATATCACGAGTCCCCCGTCTGTAATGGGGGGGAAAAAAAAACAGGGGTATGCACTTCGGCAACCAAGACGTGCAGGATTGAACAACTGCCTCAGACTATTAGGCAAACCCATAGCCGGGCCCACACTTGTATCAGACTATCGTATCTTGAAAGGGATCTTGTATCCTCGACGCGATCATGAGAGCGAAACGCGTATCAAATGCGCCGCGTCCTGTTCCTAGTCGGTATTTCACCGTCGCATCAAAGGAATCTACGGGTGTGAGGATACAACATGTCTGGAGGTGCTCCCGAACACAACCTCCTGAAAATTTTCTGTTTTTGAAAATTTCCAATTATTACTATTATTATTGTTTTTAATACTGTCCGTAGCAACATTTCTTGTAAATTGGCCCTTGATCATGTAGGTATTCAAGTCCCTTCTCGGGCCTCTCGTAATCCAAAATTATTTTCTCTCGACAACTCTTACAAGGTGAGTCCTATATATAGGTCGTTGTACCCATAGCGACAATTCTATATTTGCCGAATTCGACTTTTATCACACACACACAAAAATCCAAACTTAAGAGAGTTATTTAAAGAATTTCCTTATTAATTTATTCAAAAGATGTTCTATCCCAAATATTTAAAATTAGATTATTCTGCTTTTTTTTGTTTATTGTTCTTTTTTTTAATGATATCAATGCTTTTTGAATGCTTATAATCTTACTACTCCTTATTTATTTTTATAATAATAATTATTATTATTCCCTAATTTTAGTAGCAATTTATCTGTATATATAATTATTTAGATATGATCTAGTTTATTTTCTTATGTTATTATGCTCACATGTCTGGTATAGGCCTCGTGACTGTTGGACAGCACTGTAATAAAGGAAATTGAAATAATTATTACAGTGGAACCTCATTAATCCGAACTAATTAGGACCAAAACTTGTCCGTATTAAATAA
>CABFWO010000500.1:0-51291 GCA_902155825.1 Timema genevievae
ACTACTCAACTATGATTGGACTGGTTAGTGATTGAAGTCATAAATTGGTCGGTAACTGGTTGTTACTTATGTTTCGCACACAAAGCTACTCAACTATGATTGTACTAGTTAGTGATTGAAGTCATAAATTTGTCGGTAACTAGTTGTTACTTATGTTTAGCACACGGTACTACTCAACTATGATTGGACTGGTTAGTGATTGAAGTCATAAATTGGTCGGTAACTGGTTGTTACTTATGTTTCGCACACGGTACTACGCCAAAGTGGCAGTTTCGTACTATCTAGTCGCAAGCACCTTCTTCGGGCTTCTAGAATATTTAATATTTATTAGTATAATGTCTAGTAACTCAAGTGCAAAGGAGTATTCGGTTTTCTTTTATCATTATAGATATAATAGAATTAACAAAAGAATAGCCAAATAATTAACCAAAGATGCATCCATACAATTCAAAGAATATAAACAACACACTATTATTATTATTATTATTATTATTATTATTATTATTATTATTATTATTATTATTACCATGAATATTACATTAAATGTCCATTAATTGTTCATTCATGATAATTGAGTTTGTAACTGAGGTAGAGACTAGCATGTTGAGTTTCCAGTGACTAATCACGGACGCGTAAGCCGGTTAACAAACAGTGTGCTGACTGCTATTAGCAGTGACGCTCAAGCTACTGGTTGGTAATTTAGGTTTAACTCTCATCACTTGGAGTCTCATTTGATTATCCCCATGGGCGGAAGACCAAATGCATCAGGAGCGCCATGAACTGGATGGTCGTTGACTAAGAGGTCGGGGTTAGAATCTTGGCTGGGCGCTCAGAAAGTGGTTTTCCACAAGCGATTTTATCATCCCTCTTCAAGCAAGTGCGTTTTATCTTAGATATTATATTCATCCTAATCCCTTAGATTAAGTCGTTAATAATCCCTGTTTTACTACTGGCTTCGGTGATCACGTGGTCGCAGGTGACGAACTCGCATTGCACTCAGTCGTTGCTAACATAGAGGTCTAGGTTCAAATCTTGATTGGGTACATATGCGATACATAGCTGTGATTTTCTCATTCTCTTCACACACTAATGCGAGTGCAGTTACTATAATCTACTTACCTCACTCTTAACCCTTACCTCTCGTGTTAGAGTGAAATGCCGGTTCGATTCCTTGTAAGGTTTATTTAGGGTGTGTTTTCCCTCAATTCAAATGCAGGTACATTTCTATAGATTCTACTTTACGTATCGATACCCCATTATCGTAAATATGCGTCTAGACGAACGGTTAGTAAGACACGAGGCATAAAAAAATTAAAATTAAAAATCAGTTTGATATAGACTAGTTAGAAACTATGAGGGGATAGTCAATGAAATGATCCTATCTGGAGTCCAGACTAGTTCGTGTAGGCAGATCATTTCCTGAACACAATAGTCATCACCCACTTACGGATGAAATAAAAACACAATACAATATTATCATTCTGAATGTCCCGAGTTACCGGGTTGACCATATTGTTGACCGTACACAGACTCATCGATGGAAACTAATCATTCTTTGAGAAGTGCCAGACATATACAGGGCTGAGGTAGGTTGGCCGTTCCGCCACTATACGGGCGCCAGTCCACGTTTGAATGTGGACGACTAGATCTGTATTGTATAGTGGATCACACCTATATCCGTGGCGAGGTAATTAGTGTGGCCCCGACCAATCGTCTATCGGAGGAGGATTTAGAGGCGGGGATTCTAGTTCCGACTCTGATTGGGGATGACAAATATATTTACTATAACGGTTTCATCTCAATATCCAATTATTCAATATCAATGCGCTGGCTCTTAATGTGAAGTAGGTTGAATTAGTTTGAGGTGTTATGTCAGCGAGACTACACATAATTGCAGTGATGTTTTATCACTCTACGAGCTTAGAATATTACTATATTGTTGAAGGATCTAATGTCACCATTAGTTTTTTTAATTATATCATTTCAGGAAACATAATTATAAGGATGAATGGTAAGTAAATGTAATAACATTTACCTGAATAAATAAATAGAAATATCACCTTTAGAGTACTTGTTCGAGGACTGTGAGGGCCGCATGCAAGAATTTGACTAAGTGAATGCTTTGTTGACACAAGCGTGGGTTTGCTTTCGTCATCATAGGTTAAAAGGTGGAGCGATAGTGTGCTCGGGACCACACTATCGGTCCACTAAGCATTCACTATACGTTCTTTGCATACCGCCCTGAACCCTATAAACCAAATGTCTGATGATGAATTTCACGGTAATCCGGTGGTCAAGCGCTCTAAGGCATCCGGTTCTTAATTAACTAGGTTTTCAGTGACGGCGTTCAAATTTCGGCCGAGTGCACTGGTGATGGTGCTCCCCATGTGGTTTATTCTAGCGTAGGTGGACAGGGCATTGTTTTAAACCCCAGACTAACACCAACACGACCCGCTCTATCCCAAATTAGATTCAACATTCCTTTTAATCTAATCGACGGCACCCAATCCACCAATCTATTAAATTAAAAGTCCCCAATCAACAACCACACGTTTATTCATCTTCTCTTCATGCTAATGACGGCGTACTTCTTCTAAAACTACTCGCATAATCCTTACGCCTTAGTATAAGGAGTATCAATCTTGGTGTCAAATCCACTTCTGATAAAATATAATTTTAGCAAAATGGTCAAATAGTGAATTTTACTGCAATCATTATTACTGTTGTTATTATTATAACCACCAGGCTGAATAATTATTAACTTTTGACATTCATTACAAAATTCAATTCAGTTAAATAGATTTGGAAGTGCATGAAACGAAGGTGCTGTAATCTAAGAAACCTCACTTCACGTATGATACCTGGTTAGGTAAGTAATACAACTTGTATCAGACGTTACATCATTATGCGGTTGTTTTAATCTTCTTTTTAAAAAAAACAGTGGAAATGAAACTATAGTAATCATTTAAAAATATTTCAACAAATACCAAAACATAATTAAACATTTAAAAATTTAAAAAAAATATCAAACTGAGCTCTACTTTACGGTTGTAAAATGAATTACTTTATGCAGGATGTTTCAGTGAAAGCGTGCAAAAATTAAACAGGACATAGGAGATGTTTTACCCAACATTTTGAGATAGGAAACGTGTGGTCTGCGAAGCCAGCTAAGAAGGAAATGGGCCTAAACATGTCTAACACTGTTATTGATGCCCGGTTGATTTACAGCTAATCATTACATTTAATTTATTTACATTTGTTTGTAACATTTCGTACAGGTAGTACTGTACAGTATACCATTTCATTGACAAAATGGAGAAAGCCTACCATTTCGTACCTTACAATATTTGCCCAAAATGACGGCCACCAACCCCAATGCAAGTATGACATCGGCGTACGAGATTCTGCCGCACACGTTAAAATATCCCATGTGTTTTGCGAATCACATCACAGGCGACGACAATCCTGGCAGCCATTTCCAAGTCTGTGTCTACTGGGGTCTTATACACAANATCACATCACAGGCGACGACAATCCTGGCAGCCATTTCCAAGTCTGTGGCTACTGGGGTCTTATACACAAGTGATTTGATATATTCCCATATAAAATAGCCTTCAGGCTCTCCCCCACATGTGTAGGCCCATATCCCCCTTAGCTGGCTTCACAGACCACACGTTCCTATCTCAAAATGTTCGGTAGAGCATCCCCTAAGTCCTGTTTAATTTGTGCACGCTTTCACTGAAACATCCTGCATAGAAAACTAAACTTGAATACGGTTGCTAGCTGCGTGGTCTTCTATTTAATTACCCAATTAATGGGGAAAAAATTCTTTACCCCTTGCTACTTAGTACCGGTTAGGGCTATACGCGTACATTAATAACTCTAATTAGATAGGAATTAGAAAGGTATAAATTGAGAGGAAATATAAGACCCGTACTTGCGTGGGAAAAAAGTGGGAAACCAATTAGGAAATTCCACCCTCAGTACACTCTCACGGGATTCGAAATCCGATCTACAATCATCTTCAATTCAGTCCAACACTAGAGTGGCGCGTTAGACCATGCGACCACCGATGTGGATGAGATGGGCTACTAAGGAATACTCAATGTGTACAAAGTATATCGTGAAAAGAAGATGTCTCTTTACTAGAGAAGTTTCTAATCCATCTTAACTTCACATTTGTCTGAGTATAATACTCGCCGCGGTTGATGAACAGCGATAAAAAAAAACAGCTAAGCACTTTTTTTTTTGTATACCGTACTTGGTGAATAGCTTTATTTTTTTGTTGGAAGCGGGCTAAAAGTCTGCGCATGAGCTAAAATTATACTCGTTATCAACTGAACTTAACATTGGGCGCGTCGGTCACATCTATAGTCCAATTTTCAAAGTAAGGGCCTTTTAGAGAATACAATTTTTTTTCTTCCTACATTGATAAGATATTACTATTTTATTAATGTTATTTTACAGGCATTAATAATATCTATCGAAAGTGACAGCTGCATACCCCTTGGCTTGACGTGTATTGATGAAAGTAGATATAGTGGCTTTTCTAGCTGTGAGATAACGCCCTTCCTATAAAAATTGGACTGTAATTTTGGTTCACATTTACCTTCAACATTGGCGACGGGTATAGAGAGTGGGTTGGTATGTTCTGCTTCTCAACACCCTAATGTAGTCAGAGAGAGGCGCTGGCGCCCAGTTCAGGTGAGGACGACGAATTTCTTAGAATCCCCAGGCAAGGGGCGAATCTAATTTCACGACAATTTTCCTCTGGAGGTCTTCTCCCTTTCCAACTCTTTCCCCTCCCCCCGGCTCTTTTCCGTCCTTAAGTTTCTTCTCACAAACTGTCCCGCTAGCTAAATATAGGACACGGTGTTTTTCTCCGCGAGAGAGTGCATCGACTAGAGTGAGGCGGTGACCCCTCATTTCTAAACAGATCTGAAAGGCTTAGCTAATTAATGTATCACCATCTAGAAACAGTCGTGACTTTTTGAAAACTGTAAAGTGTGTTTTAAATTCGCCTGAAGTGGCCACAGGCAAAAGATTCGTTTGAAAAAAAAAAATATTTGGGGAGTACCAGTGTAAAATTGGCGACCTCGGTGGTCTTGGGGTAAAGTGCTCGCCTCAGAACACAATGTTCGTGGGTTCTAATCTAACCGAGATCAACGGATTTTTCTTGAACGACCAAAATTCGTAGCACAGCTTCCTTCGGAGGTGAGATAAGGCCGTCAGTTTCATGTCAATTGTGGAATGTGNGGAGGTTCTTGTCAAGCTGAAATATAGGTCCGCCAAAATTATTGCTGAATTATTATATATAGGCCTATTGTTTTTCCTCAGCGTTTCACTACATGTTCGTGATATACACTTGTACGAATATGTACTAATTACCATAATGTGTCATGTATGATAAAAGTTGAATTTAGATTAAGTGTCCCCACATTTGCGTGGGAGTAAAGTGGAATAATTTAGGAAAAACCACACTCAGCACACCCAATCGGGATTCGAACTCCAATCTCCTCGTCATCGGCAGTCAAGTCTATTACGTGAATGACGCCTTAGAATATTAATTTTGACCACCCAAGAGGGTGTTGTGGAAATTATTTTGATGTCTGACAAGAGTTCGTAAGAAAGGAGGGGAACCATAGACACATTTTGGAAAATTGGGTGTCTCTATAAGCTATTTTTAAAATGTTTTTATAGTAATTAGAGGCATTTTCTCGAAGTAAAAATAGTTTTTTTAACAGATCTACACAAAATTTACACAAATGTATAACTTAAATTAAGTATTTTATCTTTAAGCTAAATCTACAGCCTAGTTTTTATAGAAAAAACCTTATCTGACAGTTAGAAAAGCTACTAGATCCATTTCCACGTATTCATAGCTCAAATTACGTGATCGTCAGTGGTCAATTTTTATATATAATATCAATATCTTACATAAAATGACACTATAATACATTAACATATCATTACTGTTCGCAAAAAAAAGTTAGGTTTTTCAAAGGATTTTCTTATGAATATTAAACTGGATTTAGCTTCGAATGTAGCTGTATACAAGTTATACAATCTATACCCCCTCCCCCTTTTCCCGCGTTCCTGCGCCGCTGGAAGTGGCATCTGGGAAACCACAAATCGACGTTAAAAAAACTGCTTCTACCAAACATTTGTTAATTATCTAAATAATCTGCTACTTACAGTTGCAATATGGCCATTAAACCTTTCAATAGAATATTTTGAACAAAATGTGTGTAGCCCGAGCGACTAAAGGCCATTTCACAATGGCATCCACGGTGTCCATGGACGTTGGACGTTTTGAAGAAGTCGCTTTCCAGCTTATCAAATGGGGCAATTCACACTGACGTCCACGGTGTCACAAAGAGACCGAGGTGTCTGTGGTACGGACGTTTTCAGATCACTCTCCGAGCGATCAGTAGGGCGTCCGCGTGGACGTTTTGGATTGAGCATGCGCATTGGAGGTTTGAAGAGTACGTGGTCGCCTACACTACACTAAAGTATAGCAACTCAAGTTTGTAGGCTTTAAAAATGTCTGCGGACATTTGGTTGCAGATTGAATTGGCACGTCTGTCCGTGGACATTTATTTCGTCCACGGTTACCGTGAACACCGTGGATGCCTGTATGAAATGGCCTTGAGAACATCTTGCGAGGTCGTGTTAGTGGATAGTACATCCTTATTTAAAACTCCAGATGGCTGGAGTTCGATCCCTATCAGCTTTACTTTTGATGTTTATTTAAAACACGATATGGTGTCACTTCTTCTCTCTATACGAGTGTAGTTTCTTATAATCCATTCATAATAATTAATATTATTGAAACATTTAGTTAGGTATCCAAGGTAAATGATTTACTTTATTAGGCGAATAAAATAATTATTTGTGTTTTAAATAATAAATTCAAATAAATTATATTGTTACATTTGTTATTCAGAGTAGAACAGCTATTGTAACCCACTTTAATGGCAGAATGGTCTAAGGAGTTACTCTCATTTTGGACTGGTCTGCTCATGATGGGGAGATCGGGGTTCAAATCTCGTTTGGGTCTACTGAAGGTGGTTTTTCCTAAAGGTTTTCTCACTCTCCTTTCATGCAAATGCGTGTAGATCTATAAAAAATTTCCTTCCTCATCCTTACCCCATTAGAATAATTATCTGCGTATAAGCTGAACGTGTAGTAAGTGATTAAAAAAAAAGACTATCGTAGTTTAACTTATTCTTTTCTGGAACCAAAACTATTCAACAAAATTCATTACGGTTGCGGTTAAATAACTTTACATATTGCAAAGGAGAATATCACTTTCCATTACACTTGTGATTTGTAGCTTTTCGTACGGTGAAAAAAACCCGTTAAAATGTCAATTTTTATCCCCTTTTGTCATTAGAATTTTTTTTAATTGTCTCATATAAATGGTTCTTTAGTTATTAATTTTTGATTCATTGTATTTGGAATACAAGAACAGAAAAATAGTGACATGCCATAGATATTCCTATACGTTATTTCCTCACACGTATTTGTATGGTAATGATACAGTCATATTTTGATAGAAAGAAGTTTTTATCATATACAATTATTATGCGGTCAACATTGATAACATTTACTATATTATTAGTGTTATTTTATAGGTATTGATATTATCTACCAAAGGTGACTCCTTCAGATCACATGACTTGAAGTATGAATAGATAAAAGTAGCTCTAGTAACTGACAGGAAGAGCAGGGTTCGAATCACGGTCGGGTGTATTGAGGGTGATTTTTCATAAATGGTTTTTCACTCTAATTCCAGGCAAACATAGGTTCACTTCTTCTAAATTCAACCTTTCTCATCCCTAAAACATTATTGTAGTTATTACATATTCATATAGGCCAAACGAGTAGTAAGACGCAGTACTAAAAAAAACTATGGTAACTTTTTCAACTGTTAATAAAGACCCTTGCTATGATTTTTTTTAATATTTTTTTTGTTGCAGCTACATATAATATCGTAAAGAGCTTATTACAAATAAGACAAGACACAAGTACTAGTCCCGCCGATTCTTACTCAAGCCTTGTGTTCTGCGAGACAAGTCAAAAGCACTCGTAGTTGGTGCTTTATTCCTCGTGGCATACCTCGCCGCGGGACACAACAATCACAAGGTAACGACAGTATAAGAAGAAAAAACTATCAGAGGTATACAATGGTCATTTGCTTGAAATAAACGCCTTCCCCCTGACTTACCTCTTTCTTTCGACGGATGGTCCAGTCTCGGGGACAACCACGTCCCGCCGAGGATATTAAAAAACTTATACAAAAGACGTGCGGTGTTGGGAAGGTGGAACTCTTGGTTCTCTATTTATTTCTCTCTCTATCTCGCTCTCTCCTAAGCGTCAACTCTCATGAGAACAAACAAAACGTCTGGCCGGTTCTTCACTTGTTTAGCTCGGGCTGATTATAAGGCTCGCGGACGATTTTAAAAAGCTAAAGGAAAAAACACAATAAAAAATAGTTTTGCGGCGTCATGCCTTGGCGGTTCATTCTATGCACTTTATTTATAAACCCCCAGGATCAAACCTTGAAATTTGACACGCATGCCACGCTTACAATCGTTCACTTGATTTATTTTGTCGCGTTGTTTGCAAGCTAAGTGAACCTTTTCTGATTTTTTTAAAAATTTCTTTGAAAGGGGTTATAATAAATTAATGATGTTTAAATTATGAAGGTGGGAATTAACTTTGGTTAAGGATACAAGCGTATCTGGATGCCATTTTTCAACTAAGTTATATATTTTAATTTAATTGAAAGTTAGTTAAAAGTATGTATTTTATATTTTAATAAACCTGGGGGAAATTGCAAATTATCTGCCAGACTGTAATTAAAAGTTAGTAGTGCCATAAGGTGATTTTACACATTGAGGGTTTTCATGTTTTCTCCAGCAAAAAATTGATGCCTTACTTTCTAGCTGTCCTCTTTATTCCTACACCCTTACCCCTTTAGACTAAGTAATTAACAACATTGTTTAACTTACTAATTAAAAACACCTAATTTTTTTAAATATTAAGTGTTTGAGATAACTCAAATTCATAAAACTCTATCAAAAACAAAATAAGAAAACAAACTTTACCTATTAAAAAAAAAGTATGTGAATACAGCTTTAAGACGATTGGCCCTTTTCATTTGGCGTGGAAATGCAGAGCCATGAGAAAAACGGTTATCTTCAACAACAAAAAATTGTTTTGCCATTTTCTTTTCGGAAATGGTTTGTTCAAGAAAAGAAGCATGTTGATTAAGTTTTACTTTTTATGTACACACCTCTTCTATGATTTTAACAGTGATCAAATATCAATAAGTTTGACATTTTTCAATAGAAAACGGCTGGCTGCATAACAAAAAAATAAGAAAATGTAACACTTAATAAACATTGAAACATTATCTTAGAAGAGGTATTTAAAATATTACTATAAAAATTGCACTTGTTCTCGAGAAAACTGATATTTCCAAACGTATGATTTTTCCGCAAGACCTGTCCGGTAGTTAGCGCCATTTGTTTCCGTGATCCATCTGTTCTTGTTGGCGTGGAAGGATACTTTCGTCGATCGTGAAGCCACGCCACTCCTTTTACCCCCCTCCACCCACCATCCCACAAAATAGGTTATAGACTTGCAATCGACAGGGCCAAGGACCTTAAGTTCATGAACATGTAGGCGAAGATCTATAACAAGTGGCAACAGCAATTCATATTACAATTTTGAAATTATTTTTCCACTTATTTTTCAAAGTTTGCTAAATTTATGCTAGTGATAGCTTAGTTATAGTAAATCAGTACTGTAATACAAAATAACATCCTCCCCTAAAATAAGCCTTAGGATAGAACGTCACAGTGAACTTAAGTGTAAAAAGTAATTTACGAAAGAAGGAATATTAAGTAAGGGGGGGGGGGGGATGGAGCTATGAGAAATTCGAATCAGATTTTTTTACTACACCTTGCCCGCGCCGCAAAGAGCTTTGTAAAAAATATAAAAAATAGTATTGAGTTGTCAACGGTTCATTATATTTAGCTGCCATCTGTCAAAGGTAAGATACTATCGAGGAGTATAAAAGTCTAAGAATAGATTTGTATGGTTTTCTCCTCTTATTTGACACTTAAAGTAAACAATCAACTCCTTACTCCCTGTCAAACCTACATTTTTCCAAAAACATGTATCTTTAATTTCACCCAACTTGTCCATTTTTTTAAAAACGATATTTGAGTTGAAGACACAAAATAACATTTTTATACACATTAAAAAAAATATCAAATGTGTATATCGCTACTCCGCTTCTCACATCACAAGAGGACATTATTTTGGAAACTGCCAGCCACCAAAATAAGGTGCTGTTCCGTTAAATTAAACGCATCCCTCAACCGCGAGTATTGCCAATCATGTTAGTATTCTAAACATATAATGAATTTACTAGTTTATTAAAACATATTAAAACGTTTCCATAATTCCATGCATATATTTAATATATTGATTAGTGACATTTAAAAGGGATAGAGTAAAATGCGGCGAGAGTGTGCCGATTGTAAAAGCTTTTCTCTCTTTATTTATCTCTCTCTCTCTCCTTTTTTAGGGCCTTCTTTAACTCTCAAAAAATCCGAATTATTGTGCATACGGACTAAATTTCAAGCTAGTCTAGTTTGGTTTGCAAGTGGGCAGGAAGTCAGGGCTCGAATCACGGCCAGGTGTACTAAAGGTAGTTAAATCCCCCCCCCCTTTTTTTTTCATATTTTCATCATCCAAGCAAATGAGAATACATTTCTTAAAATTCTACCATCGTCTTTCCTATTCATCATTCATATTAAATCGGATGGCCCCAAAGGGTAGTAAGACGTGAAATGAGGGAAAACCTTTTAATTAAGATGGAACGCCAGACAGTAAGTTTTGAGTTGTCAAAAAAGATTATTCACTCAGCGGATCGACTATTGAACATTTACTTGCCACGAAAAAAAAAAAATCCTATCACACTAATGTATTTGTGGCATTAGTTATCAGTAAAGAACCTATAAACAAAAGAAGAAAATTTAAATAAACCGTTTGTACAGATAAACTCCATTAAACTAACAGAGTCCTACCATCTTGTGGCGGCAAAGCGCACCTTATTTGGCGGCAATAATCATTCAAGCTTGCGCCGACTAATGATATGAGTATAAAATGACAATTTATTAATATTAACTTAAAGGTTGAAGGTAATTAATACTAACTGTAAAATCAAGATTATGACTCCTTACAAAGTGTAATTATTTTTTATCGACGAATAATTATAAATCTCGTATCCATGGATTAAACATGTGAATGTTTATTGTCGGTTGGATAGAGCAATGCATTAGCTAAGGTATACATATTTTATAAATATAGTGATTTTAGGTATTTAACGTATACATTCTAAATATAGCACACAGTATTAGTAAACTACTTCCAAAATTAGCCTAACTTAAGACAACACATTTAGCACTAAATAGCCAATCTAATCGTGTGGATTTTAAATATGTGAATATCAAGAGAATTATATGTACACTGATGTTAATTTGAATTAATTACTTATTTACCATTTGGACTCGAGTAAGAGTCTTCTAAATTTGTAGTCAGCCTAGCTGAAAACCCAGCCGCAAGGATAGATGATGTAGCGTTAAATGTTGACAATAAGAAATTATATATAAAAAAGTTGTTTGTTTGTAGGTTGATGCACTTTTCCCGGACGCAACGAACTTTGAACCTTTAACCAAACTATCACATTCCATATTAAAATTCTGTGGAAAGGAGGGAAAATCAAACTTTAGGGTGCGTTCGAGTCTTTGTGGCGTCAGGGATCCATCTTGGAAAAAGTCGAACCACATACCATTCGTTAATTGATATCTCAGGAGTCATGAAGTGTGCCAAGTAAATCATAATTAAAACATAAAGGTGTCTGTGGTCTAGTGGCCAGAGTTACTGGCTACAGATAAATAGGTCGTGGGTTCGATCCCCAACTGTTCCAGAATTTTTCTCTGAAACAATAGGTCTGGAACGGGGTCAAACTCAACCTCGTGAGGACATATGAGGAGCTACTTGAATAAATAACTAGCAGCTCTGGCCTAGAAAAATTGATATTTACGTCCCGTTGTGCTGACCACATGACAGCCTCTATCAATAAATGTTGACAATATAATCGCTTGGTCGGTATAGCTCACTTGCGGACTCACACCATGGAGTTAAAGTTGTCGTGAAGGGGTGATTATTCTAAGATGTACCCTTCGTTTACCCTAAAAGTTAATAATCTTACCCCTACGGGTTGCATTGTAGTACATATAAAGATAGGCTCATAAATAATAATGTAATCGGCTAAAGTAAGATTGCTTGCTACCTTCCAGAGTAAACGGAGTGTGGTTAAATAGGATGAATTATTAAGAGTCAGTATTATAATTAATTACTGCATCGTGTGTCCTATGGTTAAAAAATATTTGGCGTGAATAATAAATTTCGACTTTGCTCTCTAAACCGTAGTGTAAGTATCACAAATTCTAAATTTCCAAAGTTTGATATTGTTTGTAAAATAAAACCCTAAACTTGGATAGTTATTCAAGGTTAAGATTAACCAACTTGTCGTTGCTTATTATTTAAGTAATTTTAATATAGCTTTAACGTTTTGTATGTATTACTTACTCTAAAGCCAATTATTCGTAGAAATCCCTTGTATCTTTGTAAAGCCACGTCGGTGGACGCGTGATCAAGATGTCTCAGGTTGTCTGGTGAGAGGAGGTTGGGGCTCGATTCTCGTTCAGGTGTACCGAGTTTGTTTTCTAAATGTTTTTTCCACTATTCCTCTACGCGAATTTGGATACGTTTACTGTAAACTCTACCGCCCTCGTCCCTAGCACAATAACTTAATAAGTATGTTTGCATATAGCCCGAACGGAAAGTAGAGGCAGTGATTTTTTTAAATATAATTTTTATCTCTAAATTTATCAAATGTAACTTATTATTTTGAATTAAATTTCATTCTATGAAAATTTGTATTTTCAAATTGTTGACATGATCAAGGTCATATTGACTGTTGGTAAGTTCTTTAATAAAGCAAACTACCCGCTTCGGTGACCACGTGCTCTAACACGCTGCTTTTTCAGTAGACTAGACTGCCGATGACGGAGAGATCGAGGTTTGAATCTCAGTCAGGTGTGCTGAGGTATTTTTCCTAAATGGTATTCCACTCTCCCTCCATGCAAATGCGGGTACACTTCCTGTGAATATAAAATTCCTCATCTATAAAACTATTAGCGTAATTAGTACCTAAGCGTATAATCTGAAAGGGTAGTAAAAGGCAGTGCTTAAAAATTTGTAAACACATTGTATTATTATTATTATTATTATTGGTATCCTGGCACTGGTGGTTACGCAGTCTAAGGCGTTACACTTGCATTGCATTACTCGCCTTTGAGAGGGCGGTCAAGGTTTGAATCCCAGCCTGATGCACTGGGTGGGACTTTGCCTCATAATGCCCAATAAAGTGGTATGAAGCTGTCATTTTTAACATACGTAGGGGCTTAGCGCCAATTTTGACATCTTTTAGATGACAGAGGAGTATAGTAACTCTTGGAAATAGTGGCAGACTTCATTTTTTTAAATTATAAAAAAATCCATTATATGAAATGATTTTACCTTTTTTCCTGTTTCTTAACTTAGAAATTACTTTGCGTTAGAATTATTTTTTTTAATTATGGGTGATTTGTGTTTGAGTGTTTGTTACGCATTTTACCTACACTTCTGGTTTTCATAAATTAATCAAATTAATCCAGGTAAACAATTTTAGGAGGATGAATCTTAAGATAATGCACCAGCATCCTCCTGCACAAATAATGGAAAACCGTGAATTGAAAATATTCCTAGTGTACTCAGTTGGGATTGAGTCCCAAGCTCTAAAGTCAGATTAATGAGTGCAAACCAATAAGACAGGCCTGCAGGTTAAATTTGAACATTTCTACTCAAACTAGCGAGTCTGCGCCTACGAGGCGCATGCGCCATATTTCCAGGTGAGCCGGCTAATAAATAAGGTTGACGTCACCGACCCTGTGGAGTGAGTCACACCTTGATAGATCTGGTGCATCCATAAGGTCCCAAAGGAAGATGATAAACAAGTCACATCCATCCGAGGTAGAAGATGTCGTCGACCTGCATTGTTTTAATAGTTCAGGGTCACTGCCTGCGCTTGGGCACGCATTGTGGTTAGTAATAATAAAAAACATGTACGGCGTATGCTTGTGCGATGACATCTGGAGTGAGATGGAACTGATGCCTGGGGTTCTTTCCGTGTGACCAAGTGGTTAGAAGGCTCGACTATGGGGACCCTAGTTCGATCTCGGATGGTGCCTTAAAATATTTTTCCCCTCGTTCAATGGAAAGTTAAGTTATACGTTTTATCAAAATACTGAGTTAGGATAACTTTGGGGCGTCCATTAAACTCTATACTTGAATTATTGTACCAAGACGTTAAAATAATAGTCCCTTTCATTAGTTCCAATTTTGTTTTACTATGTCACCGGTAGCATCCATAAAACTGCATCGGTGAGGACGCAGACTAAACGTCAAGCTCGTTCAGTTTTGTTTCCCAGTAACATGGAGGTCGGAGTTCAAAACCTGCCCGACCTGATGTACTGAGGATGGTTTTCCTGAATGTTTTCCCTCACTTCTTATACGTAAATGCGGGTACATTTTCTTCACATTCTAATTACTCGTCCTTATCTTATTAGTGTAACTAGATTATAGCCCTATGATGGAAAGTAAGGGGGTAAGGAATGGGAGAGACGCGATAGGAAAAAAATATTATCAACTATAAAGAGAGTTGAGATATGAACCAGTATAGTCTGGCCTCGAGCCATTGTGTCAGAGCTATAGTCGGTTCACGGTAGCTTTGGTTCTTGTGCCGGTCGAAAATTAGCTTGAAACTTATCTACGAAACGGAACTCTATTAACACTTCGTCAAGTGAAATCGATTTAAATCAGTGGTCGGCAACCTTTTTGGGCTCAGATCAACTTCGAAACGTATCAAAGGTACTGCGATCACCCATAGCTTTTACACTCTTCTTTGGATTTAATTTTCTTGTCTATAAATCTTGTTTTATTCCTTGAATTAATTCTTTACTCAAATACTTATGTTCCCACTTTTCTAAAAATAGAATATACATTTTCATATTAAATAATTTAAATTTCTTATGGTATTACCGATTATAACCGATCATGGTTATGTTGGTCACGCTCAGATATTATCTGAAAGTACTTATTATATTTGCTAGTTTATAAGACTCAAAGATCGACTTTAAATGACGGTGTAATTTTATTACGTGATCGACATAAAATTGCCGTGAAATCGACCGGTCGATCGCGATCGACCAGTTGCAGACCCCTATTTTATATATACGTACCTAATCACGCCGTTCCATTACGGGGTAGCCAAGAAACTGTGCATGTAGCTCAAAAAACAACTTTGTACTTAATCCATCCTCACTAGCTTTCTCCACACTTCCCTTTCCTTGCATAATATTTCCTTTGCTTCAACAACATCCATACACCGAGTCATGTATGCTCTTTTATTATTAAAACCATAAAATGTATATATATTTAATATATACATTTAACGTTAAAACTCTTAATGTTTCTCTTTTTTACACATTCGTCTATAACATTTAGCCACGTCTTACATAGCCTATTCCTTTCTTTTGATCCACACACACACACTCTACCTTCATATATTTGCTTCGTCACTCGATCCACACTCATCCTCTAAACTTGTCAAAGTGACCAAAACGTATCTGCTAAGAGGATATTTATTTTTATGATGCTGTGAGAAAATCAATCGAAGGTATAAAATATACTAATTTTAATAAAGCTTGTTAATAAATGGTCGTATGGTAATTAACAAACAATAAAAAATAATAAAACGGGAACTACAGTAATATAGAATATTTTAAAGTCATACAAATAAACATACAAGTTAAAGACCCCCTGTTAAATAACAAACATGTTATAATATATTAAAGCATGAAGAAACAAGCTCTTATTAAATAAAATGTATAATGATTCATTATAAAGTTTGGTATTAGATTGTTTAATTTTTTTATAATATTATATTTAGGCATGTGAATGATGCTAGACGAATATTTATGATTATTTTTGGTGGCTAAATCCGTTCTTACTTATGAAATCAAATAGAAAATTAAATTAATCTGGGAGGTTAAATTGATTTGAAAATTTGATTTGAAATAATTACATGTATATTAGTTGAATAGATGATTATTCCTCTCATCTGTATTCCCGTTTCCGTTTTTACTGTCAGAAAAACAAAAGGAACAAGCTACCTTGAATAGGTAATAGCAAGAAGCTACCTTATCGGCTAACGCGCGTTCTGCCAATGGGCAATGGTCTTTCGTAGCTTCCTTTCTTCCCTGGGAAACGCGAGAACATTAATTACTTGAGTTAATCCAACGTGTGGGCGATACAGGTAATTAACCGGCGTGCGTATACTTTTATTGGCTAATTTAGCACGCTAATAGATTTTCTTGGAAAGTTTCTATTCATGACGTCTTCATTTAGCGAGGATGAGTCTACAGACGGTTACACTAAGGTTTATTTCGCACTGTGTTGTATGGGGAGGATTGAGGGGAATTCGTTTAACTCAGAAGTTTAATGGCCCTACATTTGGATAGTTACAGTCCCATTTTGGTAGGAAAGGTCTTTAAAAAAATACAAACGTATTTTTTGAGGCCAAACTTGATAACATTTCACTGTCTTACTAGCATTATTTTTTGGTATTGATAATATTAAACATGTACATCTTCAGAAAACAATATCCTATGAAAATTGGACCGTATCCCCCTCCTCATTTATAAGAAGAAATACTATATCAAGAGTTAGTTAAATAAAGTAGTAAATTCACTTCTCTCACACATAAATGTATTAATTAGATCAAACACACTGAGTTTAAACAGGGTTGGCCGCTCAAAACACTTGATCTATCTAAATTTAAAGTATTTGTTTACCCGCATCGATGGGCAGGGGGACTGAGGCTTCAAGCTGGTCTAGTTTGGTTTGCCAATATCAGGGAGGTCGGGTTTCAAATCCAGTTATGGTGTATTGAGGGTGGTTATCTACAGTACTATCTCAAAACCAGTAAAATACTTTTGACCTTGATAGCGCACAGCTTTACATGCATGGCCAATAGTGTAACTGGGTGTGCCAAAAAAACAACAGAAACGTGTTCACGTGATTATCTCTAAAACAATCACAAGATTTCTGCCTTATCGGCCTGAGCTTTTCTGCTAAAGTCCGACTCATATTTACTTCGTCCGCTCTGCCTGAGATCTTCAGCATTGCAGACCTAATCAGATATCAAAAACAACCATCTCTAATCACTGCTCATACGTATTTTAAACCACGCATGCGTCGCGGAGCTAGAAGCAAGCAGACAGCTTAGTTGGCTGTTATGAGGAGATTTGAAATAACCCGTTAATATAAAACATGTGTATCGATGATTCAGATAGTGCCAAGACGCGGCGTTATAATTTGAAAAACATCCATCGTGACAATGATATAACATATTTTTACCCATTAGAAAATATAATATGTTGATATTCATTTGTTTTAAGTTTGCGTTGGAATGCATCATGGATAAACATACAGTGTGAATTTCTGCAACACTAAAGCAGATTATGCTCTCTATTTTTGGTGAACGCCTAAAGGACATGTGAAGTCAAATAAGTACCCACACTGTGACCTTTTAATGACGTAAGCCAGGGATATCGTCAAAGTGAAATACAAAAACAAAATAAGCGGGTACAGTAGGCGTTGAGAAAATCTTTTGGAGTCAGTGCCCCTATTATGTTGTTGACCTCAGTAGTCTTGAGGTAAAATGCTCGTCTAAGGACCCAATGTTCGTGGGTTCTCACCCAGCCGGTGTCGACGGATTTTCCTTGAGCGATAAAAATCCATATCACGATTTCCTTCGGAGGGGAAATAAAGCCGTCGGTCCCATGTCGATTGTGGTTTGCAAAATAACCTGTGAAAATAGCTTTCCTGGAAAAATTGGTAGCCCCTTTCACTCTCGCTCAGAGAAATTCTCGTATGCTGATACCATCAGTTGGTTTAGAAAATGCACGTTAAATACCTCAAATAAATACTATTATTTTACCTAAAATAATTTTTAATTTTTACTGAAAAATATTTTTTTTAGGGCATCGCGTCTTTGTCTACACAAATGGGTTAGAGTTGGGGAAGGATGAACTGAGAGGAAAAGTATTCACACTTTCGTGAAGGGAGAGTTGTAAGAACTTTAGGGGAAAAAAACTCTCTCAGTACACCGTAGCAGGATTATAACTCCAATATTCCCGTCATCGGCAATCCGATCTATTGCGAGAGTGACGCTTTAGAGAAGACCATAGGACCTCCAAAGCAGCTCTTGACTAAAATGTTAAATATACTCAGATTGGATTGTCATTTTGAAATCATCGGCGTCGTTACTTCCATTTAGAAGCCGTTAAAAAAACTTTATTTTTACTGTCATAACTGATACAATTTTGTCAGTAAGAATAATTTTCTATCATAACTAAAATGTAACAAAATAATATCGTAAAGTTAACGTGAGGTTTTGCTATCGTATGTACACCGGTAGCGAAACTTTTTAGTGCTCGTTAAAACCATATACAAAACTTATTGTTTAGAATGGAATGGTTTAGTAAACATTTGTTATTATTGGGACAGAAGCATGGAATGATAATTTTCTTTAAAAAAAATTAGCTGTACACAAATATCAGAGCTACAAAACTAATAATGTATCAAATATATTTTCAGAAACAGTACTCTTTCTTAGGGTGGGGTGGAAGGGAATACGAGATAATCTATACTTTCACAGTTATTTTAGCAAAAACCTTTTGGCCAAAATAAAAAAGTTTTGGTAAATAGAATTATTTTAGTTTTCTAAATATAGCATTCTCAACAGTTATTGAATATTTTTATCATAGCTATCGCGAAATTAGAATAAGATATTTCCTATCCATTTAAAAAGTTTATTTTAAAATGACACTGTGCTCTTGACAGATATTCAAGAATTGTTGAGATTACTATGTGTACATTTTTAACGAAACGAGTCTACTAAAGCAATATTGTATTCGTTTTAACACCCACCTCGTTGGCTTAGTTAGCTAACGCGTTAGCTTCGTGTTGAGATATACTGCAGAGGACGGGGAGGTCGAGGTTCACTCAGGTGAAATGGGATTAGTTTTTTCTAAATGGCTTTCCACTCTACCGCCACGCAAATGCGGTTTCACTTTCTCTATATTCAACCTTACCAACTCCTAACCCATTAAAGTAATTATTATTTAAGCGTTTAACCCGAACGGCTAGTAAGATGAGGTGATAAGTATATTAATAATTGTAATAATAATAATAATAATAAATTTTAAAACAAAAGTGTTTTGTTATAAAAACTATAAAAATCTATACTTTAAAAGTGCGTTCCTCTCCATCCCAAGCTTGTGAAACCTGTTTTGAAAATATACCACTCATTATCCAACCACTAGTCCCCATCCACTCTTAGGAACCACGGTGCATCATACTCTATTTCAAATAATATAAAATGGACTGTATACTGTACTGAGTAATACAGACCAATGGGAAGATCTAAATACAGATGGGAGGATAGCATTAGAATGGACCTGAAAGAGATAGGGTGTAATGAGATGAACTGGATAGAACTAGTTAAAGATAGGTATTGGATGTAGTGAGGTGGACTGAATAGAACTGGCTCAAGGTAGGGATGGGGTATAATGAGGTGGATTGGATAGAACTGGCTCAAGATAGAGATAGGGTGTAATGAGGTGGATTGGATAGAACTGGCTCAAGATAGAGATAGAGTGTAATGAGGTGGATTGGATAGAATTGGCTCAAGATAGAGATAGGGTGTAATGAGGTGGATTGGATAGAACTAGCTCAATATAAGGATAGGGTGTAATGAGATAGACTGGATAGAACTAGCTCAAGATAGGGATAGGGTGTAATGAGGTGGATTGGATAGAACTAGCTCAAGATAGGAATAGGATGTAATGAGGTAGAATGGATAGAACTGGCTCAAGATAGGGATAGGATGTAATGAGGTGCATTGGATAGAACTGGCTCAAGATAGAGATAGGGTGTAATGAGGTGGATTGGATAGGACTAGCTCAATATAAGGATAGGATGTAATGAAGTGGAGTGGATAGAACTAACTCAAAATAGGGATAGGATGTAATGAGTTGGACTGGATAGAACTGGCTCAAGATAGGTATAGATTGTAATGAGGTGGACTGAATAAAACTAGCTCAAGATAGGGTTGGGATGTAATGAGGTGGACTGGATAGAACTAGCTCAAGATAGGGATAGGGTGTAATGAGGTGGACTGGATAAAACTAGCTCAATATAGGGATAGGATGTAATTAGGTGGACTGGATAGAACTGGCTCAAGATAGGGATAGGGTGTAATGAAATGGATTGGATAGAACTAGCTCTAGATAAAGATAGGTAGCGCTCTTTTGTAAGTGTGGCAATGAACTTTCGAGTTCCTAGTGTCATAAAGTAAATAAGTAAACTGGATTACATTAAAGTTTCAGTATGTGTGGATATTTATAGTTTTTTAAATTTTAAATAAATATTAATAAAGCATTTAAGTATAGTGTGATGAACAGTACAATTTTCTTGGAAAGAATTTTATTTTACAGTACGGGTAGAAAAGTTACTAGATCAACTTCATGTGTCCATTCGTCAGGTCATGTGATCGGTTACTGTCCATTTTAATAAATATAAAAGGTTTGTATTTTCTAAAAAGTTCCTTCCTATCAAAATCCTACTATTCATTGTGTCTTAGGAGGATTGTCATGTGTGTGTGACCTCCTGGCTATGCTAGACGGACGTCTTTAATCGCCGGGACACTGGTATTGGACGGTGCTTAGTGACCTTGATCATTGTCGTCCTACTCCCTCTACACAATACAACGAGAAGATTGGAGACAAGAGGTATATTGGCGCCGGTCTACTCGAGACTTGCCGAAACCTTGATCGGGTCGCTCAATTTGGCGCGTCTGTCTTACATTTTATAGTTACTACCCGTGGGATTGTAATCTTACTAGCTTAAGAACTGCAATCACTGGCCAGGTGGGGTGCTCGTCATTGGCTGGCTGTTGCTTCCATCTGTTCACACTTGTTCTGGGATACACAAATATTTCCTCCTTGGCGAATATGGTTTTTTTTTTTGTGTGGCACGTCGTAGAGTGTTGTCAGGGTAAGCAGAGATGGTGATGATGATTATTATTATTATCATTATCAGAACCGCATATTACTACCCGTTCGGGTTATACACACGCTAGTGTGCAATGGTAGGGTGATTGTGAGATGAAATGAAGGACCTGCAATACAGTTTAACGTGGAATCCGAACCACGGTGAAGCCTGGCATTCCACACGTTCACACGTTGTGATTAATACACGTCTTGTCAGAGGTGAAGGAAGGGTTTGTCAATCAGATAAATCTGTGCCGGGACCGAGGATTGAACCCCGAGACCCTCAGCACAGAAGTCTGAAACCTTACCCCTAGACCGCCAGGTCACCTCAGAGTTAATTGAAACTGTACCAGTAACTTGTTCTCATCACTCAGTAGAGCATTCAATGGGCAGGTTTTCAGTGGGAGTCCATTCCAAAGTAAGGTATGTAGAGCAGAATCTATTCCAAATTTGTCAAATGGGGAGCTAGTGAGTGAGAACGTATTATTATAGGTACAGCTTTATAAAGCTCTGCTTACCATGGCAACACTCCACGATACGACACTGGTAAGTCTGATGACTTTGGATAAACACTTTGCGCCCCTCATCCGTGGTAACATGGTATATCTCGTCACTCTAGTAATGGACTTGTTTGCTGGTGATGGGGAGATCGGGGTTCGAGCCTCGATCGGGTGTACACTGGGAGTTTTTTTATCTAAATTGTGTACCACTCTCCCTCCATTCTGATGCAGGTACATTTATTTTAAACTATACCTTACTCATCCGTACGACAGTCGTGTAAAAATAACGGATTGCAAGGACAGGCAGCAAAATGCGCACCACTAAAAATAGTTTCAGAATTTATAAGCCTTTTGGTGAAGATGGATTCAATCCAATATATAGGCAAACGCCTTAGCTCAGTCGGTAGCGTGTCTGACTACTGAGCTAAGGGTCTCAGGTTCAATTCCTGGCATTGCAGAAAAAAGTATCAGTGGTGAAATTAGTGTTTCCCCTTTCACAGTGAAGGATTAACTGTCGATGACCTGGTGGTCTAGGGGTAAGGTGTCGGACTTCTGTGCTGGAGTCCGGGGTTCAATCCTCGGTCCCGGCACAGATTTATCTGATTACCAAACCTTTCCTTCACCTCTGACAAGACGTGTATTAATCACAACTTGTGAATGTGAGGAATGCCAGGCCTCCACCGTGGTTCGGATTCCACGTTAAACTGTAGGTCCTTCATTTCATCTCACAATCACCCTACCATTACACATTAGCGTAAGTGCGTATAACCCGAACGGGTAGTAAGACGCGGTGCTAATAATAATAATAATAATAATAATAATAATAATAATGATTAACTGCCGGGGACTGGATGTTGCGTCTGTTCTAGATTTAAGTTAGTTTTCAAGTCGTGTTTTAATATAATCGGTCGGTTCAAACAGTGCACGTTAAATACCTCAATTAAATGGGAGAGAAAAATCTAAAACGATTGTTTATAATAGTTTATTCAAAAGGGGATGTAGATGGTTGAAGTCTAAATGTTCTCTTATATGGATATCTAGAAGTTGGTTTATATTGTTAAGTCTCGAGGGGATTTAGATCAGTGGTTATTAACCTTTTATTACTCGCAAGCCCTAAATATCCTAAAGTATTTTCGCGGCCTCCTAGTTTCTTACTAACATATTAGTCATTAAGATTTATTCTAAAATAGTGGCTTTATTTACTGATTATAATAACAAACAAATAATAAAACAGAAATTAGCTTACCTATATGTGTTTAACTGGACCTCTGCTGTTGAACACTTCCCACTAATTTGTCTATTCTTGTTTCAATTGTATTACCTAATACTATTCGCATGCAGGAGTCGATTCGGAGTCGATTTTGCTGCTTTGTTTTAATATTTACCGTTGTGGAAAATCCCTTTTCACATAAATAAGTAGAAACAAAGTGCAGCAAATTTTGAATGGCGATGGTAAACAGATGGGGATTATTTGTACTATCTGTGAGATCTATTACTCTCCCCCTCCATTACCCCGGAAAATCGAGTCTCTACTGAATTTACTTGTTTACGATCATCAAATTATTTCTTCCAAACGTAACATTTAAGATAAATTGACTTCAGTAATAAGCAAAAACAATTTTTAATTATTTTTTTCGAGAGCCCCCAAAAAACCTTTCGCAGCCCCCAGACCCCCTGTTAAGACTCGATGATTTATATAGTCTTAAGTCTAGGAAACGGTTTATATAGTTCAGTCTAGGTGATAATTTAAGTCTATTGAGTGGTTTAAGACTTGAGGTGATTTAGATAGTAACCTATAAGTCTAGGGGATGGTTTAAATAGTTCAGTCTAGGTGATAATCTAAGTCTATTGAGTGGTGTAAGTCTTGAGGTGATTTAGATAGTAACCTATAAGTCTAGGGGATGGTTTATATAGTTCAGTCTAGGTGATAATTTAAGTCTATTGAGTGGGGGGTGTAAGTCTTGAGGTGATTTAGATAGTAACCTACAAGTCTAGAGGATGGTTGAGATAGTTTACTGCAAGTCTAGACGATAGTAATTTATTTAGTCTTGATGAGTCGTATTGAAACGTGTGAATACAAACTGGTTGTTTCCCCATTAGTGTATTCTCTTCCCCAAAGTGTTGAGGCCCGCCTTGAGTATGATGGATGGCCGACAGTTTCACTGTTTGACTGGTTGTCAGATGTACAAACATCTGAGCAATGTAACAGGATACTCGCCTCACGCTGGCTTCATAGAAGATGTTGGCCGAACACAAGGTGCCTGCCTGCCTTTACGAAAAAAAATATCAGTCCAAGACTCGAGCCAAGTAAGTCTCTTAGGGTGTTCAAGTGAGTTTTACTGTTTTAAACATGTTTTTGTGAAACAATTCTGTACACTCTAAAGGGTAGGAGTGTAGAGAACGCGAGTTAAGGGCAATGTTTTTGCAATTTTTATAATAAATATTTTTTTAAACCACAGTAAATAAAATATTGCTTCAGCAGAAACATAGAGTTTAATGTTCAACATATGGTGATTTCAACAAATTGTTGAATATTTGTCATGAGCATAGCGGTATTAGATGACAAACTTTTTAAATGAAGAGCAAAAGTTGTCATTCAATTTCAGGAAATCCTTGACAGATTTTCAAGAACTATATATATATCATCATGTGAAGAAAATTAAACTATGTTTCTACTGGAGCAATATTTGTTTTACTTTGACCAATAACTTTTTTTGTATATAAACTGCAAAAATACTGCCTTACACACTCACATCCCACATTATCTTAATTTCCTGTAGTGATGCTATCAAAACATGACTTTATTTGATATAGGAAGGCTATATTTAGGTTTATAATATTTTGCTTTAAGGTGGGGTGCTAGTGAGCGCCAGTTTAGTGCATTCATTTTGCAGTTTTTATAGCATAAACATTTTTTGGCAAAAATAGATTAAATATTTCTTCTATAGAAACATAGAGTTTAACTTTCTGCACATGCTAATCTCAAGAGTTCTTGAATATCTCTCATGAGCATAGCGGCATTTGGTGACAAACTTTTTAAATGCAGAGAAAAAGTTGTCACTAAATTCCAGGACACCCTTGACAGATATTAAAGAACTGTTGAGATTAGCATGTGCGGAAAACTAAACTCTATGTTTCTATAGAAGAAATATTTTATTTATTTTGGCCAAATAAATGTTTATTCTATAAAAACTTCGAAAATACTGCCCTAAACTCACGCTCACTAGCACCCCATCTTAATCTCAGGAGCACAAAGTATCATGTAAAACATATCTGATTTTTTTAAACTTTCAACTCAAAATTTTAACTTTTTAATTGGTCAGAAAACTGCTGATAATTTTCGCCTACATTTGGTTGAAAACTATTTTAAAATAATATAAAACAATTTCTTAAATAATCCGGAATTTCAAAACGTCTGCAACGCGTCTTAGTACTCTCCGATGTAGCATCCTTAGTAAACACAATCTAGTTCTAAAATAAGCATCATTGGAGACCTACAATATTTTCTCTACCTAATAAATAGTATCACCATATTTATTGAAGTTTTAATGGTGAATTATTAAAACTTCAATAGATTTAATTAATTATATATTAAAGTTGTTTTTATGACAGTACCATTTTTAACAATGTTTATTTTAGAAATAAAGTTTGTTCAATCAATAGAGTACAAATGGTTTTCCAACAAAACTAATAAATTTTTTAATCACTTTAAAGCTTGCGCTAACACACTTAAACCCCCATTTCACGGTGGATTAACCGGGTAATTAGATTCATGACTACGCTCAAATTAGTTTGTGTCATTTTCGCTTAGCCCAAATGGGCAGTTAGATGAGTAAACTCTCTTATTTGGCAAAACTTCTCAAGATCGGTTCTCTATTGTAACATTGCTATTCTTTTAATATTCTTTTTAACAGTTCACTATGAATTTATAAAAAAAAGTTTCAACCTTTCAAAAGGACTTGTTTGACTTTGAAATTTCTGTCACTTTTGTTCACAATAATTCACCCTTTGGAGTGACTGAATGACAGTCCATTTGTCAAGAGAAATGTTGGGAACGTTTCATACAGGCACAGAGAAGGAACACATCACAATTACGTGTGTCGATGTCAAGTTTCATAAAGGTTTGTTCAAGGTGGAGACCAATGTTTGCGAGAGGAACATATGGGAGGAAATGTTAGGACGTGGGTGTTATACAAGTACATTATGGCGAGAGAAAAGGGAAGTAAGACGCTTAGCACTAAAGAGAAGTAAAAAAAAATATGAATGAAAAGACCTTCTCATAAATTATGTTGCTCATCTTGTTCTGTAAGTGATTGTAATCTCTTTACATTTAAACGGCTTGTCCGACACCATAACTAAGCCGGTAGCTCTTATGTCTTTTAGACTTAAGGGTTCCCCTTTGATTCCAGTCAAGGCCACACAAAAATAAGTTTTTTTATCTCATTACGCGTCCTAGTTATAATAACTTTAATTACGTTAATAATTTGAGATGAGGTAGGTAGAAATGTGAATGGAGGGAGAGTGAGAAACCACTTAGAAAAAAACAGCCTCAGTAAAAACCAGCCAAAATGTTAACCCATCAATGCGGGCGATAAGTAAAGTGAAACTTCCTCTTTCACATCAATAGGACGACCAGAGGGTTAAGGTATAGTATCGTTTCTAGAGTTCAGTTAGTTTGATTTTGCGCGCTGGTGTAATATGTTGGTTCAGACATTTCTGTTTAAATGCCCCAAATAAATACATATTTTCTCGACGATTCGTTCTGTCAACACACGGTCGCTAATTTACGGGGGAATGCTGGGAACAATGACTTTAAGGTGCAGTTGTAACATGATGTTTTCAAGTTTACTGAGGCAAACCAAAGATGGGAAGTAAAACAGGAGCTGACTCCTACTTCATAGCTGTGTGCACACGAATTCTTCCCCACGTGGGTTGGACAGATTCGGGGAGGGAGTCAAGAGGGACGCACCTTGGAACGTGAAAGGTGAGCCTGCTATCTTTCAGGCTAAACAGAGTGTACTGTATATATTATTATTATTATTATTAGAACCGCGTCTTACTACCCGTTCGGGTTATACGCACTTACGCTAATGTGTAATGGTAGGGTGATTGTGAGATGAAATGGAGGACCTACAGTTTAACGTGGAATCCGAACCACGGTAGAGGCCTGGCATTCCACACATTCACAAGTTGTGATTAATACACATCTTGTCAGAGGTGAAGGAAGGGTTTGGCAATCAGATAAATCTGTGCCGGGACCGAGGATTGAGCCCCGGACCCTCAGCACAGAAGTCTGACACCTTACCCCTAGACCACCAGGTCACCTACTGTATATAAAACACTACGCTTTGTGAACCTGTAGGTTTGACAACCAACTTTAAAAATCGTGCCTGTGTTTAGTTTCATGTTAAATAATTGAATGGGTAATTTTACTAAATAAGCACCAATAAAATGTAAGAATAATAATACGTTTATTGTAAGAATTTAACTATTTTTCCTTCGGTACTTGTAAAGATTATATGTTTAATGTAAACGTTTTAATTTATTAGTAGGAATTTTATTTATGTGTGAAACGCCGCCCCCTTTTTTTTATAGCAGACTAATTATTATCAGACTAATTATTATACTTCTCTTTAACAATGGCACGCTTGTTAAAGGTTGTTTTTTTTCGCAGAAACATTTCACTCAGGGGTGGGAAAATCTTATTTCCTGAGGGCCAATAGAAGAAGTCACGTAATGATATTTCAAAGAAATCATTTTATACCAGTGGGCACGCGGATAAAAAACGTCAATCTTGTCTGGCTTCCTTTGCCGGTGACGGGGATGCCTGGGTTCTAATACCGACGGATGTATTGAAATGATTTTTCTTAAATTGGTTTTCTCACTCTCTGTTCATGAAAATTTTGGTTCATTTTTTCTAAAGTCTAACTTCCTAGTACCTATCCAATTAATGGAAATACTGTGTATTGGTATATTGAACGGGGCGCAGTGAACGTGTGTATGTGTGTATATTTACACACACATTTGTGAACGACTGCAGGCTACCGACATTTTTATTGAGACGAACAATTGCCTGTATCCTTGTAACGTACACCAGTACAAATAGGCCTATGTAATCATAATTTCTGACATTACATTTCTTAATTAAAGAGTGTATTTATATATCTTTGAGTTGTATGAACTAATTTTTCATTGTCCATTTTTACTAAATAATAATGCACTGTCAGGTATCGGCGGGCCACCAAATGGCATCTCTTGGGCCATAAATGGGACCGTTGCATGCGGACCGTTGTTTTGCGATCCCTGCTACCAAGCCAAGTTTCAGCACCATTAGAGTCATGTACTTCATTTAATAATACTATTAAAAGAAGTCTACTATGTACAACATATCGTATTTATCTTGTATTTCTTCCTAATGAAACCCGAGATAAGGTTAAGGCTGTACAGAGTGATATTTATTTATAAATTACTTTTAATCTGTGACCTTTGTAAACAATAAAATTGAAACTCTTTGACCCGCTTCAGGGGCCGCATGGTGTTAGGCGTCACTCTCGTGTTTGGATGGCCTGCTAGATTAGAATCCCAGTCGGTTCTTAAGGTTTTTTTTTTTCTAAATTGTTTACCACTCTACTTCCACACAAATGCGGATAGATTACCTCTAAAAATGTTCCTATCACATCCCTACCCTATTCTAGTAATTATCAAATATGCGTATAACCTGAACAGGTAGTAGACTAGGTGATAAATAAACTACATAGATAAAGTTTAGCAGCATAGACGCTGAAATGACTGTGGATCAAAACTGTGACTTTTAAAATTATGATCATTTGTTTGACAAGAACGTGGGTACTCAGTTGATTGTTTTTTTGTTTTTTTTGCATGCCCCCGTATTAATTACTACCCGTCTGGGATATAGGGACTAGGAAGTGTACTATCGACCAATCATATTAAGATACATGAGCAGGGTGACTAGACGTTCTCCTCTTCCCGGACATGTCCTAAATTTCAATCCTCTGCCCGGTGTTAAGTGGGAATTTTCAAAAATTCAAAATTACCTTCATTTTGACAAAATAAATAAATTTGTCATTTGGTGTTATTTGCTCTCAAAGTGATATGGCATTTCAGTTATCATAAGACGTCTTCATTCGTTCTCGTCGGCAAACTCTCCAAGCGATGTTCACGTGGTAAAGTTTGTGATTTCTACTGGCTTCGTAAATGCCGTTAGCAACTAATCACAGAAAGCGTACCTATACTTTACTGTTCTTTCTGTAGCGCGCGTCCTACATTTTGGGAGTCCTTGTGTTTCTTTGAGCCAAAGGTGGTCATCCTGTATACCTTTGTACGTGTCCATCCACCAATATGGGTTCACCAACATTTTTTTTGTCCTGAATTGGTGTAAGAAAACTCGAGCACTATTTACTCAAATATATATATTTTTAGATTATGTTATATATTTGACAATACACACAAAAACAGGGCCCGAAAATTGATAACATTGCATTTTTTTTGTGTAAAGTCGACCGGAATGATAACTTTTATATAAACATATTATTTTATAACACCCTGGTATTATAAAAAAGTTTTTACAGATTCGAAGGATTTTACCGTTTATGCTATTTTGGGGCATTTTGTTTTGGAATTTTGGGGCTTTTTTTACTCTTATTATGCATTTTCTGTCATTATTATAATCATTACATAAACATCGTAATACACAACGGATAGTTTTTAATGCACAAATTAATTATTTCCATTTACTTAGAACATTCATTTCCTCGTGTAATAATTAGTACGGCCAGACATGAAACCATGAGCATAGCCTAATGTTTTATGACAGTAAAAGTGACTCTTTAGAAGACATTGAAGAGGTCATATCACCAGGTGAAATTACTTCAGGTATGTTCCAATAACTTCCGTGGATGTAGAGAACAGCTTCTCCAGGTACAAAAACCAAGAATCACCTATCATTCATACCTGAGAATATGAAGATGACTTTCGTTGTGCATTGCAATGTAGAATACGGTAAGTCTCTCTTTTTCATGCACACAAATGTTTTGCCTAGTTTATTAATTTTAATAGTGTAATGGTCATACAATTTATTATTTCTTTCTTTGCAGGATTCCCCAGCCATTATCATAAAGAACAAGAAGAACAATTGGATTTTAAATATATTATTTGATTTTTAAGATCATCTTTTTTTATTTTTCATCATAAAAACAGAGTTTTAAGTGAGTCTTTTTGTTTCTAAGTGCTTTTTTTTTTAAATTTGATAGCATTAATACACAATTTTATAGTGAATTTTTTGGATTTCTAAGGGCATCAACTTCCGGAACCTGCACATAACTAATGGCAACATTTAAGAACGGGATTGAAAACTAGACATATTTTCAACAGATGAACTCGTTAGTTACCTCGGATAAGCAGTTAAAGGAATAGACCATAAATTTAGAAGAGCCGTGTTCGACTGTGAGTGGTGTTAAGCAAGCTTAGTAATTGTAAATACTGTACCTTGTTTTAGTGTGTACTTCAGTGTTTCTATTGGTGCGTCACTTACCTCTTGAAATTGTTTTTATAGTCGCAGGGGTACAAGAACAATTATTTCAGGGGGTAAGTGACACACTACTTAGTTTTATTAATCATGAAATATGTTTTCACTATAGAAAATCTGATAAGCAAATCAACCTAAATTTTGATGTGATATCATAGACTTTTAAAATACTTTCTTTTCCTTTGTTACAGCTTTGTATTTGTATAACTTACCACTAAAACATTATTTCAAAATTATAAAAACTGTTTTAACTTAAAATTATGTATGTATGTTCTTTTTTTTAATGCAGCGCCGGAAGGGGTTTTATGGGATACAGTATACACTGGTGTAGAGTATTGTACAGTTAGTTCTAGGTTGGTTGTAAGTCGTTTACGAACATATTCCATGTGTTTACAAATTGGGAGTTAAATACCCTAATACCCGTGGTCAAATAGTCTTAAGGTGTTACTCTCCCAATAGATTTAACTACCGATGGATAGGAGACCTGGGTTCAAATCCCAGTCGGGTGTATTGAAATGGATTTTTCCTATTTGGTTTTCCACTCTCACCTCAAACAAAAACGGGTAAACTTCCTGTAAATTTAACCTTCCTCATCCCTAACACATTACCGTAATCAGAAGGCTACATAAGCGTATGACAAACACGGGTAGTAAGACACGGTTACCCGCCCCGGTGGCGTAGTTGGCTAACGCGCCAGTTGTGTTGAGCCAGACCGCCGAGGACGGGGAGATCGAGGTTCGAATCTCGGTCGGGTGAACTGGGGGTGGTTTTTCCTAAATGGTTTTCCACTCTCCCTCCACGCAAATGCGGGTTCACTTCCTCTAAATTCAACCTTCCCAATTCCTAATCCATTATTGTAATTAGTACTTAAGCGTATAACCCGAACGGGTAGTAAGACGCGGTGCTAAATAAAAAATAAAAAAAAGACACGGTTCTAATTTTTTTTAACAAAAAAACAACCAAATCTGAGTATTCTCACTGTAAAATTGTTTGAAAGTGCGCGGACACATGTTTCACTACAATAAGGAAATACCGTGTAGGTGAGTGATGGTTAGATTATTATATCCAGCGACAAACAAGTTGTTACCCAAGAAACGTTGCGACAGACCGAATAGTAACCGAGTATATCCGGACACAATGGCGTTTTAATAGATGGGTAAAGCAGCCGCAGAGTTGATAATAGCAGCAATTAAGTGAGTACTTAAACAATTGTCAGGAAAAAGCAAATGCACTTTTCGTTGGAATACGGCAACATTGGTTGAAGGACGGAGAAGGTCGACGGCGCAACCCAATACTCATCTTTTAGTAGCTGAAGTTACATAACCAAGTATATTATAAAACATATTAGCTTAATTTCTGATAGAACATGATCAATCTACCACAATTTTAAATTACACTAGGAAAATCTATTTGAACATTATTTAAAAAAAAATCAAACTCTGTTAACACACCTAAACATAATATATTTTAAAAAGAAAATAATCAAATAATATATTTAAACTACGGGGAGATCGGGGATCGAATCTCGGTCGAGTACAATGAGAATGGTTTTTCCTAAATGGTTTCTCACTTTCCTTCCATGCAAATGCGGGTAGATTACCTTCAAAATGCTTCCTTCCTCACCCCTACTCAATTAGAGTAATTATCATATATGCGTATAACATGAACAGGTAGTAAGATGCGGGGTAGTTGGCTAGCGCGCTAGTCGTGTTGAGCTCGACCACCGAGGACGGGGAGATCGAGGTTCGAATCTCGGTCGGGTGAACTGGGGGTGGTTTTTCCTAAATGGTTTTCCACTCTCCCTCCACGCAAATGCGGGTTCACTTCCTCTAATTTCAACCCTCCCAATTCCTAATCCATTAGTGTAATTAGTACTTAAGCGTATAACCCGAACGGGTAGTAAGACGCGGTGCTAAATAAATAAAGATGCGGGGATAAAAATAACTAAAGTAATTGATATGATACAGGATTGAAATGTGCATTATTGTGTTTACCTTCACGGGTGAGCCCACGGACAAAAAGCGCCAGTCTCGTCTTGTCTGATTTACAAACTACGGGAAAGTTAGGGTTAAAATTCCATCCGGTTGCTCTTCAAGGATTATTTTCAAAAGGTTTTCCATTTTCTTCTTGCGCGATAGTTCATGTTCATGCCCTTTAAAATAATATATTTCATACTCCTATTAGTGTAAATATGCGGATAGTCTGGTCTGGTACGGTACACTAAAAAACACTTTTCAATTCTCTACCCTTCGTTATACACCCTCTCCCCGCTCCCCCCCACCGAGTCACCGCCATTAACCATTTTCTTGAGAATCCCAAGTGCTCTTAATTAGATTCTAGTAGAAATACACTTTTATAAAATACAGTATATTTATTAAGTGTAAATAGCCGAAGCTATATTAATGGTAGTTGGTTCAGTTAGATATCATTCTGAAAACTGAAAAATGACACCTGGACACGGGAATCGAATCCGGGACCTTTGGCTTAGTACGCCAATGCTCTAACCACTGAGCTATCCAGGATTCGTCCCGTGCCCATGGTCATTCTTCACTCATATTTTAAGGCAGAGTCTATGATGGACAAAGCAGAAATCGTCAGCTACAATTATGTGATTTTTAATATCACAAGCCATCGGATAACGCAGCCATCGGCGACTCGGTAGTGGCTATTGCCAAGTTGTACAATTATTATTATAATTGTCAGGGAATGCGTATATTTATTAAGTGTAAATAGCCGAAGCTATATTAATGGTAGTTGGTTCAGTTAGATATNTTGGCAATAGCCACTACCGAGTCGCCGATGGCTGCGTTATCCGATGGCTTGTGATATTAAAAATCACATAATTGTAGCTGACGATTTCTGCTTTGTCCATCATAGACTCTGCCTTAAAATATGAGTGAAGAATGACCATGGGCACGGGACGAATCCTGGATAGCTCAGTGGTTAGAGCTTTGGCGTACTAAGCCAAAGGTCCCGGGTTCGATTCCCGTGTCCAGGTGTCATTTTTCAATTTTCAGAATGATAAATACAATATAGATTTGTTTGCTGTCAACATTGATAAAATTATACTAGTTTATTAGCATATTTGATATACATTGACATTATGGATCAAAAGTTACAGTCACAAATCAAATTACTTAATGTATAAATATATAAAGATTGTTTTAGTTTATTTTGAAAGTATCCAAAAACTGTGTTCCTATCTGAGTCTGACTTCTAAATTAAATTTAATCAAGTGGCGGGTCTGAGTTATTGAAGCCCAGGGCAATTAAAAATAATTGCACCTCTTGAAAGGTGTTCTTTAGAATTTGGCTGAATTATTATTTTGGTACTCAAACTGGGCACTCGTTATAATACCAGCTACACAATACTCAAAACAAAATAAATTTTTATTATTAACAAAAACTTAAACGTGTTCTATATGCTTCACCCTATTTTACGCCACTAGAAACCAGCTTTAATTACATTTTAAAACAAAACCCATCAAATTAAGAGGTGATGAATTAAGTTCAGATAGAATGTTTAAAATCGGCAACTAATAATTATAATTGCACTTTGAGTTTATCAGCGGTAGTTATATTTATTCCTACCATTATCGTAATTAGTAGCGAATCACACGCTTCACTCACTCGCTCAACAAAACAAGCCTGCGAGTCTGCCACACACAATATACCCACCGTATGGGTCTCCGAACAAGTCGTGTACACCTAACTTATTAGTCTAATTAACACGCAATTAGTGTAAATAGGTCGTTATAAACGTGAAAACCGGTATTAATACTCATCTCACTGGTTTTCAATGTGATTAATACTATATTACGTGTAAGTGGACTTCCATTCATTCGATGAATAGGCGCAGTTGGAGTCCGTAATTAGAATTATGGTTTTATTTTTTTCTTAAGGCCACGTATTCTCTTTGTTTATGTGCACAATGTCTCCAATACTGTTGAGTTTTATAATAATTAGAGCATTATATTTTATCACTTTTTTTTCTTTTACAGCACTGCGTCTTACTACTCGTTTGCGCTATACGCCTATGTATTTATTACTCTAATATGTTAGGGATTATAAAGGTTGATTTTAGAGGAAATATACCCACATTTATGTGGAGAAAGAGCTGAAAGCAGTTTAGGGAGAAAAAACACTCGCGGTACACTCGACAACGACCTAGCTCAAATCTCCCCGTCATAGGCAGTCTAATCTATTGCCAGAATGACGCCTTATACCATGCGGCCACCGAAACACTATAAAGTTATAAATAATCAAATCCAACCAGATGAATCCACTGTTGAGGCAGTGAAGGATGGTTCCAGATGGTGGGACGATTCGAATGAAGCTAGGGATTTTTCAAAGTGCGCGCAGCAGTCTGATTCGAAAATGAGAGATTTGTGTGAAAATGGAAGGACAACATGTAAAACATCTTTTTAAATGATAAGATAGTAAATTTATGCCATATAAACCCAAAAAATATTAAATTTTTATCCTCATTTTTGTTATTACCGAAAGACAAAATTTCCTATATCGTGTGATTTGGTCTGCGGACTTAGTTTTACTAAGACTTTACTCATTTTAATGAGTAGTACAAGATCCTAAAGTTCTAAACCACCCTTTTACTACCCCCTGGGTATTTGACACCTTAGCTCAGTCAGTAGCGTATCTGCCTACTGAGCTAAGGGTCCCGGGTTAGATTCCCGGCATGGTCGATAATGTATCATTGATGAAAATATGGGTTTACCCCTTCACATTGATAAATTAACAGCCGGGGACTGGATGTTGTACCTCTCCTAGTCTTAAGTTAGATTATAAGGCATATGAAGCTACAACAGGCCTAGCAATCCGGTGGTGGAAAATAGATTACTTGAATAAAAAAGTTATCCAGGCCATAGGCTGGAAACAGTAATGTATGTAAGAGCAAACATGTATGAAAATAGTAAATATCTTCGTCACCACCATCCAGAATCTGCATTCACGGTAGGAATTACTCTCTGAAAGGTCTTTTTTCCTACCAAAATTCTACTATATAATAGCTTTCTGGTAGGGAAAAAGGCCTTTCAGAAAACAATTCCTACGCTGAACAGACTTTATCTAAGCTTCTATAGACTTGTGACTCTAAGCACTAAAATAAGTTAGAAATATTGATAATATAAGTAAAATAGAAAGCAGCAAACAGCTTATTTGCAGGCAATATATGTTAACAAGCCATAAAACCTAGCCATTTATGTAGTAGCAAGATTTAAATTTAATTTTCAAGTAAGTGAAAAATGACAAACATGGATACGGAGATTGAGGCCGATATCTTTGACTTTGATTCTCAATGCTCTACCACTGAGCCATCCAGGTTCGTCTCATATCCAGGAGCATCTTACAATAGTTGTTGGTGTATTGAGTCTAAGTGTGGCAACTGTAGTACGAGACCAATTAGGATGGGTCATTGGTAGAACATTGGTATACAAAATCAAAGGTCCCCGGTTCGATTCCCTTGTATAGGTTATCATTTTTCACTTAATTGAACAAAATTCCTCTATCAGGGTTGATCGTATGAATAAATCATCACGTATCAGTTTATGTGCTACACATGAATTAGTAGATTAAAGTCTACCTCGGTGGTCTTGTGGTAAAGTGTTCGCCTCAGGACCCAATGTACGTGGGTTTAAGCCCAGCCCGGGTCGGCGGATTTTTCTTGAGCGATGAAAATCTGTAACACAGCTTCCTTAGGAGGTTAAGTAAAGCCGTCGGCCCCATGTTGATTGTGTCATGTAAAAAAAACCTGGGAGGTAAGTGAAAATATATTTCTCGGAAAAATTGGTAGGCCCTTTCACTCTCGCTCATAGAAATTCTAGTGATTCAGAAAGTGCATGTTTAATAAGTACCTCAAATAAATAAAAAAGTTTTAAATTTGTTTAAATATTTTTTTTATAATTTTAATAGCTAAGACTTCATAATGGGGTAGGACTATTTGTACCGATATTAGTAGGTACAGCACAAGGATGATTAAAGACTGACTAAAGTAAGAAAATATGGGTATGGAAAAGTGTTTTTAATAAGCTTTCCTCTAAATAAAATAAAAGCAAAAGCAAATCAAGTCATTCAAGCTACATACAATATAGAGAATCTTGTTTCATGAGAAAGTATTAAGTTCTGTATTATTTTTGAATTGCAGACTGGGATGATTAATTTCAACGTTGATTTATAAATAATATTGTGTAGTACTAAAGTGCTTTGCCATCTTTCAAATTAATTTTTAATCAGATTAAATGTGAAAATGAAGATCATCTTATGATGCACACCCTTAACTATTAGAATTTATGGTCATCTCTTAAGAGCCCGTCTCACTCAACGGATAAGACTTAGCTTAATCATACAGTTCAAACCAAACATTCCATCTTAGTGCGGTTTCTTATATAGTTTCTTGTAGTTAGGAACAAAATAAATATATAGGTGGATAGTACACTACCATATATTATGAATATATATTTTCTCATAAATAAACTATTGTAATTTTAATAATCATATAAAACACAATTCAGATCTAAATTTTGAACAAAATTGTGACAGCCATTTTCAGAAAAAATCCAATTTTCAATTTTGACGTCACTTAACTAACCTTTTATAATACTTTTTTTAGAAAAACGAAAATAAATTCTTGCTTATCATGTAAAAAAACGCCCCAGATTTCCATTTTTAACAAAATCACCAATACAATTTCGAAAATATTTAAAATTTTCGAAAATTAGTCATTATTCATCAATAAAGTACTCTAAATTTAATGGCTTGAATCAAAATTACGATATTTTTTTTATCGAGGAATAACCATATTACATTAAACTATCTAGTTTGAATGAAATCCATTTGACCGTTTCAGTTGTAGACCCGGGTATAGACGTACATTCAAAATAGTAAGACACAAATTTGTTTTAGTTATTGGACACATAAAACATCAAGCTCAATCATAATCTCTAGTTCAACAATGTTTACGATTATAATACTTTCTCTTTATTAAAGAAAAAACCTGAACATCGGTTGATTTTTACCGCCCTTCTTAAAAAGGCTAGATATGTTAGTAGAAAATAAAAAAAACCTAGAAATCCATTGCCCCAAGGTGCCACTGATAGGGTGGCTAATGCCATCAACATATCTCATCTACATTTTCTTCCGCTCCGCATAACGCGCGGTGGAATCGTTTATCCTACTGGGTCAAAGGTGTCTTGCACATGCTGAACCGCGATGAACATTAGGAACACGTCCAAAGGCGCAGTTGAGGTTCTCTGCCTTAGAGCTCAGATAGGATTGGTAGCGCTCTATGCAACATCACCTTTAACGGGACTGAACAAGGCTGCTACAGTCCAACTTTAATAGGAACGGTCTTTTATCCAAGACAAACATAGATTCTTGAGGCCAACATTGATAACATTTTATTACCATTTTAGTATTGTTATTTTATTGCTATTGATGATATAGTATATTAAAAGTGACAGCTGCAGTTCACATGAGTTGACTTAAGAATGAGTGAAAGTAGATATAGTAACATTTCATCGACCTCCGTGGTCTTGGGTTAAAGTGTTCGTCCAATGTTAACGAGTTCAAACCCAGACGAGATCGATGAATTTTTCTTGAGCGATAAAAATCTGTAGCACAACTTCCTTTGGAGGGGAAGTAAGGCCGTTGGTTCTATGCCGATTTTGGAATGCAAGAGAACCCTGGAAGTTATGTGAAAGTATCTTTATGGCAAAATTGGTAAGCTCTTTCACACTCGTTCATGGAATTCATTGTTTCTCCGGGTTAGGCCCCGCGCGCACCAGCCGACTAGATTGTTGATCGGATGAGGTGTTCGCGCACATGCGACACAAAAGTTGTCCAATCTAATCCTTTTTCCTATAGTCAGGTCATGGAATTGGTGGAAACAGATTGTATATGAGAACTAGTAATCCACCGAAGAGAAATTAAACGTGAAAATAACAGCAGTGGATACATCAATTACCAAGTCAACGAGTAATTAAATGTCAATTCTAATAGTTGTATAGTGATTTTCGGGCTTATCCGAATACATTTTTTAATTATTATAGAATAAGTATTGGCAGTTTTGATGAACTTGTTTCTCTTGGGGCATTAAAAAATCGATCAAAACATCAAATGGAGAGATTATTACATCCTCCCAGAAGAGAGATTGTCGGATACTTTGAGGAGAAAAATGAAGTCGGCTGATTATTTGTCACTAGTGCGCGCGGACATGTGAAAACCTGTAGGTTACAGTCAAGATGGCCAACTATCGAGCTGCACCAAGTTTGTTGCAAAATACAAATTATTTAATCGGTTAACTGGATAGTTTCATGTGCGCGCGCTCACATACGGGTCAATGGTTATCAATGTGGCAGTTAAATAGTTTGCCGACTTAAAGTTGCCTGTTCACGCAAAGCCTTAGCATCAGGGAGGGCATCCTACTGTAAAACAGGTATGTCAAAACAAATATGACCAAGTTCTTGCGAATTACCATGGATAAGAAAAAAAAGTCAACCCCGCATTAGCGAGATAAGATTTGGAGAAGAAGAAGAAAACATATAATAGCATTTCTATATACCAAATAAAACTCTTCCTGTGAAAAATAACTGTATCCTATTAAATATTTACAAAATAATGCTATGTGACTATTTGAGAAACGCTTATTCAATTTAGTTAGTTGACGGACGTTTACCTCAGTTTTATTTTGTCCAGATACCGTCTAATGTATCACTTAAAGAAACACCAACCCTATTTTTATTCCTCAACGGAAATGAGCCTGCTACATACTCTAGTGTCTTGAGTTAAAAAGTTTAAACTTACATCGGTAGTCTTACAGACTAAAGGTCAAGCTCGCTAATCTTGTTTGCTGGTGAATGAGAGATCAGTGATTGAATCCCGGCCGGGTGTACCGAGGGTAAGTTTTCTTAAATGGTTTCCCCCTCTGTTTCCACATAACATTGAAATAATTATTTCCTCTAAATTATACCTTTTTCTTCCCTAACTATTAGTGTGGTTAAATGCGAATGGATCAGAAGAATACTAAGACAAGTTGGAGAGAAAGAAAAATTTCGAAATAAGGCATACGTAAAATAAATATATTATATTGGCAGTATAAAGCCTTTCAGAGTTGAAGGTGGCTGCGTTATATAATAGCTAGTGATATTAATTGATAGCCCATATGGATCTGATGATCTCTGCACGTCCATCTCCTACTCTGCCAGAAAATATGAGTGACACCCTAGGCACGGGACGTGCGCCTTCTGGATAGCTCATTGGTAAGAGCATTAGCGTATTAAGCCAAAGGTCTCAGGTGCGATTCCCGTGTCTAGGTGTAATTTATCAATTTAAATAATATAAATGTTATTTTATAGCTATTGATAGACCTATGATGTATACAAAAGGACAGCTGCATATAAAATGACTTGGCAATACAAATTCTATAGGGAAATTTTGGTAGCGTTCGTAGCCCTTCCTACAATATTTTTACTACAGAATCAATGGGATACAGAAATTATTCTAAAATACTTGACTTGAACCAAATTTGTATCGCTAAGCGTTGGGACAGTACTGAAAAATGATGATCAACACATTTTAAAATACGTAAACATTCAATTCCCTTCTTAAAACTTAATATTAGAAACAACCTAAGTTGTTTTTATTAGCACTGCGTCTTACTAGCCGTTAGGGCTATAAGCTTATTCACTAATTATTACACTAATGAGTTAGGGATGAGATGAAGGTCAAATTTATAAAAGTGTACCCACATTTTCGTGTAAAAAGCGAGAGAGAGTGGAAAACAATTTAGGAAAAAACACACCTGACCAGGATTTAACACCAATCTTCCCATCATCGGCAGTCTATTCTATTACGATAGTGAAATCTTTGACCATTCGATCATCAAAGCAGGCTTATATTATGTTGTATTAAATAGTACCTAGTACCTACTTCTACGGTCAAATGGTATAAGGTGTCGCTATCACAATATACTGGACTGTTGATGACGGGGAGATTGGGTTTCGAACCCCGGCCGGGTGTGCTGAGGTTGGTATTTTCCTAAATGCCTTTCCACTGTGCCTTCACGAAAATTCGGGTACACTTTCTATCAAGACATTCTTGTTTATCCCTAGCACATTAACGTAATTATTACATATGCGTTTATACCCCAAACGGGTAGTATGACGTGGTGCGAAAATAAAAATAGTATCCAATGTTTTGGAAAATAGTAAGGGTGGGGGTTAAGAGGGGTTTAAGATAGTCGCAGCCTTCCAGAGTAAAAACGAGGAAAGGGGTTGTTTAGTCACCCCTTTCAAGACGAGTTGGGAACCTTTTCCCACGTGCGGTTCGGTCGAGAAGAGCACCTTAACTTATCCAAGTCTCCTCTATGGAGTGTGTGGGCCCTGTGCTGGTAGCCTCCCAGGTGCTCGTGACTTCAGGCACACGCCCAGGTTACTTCTAGAACGGTTATAGCCGTGAATAATTGCACTCCACTCCAACCACTGGAGTCATTTACTGGCGAGTCTCGGACCCGGCAACATCGTGCTAGCTATATCTCGGTCGTTTAATATCGACAAGTCAAGGGTTCCGCGCTACAACAGCGTAAATATCATCCGGAACCTTCGGCCTTCGCCAGCCCCGTAGCTCAGTGGTGAGAACAGTCGACTATTTAGTCTAGATAGTTTTGGATTGATTTTCGGTGATGCAGATAATGATTTTTTTTAATGGGTTCCTCTAACTAATCAATTAGTAAATATCTAGGCGCAAGTGTTGGGTAGAGTCAAATTTTAATACGAAAAGCCTTTTACGAAACAACAAACCTATTATTTTACACCCAGTTAAAAAATATGACCACTTCTGTGGCCTAGTGATCAGAGTTCCTGGCCACAGATACAGAGGTTCCGGGTTCGATCCCCGGCGCGTCCAGGGTTTTTCTGTGAAGCAGTGCTTCTGGATCTGGGTTCAACTCAGCCTCGTGAGGACAAATTAGGAGCTATTCGAATAAAGAAGTAGAGGTTCCGGTCAAGAAAAATGAGATTAGCGGCCGAAGGGTTCATTGTGCTGACCACATGACACCCTATATCAACAAATGCTCATTACTAACGGTGACGGTCGCCCGGACCAATATAGCTAGATTGCGGGATCATGCCATGGAGTTTTTTAAACTATATATTTATAAGCCTACATTCTTATGTCGTTGCAATCTTTCGATGACGAATCATTTATCTGGAGGAAACAATATGAATAGCTACGTTAAAAAAATCGCTACAGATTTAATTTTAAGAGAATATGAAAAAGACCCACATTGTGACGGTATGGTGTAAGGCGTCATTCTCGTAATATACTATATTTTAGATGGTAGGAAGGACAGGGTTTGAATCCCAACCAACTGAACTGAGAAAAATGTTTCTCAAACTGTTTTCTACTATTTCTTTACTCGAATCAGGGTACATATTTTCGAGATTCTACCTTCCTCATCCGTAATCCATTAGCGTATATACTCAGATGTCTCTAGCGAGTAGTGAGACGTGGTGCACAAAATAAAAAGGATATGAAATAATTACGAATTAAATAACTACTTTTCGAACGGTCGTAACCGAAATCCGGCACCATATTAAATTAATTCTAAAAAAAACTCAACTTTCATTTCCCTGACATTAATTGCCAAACCCTTCCTTCACCTCTGACAAGACGTGTATTAATCACAACTTGTGAATGTGAGGAATGCCAGGCCTCCACCGTGGTTCGGATTCCACGTTAAACTGTAGGTCCTCCATTTCATCTCACAACCACCCTACCATTACACATTAGCGTAAGTGCGTATAACCCAAACGGGTAATAAGACGCGGTGCTAATAATAATAATAATAATAATAATAATAATAATAATAATAATAACATTCATGGGGAAAACCCCAACAAAGTTTAACTCAACTTTATAGTTTTAAAATCGATTCTTATAAATATTCTTATCATCTGTAATCAAGGTTAAAATTTATATATATCAAATATATATAATATATATATAATATATATTATATATATATAATATACTGTAAAGAAAGGATAGCCATTTCACTCAGCTTTGCTTGAAAGAATTTTGATAAAAGTCCGAAAAAAAATCATAATCAAACTTGAACTTTCATTTCGCGGTCCTTACTATCTCAGTACCAAGAAGGTGTGCACTATACAGACCCCTCCTCCCTCCCCTTTCCAAACTATCTTCACATTTACATTGATAAGAGATAAAGGTGAAATTTAAATTTTATATACCTGAATTTACGTATAAGAAGGGTAATAAATCATTTAGAATAAACTACTACTTAAAACTTGTAAGTGCGGCAATGCTCCGTTAAGTTTCCAATTCCATAAAATAGGTAAGTGCGTAAAATATGTGAAAATAAATAATTTGCATTGTTGCAGGAACATTATTAAAAAAATAGCATTGTATTTCACAAAAAAAAATCATAAATATAATAATATAAGATAATAAGTGACATATCTGTTCACCAAAGAGCACAACAATCAACTCCAGATTTCCGAAACCTCAATTTTAAAAATATATGTGTCAATAATTTGGAAATTTTTTTTTTTTAATATATTTCAAATAGAAGAGTTTTAATTTTAAAAGTACTACAATTTTACGATGATAAGCTATCTAATATCTCAAATAGTTGCAGAAATATGGTCAAAATTGAGAGTTTCCGCTTTTGTAAAGTATCCTCAAAGTCATGTTTATATGAAAACAAGAATTTATCATTTTATTTGTAAGTTTAAACGCCACCTAGATACGAATTTTAATCAAAATCGTTAGAGCAGATTTGGAAAAAGAAATGATTTCTCTTTTTACCTTTCGGTTATACTACCCTAATTTTAGGGATGGATATCTAATTCCAACCTAAGGTGAACCTTATAAAAGCCCAAGAAACCAAGTTTTATCCCGAACGGTAAAATGGTTTGGGTTCTAGACAAATATACAGACACTCAGACGGCAAAGCAAAATCCACTTCATCAAAATCTCGAATTCAATTTTTTTGACAATTAAAATACTTTCTGTACCTGAGGTAGGGACGGTAAAAAGTGTGTCTTACAATTTGTTTATGTCTGTACCTGATTCTGGAGCTGAAACTGTATCATTGATTTGGCAAATGAACACTTTGGATCAAGGCATCGCATAGACACGTGTCACTTCCACGTGGGACCGCTCTGCCTCAGCCATTGCGACCACCCAGAGGATGCTGAGTCGTCTTACAATATAACATTAAGAGACGGCGCCTAAAATTAGTTAAGGCCCGCTAGCGTACTCAGCCGCATGCAAGCCAGTCAGACGCTCGCTGACACGCGGAAACTGCAAGTCATCTAGTTCCGTTACATTCCAGTATACATATCAGCAACAACGAGAAACGAAACTGATAAGTTTGTTACGAAACGTTTGGTATAGCCGATTGTTATCCCAAACTCACAGTCGAAGCCTTTTTGTTTATTGAGTTCATTACTTCTGGGAGTTTTTTTTTTAGCACCACGTCTTACTACCAGTTCGGGTTGTACGCCTGTGTACTAATTACACTAATAGTTTAGGGATTAGGAAGGTTTAGTTGAAAGGAAGTGAAACCCCCTTTGCGTGAAAGGAGAGTGGAAAAACCATTTAGGAAAAAAACACCCTCATTGCATCCGACCGGGATCGAACCCCGATCTCTCCCGTCTTCGGCAGTCTAGTCTAACACGAGAGTAGAGCGTTTGACCACGCGAGTAGAGCGTTTGACCACGCGAGTAGAGCGTTTGACCACGTGACCGCCTAAGCGGGTTTCTATTAGTTACTCTTTTCTACAGACTCTGGTGTGTCTCAAAAGAAACGTTGTTTATATCATAGTGTATTATTTTTCTTCACCGCATTTCACTACCCGTTCGGGCTACACGCATATATATTAATAATGTGTTGAGGATGAGGAAAGTAGAATTAAGATTAAATATGCCAGCATTTGGTTTAGGGAGAGTGGGAAGTTATTTAGGGGAAACCACCTTCAGTCAATAAGCACCGTTCTCATTCGGACCCCGATCTTCCCGTCTCTAGAAAATCAGAATAAATTAGCTTGTCGTTTAAGCCCCATGTCGTTAATTTAGACAATATTAATTTATACTACCATATTCAACACCCAGGTTATTAACAAGTTTATCCAAGAAGTATAGAAAAGCCGTAGGGAACATATGTTTTAGGAGGAGGGGGAGGGGAGAAATGGGAAGGGAGGGGAAGAGGAAGATAGGTTTTCCAACAAGAGATGATAGTGATTTTGTTAACATCAAATATTTCTTGTAACAATTTTTTTAATAAGTTTCGCGTCTTACTACTAGTTCAGGTTTACGCATAAAAAGACCCTATGGTTAATAATCTAATGGGGCATGGATGAGGAAGGAAGCATTTTACAGGTGATTACCTGCATTTGCGGTAAATGAGTGGGAAACCATTTAGTAAAAACCAACCCCAGTAGAGCCGACTGGGATTCGAGCCCTTATCTCCCCATCATCAGCAGACCAGTCTAAAACGAGACACGAGATACACCTTAGATCGTTAGGCCCCATAAGCAGGTTTGTAACAAATTAATATTTTTTAAAACATAATTGTGCTATGGATTTATGAGACTGCACAAATTTACTAGCCTAAATTGAGAAGGAATCCAAAATTACATTATTTACGACACTTTCGTTTTGTTACGACTCTAAGATATAGTGAGTGGAGTTTTTTTTTTAAGTACCACGTATTACTACTTATTCAGATTATACAGTTATGTATTAATTACGCTGATGGTTTTATGGATTAGGAAGGCTATATTCGTAGAAAGTGTACCCAAATTATTGGGAGGTAAAGTGAAAAACTATTTTGGGAATACCACCCTCAGTACACCCAACCAAGATTCGAACTTCGATTTCCCCGTCATCGACAGTCTAATCTACTGCGAGAGTGGCGCCTTAGACCATGAAGACACCGAAGCGGGTGATTGCGAGGGTAATTTCGAGAAAATGCACCCTAATTCACATGGTGAATAGATGGGTAAATTAAAGTGATACTCCACAGCTGAAAAGAACACCTAGCTGAGATTCAAACCTCGACCTCCCCGTCACCAACAATCTAACCTACTGCAAGCCTGATGACGTTGGACTTTATGATTGGCGGCGCGGGTCGCTAAACTAATGGCATTTTAATTTACAAATAACTTAGCGGGACTGACATTGTTATTAAAATGTATGTGAGCTATTTCATTATTTTTTTAGAGCCTCCCTCCCATCAATGTGCGCGCGCATCATCTAAAAAAAACACAATCTCGTGCTTTTTAATTATCTTCAAATTGCCTCTGGTCTTTCGGATGTAGTAAACCAAGACATTGTAACGTATATATTTCCATTACTACCAAGACCTTAATGACCGCGAGTCTGCCCATCATATTTACTGCTCAGGCAGTTTTGTCCGACTTGCCACTCTACGTCAGGATTGTTCGTGATGCTTGGAGAGGTTTCAAACCACAAAGTCGTGAGAGGGGCTCACCTGACCACCACCACCGCTTGATAAACGAACAACTGTTCTAATTGTCCTGTGATATTCACTAACTAAGCTGTGTGTAATTGGTGGGGCTAGGTAGGTAGTGGTTCATTCCGTCTAGAGCTCGGACATGAGAAGTCTGGATTAAATCCTCAACAGATTTCCCGATGGAATGTGTTTTGTGTGTGTGTGTGTGTGTGTGGGGAGGGGGGGTTGTTTTTTTTGTTAGAGTTTATTATTACTCCTTTCTGTGGTCGAATGGTCTAAGTTTTTAAGGCAACACTCTCGAAAAAGACAAAACTGCCGTTAACGGGGATATTTAGGTTATAATCCCGGTCGGGTGTACTTATTTATTTATTTATGCCAGTCTGGACTACATCACTCGTATCTCAGTTGGTGATAAGATTACACAGTAGGCCTATTTATGTAACTTTGTCCAAGGGACGTCAAAATGTACTAATCGTACATTATTTATTTAGAGGCTCTTTTCATGTCCCGATTAGATGAGTATGAGGGTGTGGAACCAGTGGAAACTCTCAACCTAACTTAAGCCTAATCAACCAGACACTGGTGACCGTTGGTATAACTCCTCTTTCGGGAACAATATCGATGGTACCACGAGGTAAGTGAACCCCGGAACCCCTAGGTTGGTATCCAGCCAGAGATGGCTGGCCACTATGCCACGGGGCCGGTTAGTTGGGTCTAATCTGAGGGTGGTTTCTCTCTGTGCCGAAATTCGAATACATTTCCTTTAAATTCAAGATAAAATATATAGTATATAGTTTATTATACTCTTCTCCATGCAGGTGTTTTTGCAATAAATAAAAATAAGACTCTTTTCAACCTCGTTTGAATTTTAATAGATACCGATAGTGAAACTGCACTTTACAGGCTAAAATTAGTCTCTCTCTCTCTTTTTTTTTTCACCGCGGTCTCACTAACCGTTCGGGTTATCCGTATTTAAATACATTGAAGGGTGGGTATGAGTAAGGTTGTATTTAAAGTAAATGTACCCACATCCACGTGTAAGAAGAGTGGAAAACCTTTTAAGGAAAAAAGTCCTTGGTACATCCGGTCAAGATTCGAGCCCTGACCTCCCCGTAACCGGCAAAAAAAAACTTAACTGGAATTACGTTTAGTCCATCCCCGCACTGTTTCGGGTCATTTGTTAGTTGGTTTGTACACTTTAAAAGGTAACAAGCTTACCTTGACGGGTTATATTATGGTACAGCCTCTAAGATATGGGTCCAAACTTGATAAGAAATTTCTTATGCAGCTTTCACTTTTGAAAGATATTATCAAAATCTATAAAATAACACAAATAACGTAGTAAATTGATATCAATTTTGAGTGTAGGAAATTTGTGTTTTCTGAAATGCCTGTTTAATAAATATTTAAATGCCTATCCCAGTGTGATCGGTCAAGGTAAGAATTATAGTGTATTTTCCAAGGATAGTTAGAAGAGCACTCAATGTTTGACAGTGATCCGCTGACACGAAACGAGCCGTCAATCACGATACGCAAATTTAATAGTAACCTTTGCAGAGCATTGAGCATTTGTACACGCAGCGCAAGTTCCAATTTACCAATCACGATTTTTCTAAATAAATAAAATAAGGGTAAGGGGGGCCAACTTCGATTGACGTATCGACGAGTGACGCGGAATGGATGTTGGGAGCAGACAATGTACTAGTTAGTCGTTACTATGCAAATCACCGAACCAATAGCGAACTGTCAAACCTCATCCAGACCAATCAAATCAGCTCACCATGACGCAAAGCAACCTTATAAGGACACGATTTTGCTTAGGGTGCGCCAACAACGCGTGCGGGGAAGTAAGCTTTATAGTCTAATTTTACCCACTTCGGTGACCGCATAGTCTAAGGCGCTACTCTCGCAATAGACTAGACTGCCGATTACTGGGAGATCGTGGTTCAATCCAAGTAGGGTGATTTTATTAAATGGTTTCCCATTTTCTCTCTCTCCCCCTCCTCACGCGAATGCGGGTACACTTCCTCTAAATTCGACCTTTTTAATCCCTAAACCATTAGCGTAAATAGTACATACGCGTATAAACAGAATGGGTAGTAAGACGCGATGCTAAAAAAAAAGTCAAATTTTAATAGGAAAGACTAGAAAAGTAACTAAACCTGCTTTCACCTATTCATACGTCAAGTCATGTGATCTACAGCTGTCACTTTTGATATATTATCAATGCCTATAAACTAACACAATATAGTAAAGTATGATTGATGTTGATTAAAAAAAACAGGCTCTTTTTAGGAAAATTTCACTGATAGGAAGGAACGTGTGAAAAATACAAAAATATCGTTTTGGGTCAACAATGATAACATTTTATTTAATTATTAGTGCTATTCCATAAATATTGATATTATCTATCAAAAGTGACCGCTGCAGGTTTTTTATTTTTAGCACTGATTATTACTAGCCGTTCGGGTTGTATGCATATGTGCTAATTACGCTAATATGCTAGGAATGAGGAAGGTTCAATTAAGAGGAAGTGTATCCGTATTTGTATGTAGGCAGAGTTAAAAACTACTACGTGCATCGATTGCTATGACAACTACCCTTCACGGATTGGTCGAGCATGTGACGAGTTTCCACTCCCCACTCCGGCTGCGCTGATCTCAATCCTGAAGCCATTTAAAACGCAGTATACCTTATAGGTCAGAGTTAATTTTGTTGCAACAAAGTTGTCATGTTTCCCTTTGAAATATACTCCAGTTTTAGCCACTTATCCTGTGGAAAACTATCCCATATCAGTTTGTGATATATTTTAACTACCTTGCTTGGTTCCACTATGGTCCAGCTAGCTCCATGATTTCCAACCAGGGTTCTACAGAACCTCGGGGTTCCACGGACCCGTATTAATGGTTCCACAATAATTTGCAAAAGTTGCTTTATATTGGTATGATCATAATAATTTGAACAGTGTTGAAATATATTAAGGCCCTTGGCCCTGTCGATTGCAAGTCCAAAACCTATTTTGTGGGATGGTAGGCGGGAGGGTGAAAGGCGAGCTATCGGACAGGTCTCGCGGAAAAATCATACGTTTGGAAATATCAGTTTTCTCGAGAACGAGTGAAATTTTTATAGTAATATTTTAAACACCTCTTCTAAGATAATTAGTGCCGGTAATAATGTTGAAAGTCGAGTTGTCAATGCTATTAATAAACGAGGTTTAAGTACCGAATCACAGTAACTAGTAAATATAAGTAGACAGTAAATAATCTGAAAATATTTTATTCAAAAGTATGAGTTGATTATTTACTACACGTATATTTTGTAATTCACCCCTGTCAAACCTAATGAGTGTCAGCCAGGTAGGGGTCCCCCGAGATTTTAAGATTTTTTTTAAGGCTTCCTCCAAACAAAAAAGGTTGGTAATCCCTAGTATAGTTTATAGGGCCATATTGTGGTTCGTCAAAGGTAAGACATCTGCGTTTCAGGGTAAACGGAGTGTACCTAAAACGCGTCACGTCGACACTCGGCCTGAGGCATGGCGCTGCACGTGGAGTGTACTCGACTACATTTCTGAGATCATCGGTGAGTGCAGAGAAGCGTGCGCTGATCTTGACGGGCCTCTCTAGACCAGTTAGAAGGAAATGAGGGCTATAACAATATAGTAAGAAGTATCATTCTCAGCAGCGTATAATAGACAGTCTCTCCTGTGTTTAAGTTTATCATAACACACAGCTTGCACGAACACACGGTTATTTAGACAAACGACAAGGAAACTAACCTAAACCATAACAGCATCTTTAAAGTAAATATATATATTTAGCGTCATGAATGCAGTACTTGGAAAGTTGAGAAACCCATATGTAAGTGGTAATGGTATTCAAGGCCCACATTTTAAATCAAAATTATTCTCCTTCTAAATAGCCGCCCAAATATATTATCCACAAGGGCAGAATTGGTTACATATGCCCAAGTATAGGTCTATTTCCTGATATAGAGAGTAAGGTAGGTAACGGTATTGTGTGTGTTCCGTGAAATATGTGTACCCTTTAATTTCTTCTTTGATTAAATATTACGTACAATTTTAGATACATATAATGACGTAATAAATATTCAGAATGTGCAGTAATAACTATAATTCCTATTCACAAAAGCAATATTCTGCCCTTTATTTGAACATTTACATTTGGAAGTGAATGATTTTAAAATTCTATTCTCCGAGATATATTTAGTGTGATTATGGCAAGGAGGACTGTATTTGATAGTTTAAAAAGTTATTAAAACTGCTTTTATATAGTCATACATCAAGCCATGTGAATTGCCGCTGCCACTTTTGATATGTAGTACCAAAACCTAAGATAACATCAGTAGAATGTCCACAACGTTAACCGAAAAAAAAAGTGTATATTTTATAAGCCTTTCCCACTATCAGAAACCTACCATAGTTGAATGCAGTAAACTGCCATTGAGAACATTAAAATTTAGAAAATACATAAATTTAACAACAAATATTTGACCACACTTACGAGCTTAGGTAAGAAGTTCAACAACTTTATGTCGGTGCATACAAAGAATGTCAACCATAGAAACATTTGTGTAGAATTATTTCCAACTAACGAGACCCGCCTCGGTGGCGTGGTTGGCTAACGCACTGGTTGTTGTTGAGCCAGACTGCTGAGGACGGGGAGATCGAGGTTCGAATCTCGGTCGGGTGAACTGGGGGATGGTTTTTCCTGAATGGTTTTCCACTCTCCCTCTACACAAATGTGGATTCACTTCCTCTAAATTCAACCTTCCCAATTCCTAGTCCATTAGAGTAATTAGTACTTAAGCGTATAACCCGAACGGGTAGTAAGAACGCGGTGCTATTATTATTATTATTATTATTATTATTATTATTATTATTATTATTATCCAACTAACGAGGGAAAATTTCTTATTGTTGTAATCGGATGTGAATGTTTAATACAACGTTTTTTACTTAGGAAGCCCTCGTTTCACTTTATTGGGTAGGCCTACAATTTGATATAATATGTGGAATAAGGTAGGTACATGAAAGGGGTAGAGGAAAAAATAAAAAGGTAGCTATTACCATTACCTCTCTATACAGTGGCAGCAATGTAGACTGTAAACTATGAACTTTGTTCCTCACCGTAAAAACCATATTGTGTACGTCCCCTTTTATCTGTTCCTCTCCCTCTTTCTTGTTCCATATATGATAATTTAATTGAATAGTGACCACAAGATACCATAAGTTCCGAAAAAAAAATGTATGAAATATATAACTTACATAAACAAAATCACGCTAATGAGAACATTATGATGAATTGTAAATTTGGTCCCTGTTTATACGACGGAATTTTTAAATAAAAATTCATCTTTCAAAAAGTTGATCATGAAACCCGCTGCACGGTTATGCGTAACATGCTTTTTTTTTTTTT
>CABFWO010000500.1:51325-63380 GCA_902155825.1 Timema genevievae
TTTTTTAGTTAAGAAAAATTACCTGTCAGGAACAAAACTATTTCGATATATTTATTAAATTGGCTAATGTATTTAACACCCGTAAGACGTCTCAAAGTGTGAAGGTCAACAAAATTCTAACCTGTTTTGACTTGTGAAACAGGAATTAGCCGTTTAATTGGTGGTCATAAATATCTTAATAATAGGATTTACTGGCCGTAAATAAGTGGGAAATAAAATAGCTTGTATTCAAATGAGAGGAGCTGTTTATTAAGACGCGTCTTAAATTGTTACAATCCATCCACTATGAATTGAGCATATATAAATGTTCTCAAGAAGAAACTTAAGCGACGAATAGCAAGTCTTGACGAATGCACATCAAGTGATACTTACCGGTCATTGCTGACAAATATAAATTATATTTGACAATTTATACACAGATAGAACTAGCAAAATTCAAATATTTTCAGTAAATGGTGGAACGTTTTATTTTGAAAGGAAGAGCTTACTGCGAATATACTATAGAATATCCAATGCTACCCTCTTATCGACATGATTTATGAAACTACGGCGAAGAGTTGCAGAACACTTGATGGTACCTGTACACGTCTCCTGCTCTCAATATATTTACCTGTATTATTTGTTACCCATTTGCTTACTGTTATTATGTGGGTTTTGTTGAAGTGGTCATAACGTATTTATTTTATTTTTCAAAACATATGCCTATTTTCTGAACAATAATTTATATTTTATAAGTTTTAACATGTATTAAAAAGGTACTTTTGTTACGTTTTACTCCATGCCAACTATAATGTTCATGTTGAAAAGAAAACCAAGTGAAAATGTTTCAGAGCTTTTGGATCAAAAGTGAATTTTATTTTTTAACACCGCGTATTACTACCCGTTCGGGTTATACGCTTATATACTAATTACGTTAATGTTTCATAGTTTATGAAAGTTATATGTATATTAATTTTACCCGTATTTACACACAGGGAGAGTGGAAAAGCATTTTGAAAAAACCTCCTTCAATACGTGTACTCGTATATTTTAATGAATGGAATAAATCATACAAGAAAACACATAATTATTTATTCTGAAAGCGCTCCCTTCATATGAATTCCGGGATTCTAATGCTCCTTGAAACTGCAAATGAAAATTTGGTAAATGAATTATTTTTTTAAATGAGACTAAATCGAATTTGGGCTAATTTTTTTTTTTTAATATTGGGTACATGGGCATCGCAAGGAAAATCTGAAATGTGAAGGGCGGTGCGGTCTAAAATGTTTTACAACCCCTGGGTTAGACTGTTCCGCAGGACTTTTTTTCTGTCCCCCACATCTTACTACCCATTCGAGCAAACCATAATAGATTAGGAACGAGGAATGTAGAATTTACGTGGACCATGAGTGAGAAACCATTCGGTAAGAACTCCCTCAGTAAACCCGACAGAGATTCAAACCCAGTTCATTCCTTCATAGTCAGTCCTGTATATTGCTTTAGACGATTCGATCACCGAAACAGGTAGCTTTCATGTTGTTATTATTATAGTCCGATCGCTCTAGGAATAACCTTATCTGACACTCAAAAAGCTTACTACTGAATCCAATTCCAGTGTTCAAACGCAACATGAATTTCTACGTTAGTTATTATGAAAAGCGTACAGCCCGAACGGTTAGTAAGACACATTATCCGCCTCGGTGACGTAGTTAGCTAACGCTCCAGTTTCGTGTTGAGATAAACTGCCGATGATGGGGATATCAAGGTTCAAGTCTTGCTTGGGTGAACTCGGGTGGTTTTCCCTAAGTGATTTTCCACTCTCACTCCACGCAAATGCGGGTTCACTTCCTCTATATTCAACCCTCCCAATTCCTAAACTATTAACGTAATTAGTACATAAGCGTATAACCCGAACGGTTAGTAAGACGCGGTGCTAAGTATTAATATTAATATTATTATTAGTAAGACTCATTGCTAAAAAAATATTTTGAGGCATAAAACATTTAGGCCTAGTGGCATCTGACCAATGTCGGCTACTAAACATATTTTTAATCTTCTACTAAACGTTTCAACGACTCGACTATAAGCGTATTATCTTAAATAAAGTTAATTTGACAGTGATTTTATATAAACCTGTTATCAGATGATTCCGGTAAAATATTTTTAGTAAATAAAAAAAGGGAAGGTTTTTTGCGATAGGAATAGATGAAAGACTCGAAACGAAAGAAACTCTCGGGTCCTTCATTAGGCTTGTCAAAACTTTTTTGAGAGAGCATCCATCCAGAACGTCACAAGGGAATGAAAATTCGCGACCTAGAGTAAAAAAAGAGTTTGAATAAATAAACTGAACCAAAAAAAAAATACCTCGAGAAAAATGGAACAAGCTGTGGGAAATCACATGTGGCAGGTTCTTTGGAATGTGAACCATGACGTATTGTGAAAAGGAACGAGAGAGCGAGAGACCGAAAATGGGAATGAGAAAAGAAAATTGGAAAAAAAAAACTTGTTTTATTTGATTCACCAACAATTTTGAAGTGAAATATTCAATCCCTTCGGAATAGTTTTTATGTTTATAGGTAAGCTGCAAAGGCATCACTGGTTGTCACCTACTTGATCATTTCTAGGAGATGAACATGAACAAGGATGTGAAATTTACGACATATAGACTCCCCTGCCCCAGAGGAGCTCACTGGTATCGAGCTAAGCCTGTAAATTCCTTTCAATCATCAATGCATTTAAAATTAACACATAAAACACTAATACTATTTATTTACACTATAACATTTATTTTCTTTAGACCTTTTATTTCTACCCCAGAGAGAGTTAAGTTCACAGGATAATTATATAATCTAGCCACGCCCTGACGTTAAGGGCAAACGCACACGACATACAGTCGGTGGTAGATAATTTCGTGGTACAGTCGGTGGCAGGACACCGCACACGACCGACAGTCTGTCAGACATCCGAGGCCGACAACTAACTGACCACCGTCGGTGGTTGTGGCGGTATTTGGATGCGTGCCATGGAAGATTCAGTGTTGGTGCATTTGCTCATCATCATTTTTTTTAGCATCGCGTCTTACTACCCGTCTATGTACAAAATTACACTAGTGTTTTAGGGATAAGGAAGGTTTAATTCAAATGTAGTGCACCCACATTTGCGTTGATGGAGAGTGGAAAACCGTTTAGGAAAAACTCACCCTCGGTGCACCCGACCGGCATCGAACCTAGATCTCCTCGTCTTAGGCAGTCTAGTCCAACACGAGAGTAGCGCGTTAGACCATGCTGCCACCAAAGTGGGGCTTATGAAAAGTAATCTCTATTGAGCAACAGCTTTGAATTAAGAAAATAAATAAAGAGGCTCTCAAAACTGACCACGAAGGGCTGCGCGCACACCCCGTACACTACTACAAAAATGTCGTTCAGATTTATTTGTAGTTCGTGTGCGTGTCCACGTTGTAACACAGCATTCACCGCCAACAGGTAACGCCAATCGGGTGGTGTGAAGTCAGTTGAAAAATGTAACATGCCACATCTTTTTCGAAAGTCCGTCTTTTTAGTCTGTCGTGTGCGGAGCCCATTTAAATCTATAGTGAACATTTCGACCGATCAAATTGTCTTCCACCGATTGTATGTCGTGTGCGGTCACTCTTAAACCCAAACAAAATACATACATAAAAAAAAGATGACACAAAAAAAAAAGCTTATTTTTTCTTTATGGGTTGGACAGCTATTGAAAGTCGAGAGACAAAAGATCGAAAATCAACATAAAATATACATTAAAATCTCAAAACTAGGAAGGATGGTGGGTAGTATAAAATATATTTTCTGAGTAAGGATTTTACGAGGAAGGGTGAATACATTAATAGCGTTTTGAAATTAGTGGGAGTTCCACATAAAAAAAAAGTTAGGGTACATAAAAAGCACTTATGGGGTATAAGAAAATTTACTAGGTGTATTTTACGGCTATCAAAATTAAAACTATACCTAGAAATTTAACCAACAGCTAGATAAGAACATTTTCCAGTACATTTTAAATCAGATTTTTTTTTAGATAGTTGAATCTTGGGGGAAAGGGAGGTATTTATATAGGTTTTGATTATAATTTTGAAATATTTACATGGCTTATAGCAGGATCTCAACTTAAGTGACACTTTTGTATTCAGCCACAAAGCGCTGTATTCTATTCGTGTATGAGAGAAGAGAATTGAAATCACCGTTATTGCTTTATTATATTGTAGGTAATGTTTTTTAGCACCGTTTATAACTACTATTGACAGGTTATACGCATATGTACTAATTACGCTAGTGAGTTAGGGATGAGGAAAGTTGAATTTAGAGGAAGTATACCCACATTTGCGTGGAGGAAGATTGGAAAACTATTTTGAAAAACCAACTTCTGTACACCCGACCGGGATTCAAATCCCGATCTCCCTGTCATCGGCAGTTTAGTCTAAGACGATAGCGACGCCTTAGACCAGAAGTGGCCAAACAGTCGATCGCGATCTACCGGTCGACCGCGGCCGCTGGTATGGTCAATCGTCTGGTCGATTGATTTAAAAATATTGAAAGAAAGAAAATGAAAGAGAGGGTTTGCAGATTTTTTTTAAGTCAGCATTAGAAAATAGAAATATTAAAGTTGTTTGACTGATGACCATTCACAATCCTGCCGTTTATGACCGAGTATTATTATGAACTCTCACTCGTCAAACTATCCTAATTTTATGAGGTGTCATGTATTAACTTCAAAGTCGAGTGTTTAATGAGGAAATACTTTTTTCAGGAAATTATGTGTTATGTGGTTTGATGAAAAACTCTGTTTCAGCGTGTGAATGGACTATAAATTACCATTATACAATGCAATTTTACTATTAAAACAACACAAATGAGTTAATAATTTTTTACCAATGAAATAAACAATATAAGCCTATGGTTCCGTAATAGATCACAAAGTATTTTCCTACTCTGGAGAAGATCCCCAGATCAAAAAATTTGACCATTCCTACCTTAGACCATGCAGCCACCTATGCAAGTGTGTGTGTGTGTATGAAACTCATTTGATAAAGTTTCTGATACTAACGTCCTTAGGATAAATTTAATTGAAATAGAAACTTTAAAACTTGGAATATTTCGTCTGCTGTTCCATCTAAATGGTCAGAAAAATCATCTGGAAAAGTTTCCATCTCAAACAGCAGCTTTTCCGCAAAGAGTGGATTGCCCTCCCGTCATTACAACCCTAGCTCGACTGACAGGTTCGTAGTTCGTGGGCTTATATTAACGTAGAAAATATGCGTTGTGATAGGTATAAACACTTCAACACGCAGATATATCAACACACGACTCACATACTTAACTAGCCAAGCATCGCAAGCCTAATAGTACACATCTAACCCTTAAGCCTAGATATTTATAGTAGGATTTTGTTTGGAAAAACCTTTTAAAAAAATACAAACATATTTTATAGAAAAAAGATCACATAGCTTGACGTATGACTAGACCTATGTTAAAGTAGTTTTGTGAGTTTTGAAACTGTCCGATGATTCTTCATAACAGTATCCTACTCTAATAATTGGGATAGAATGGTAAATAGTAGATATCTTAATTATTTAATATGTATCACAAACTGATAAGTTATGATTGTCCACATGATTAATCCTGATGCTGGAGTCAAATTAAATCAAGTGAAAAACTATATCATGTAGATGAGAGTCGAAACCGGAACGATTGACTGACCCAGTAATAGAGCATTGAAGCGTAAAGCCAAAGGTACCGGGCTCGTTTCCCGTGTCCAGGTTGCCATTTTTTTTTAAACTTATTTTCAAAGTAAATAACGTCGTACCCGTTTAGGTGGTGTACAGTCTAAAGGGAAATCCATGTGTTTGTGTAATATCAGTTTAAATTTCTCCACGTCATCTCATTCTATGGCGCACGCGTATCGAACAGCCACGTGTTTTTAGAGCAGGCTCTCATAAACTGTCAAACTGCAGCTATTTTGTTATGATTTAAGAAAAATATCTATTCTTAAAATATGATATCTAGATGAAAAATTCCTCACTAAAAAGCATAAATAATAGCTTCGGCTATTGATTCCCAAAAATATATATGTTAACACCACTTGGAACAGAACCAAGAGTTTCTTGAATCGATGTCTGCCCTTCCACCCACTTGCACCAAGTAGTCAGGTGCTTCACGTGTCGACAGCCTCTGTCACGTGGCAATCACCCGCTACATTGTGAGAGAGAGCTGTTGACGGACGCGCGCACGAAGTGTCGAGGTGTGTGGAATTAATCACGAGCAGCTTCACCTTACAAGGCAGGTACTCTTGACAGGCCACGTGTCGTGAAGTATCGGCAGCGAATTAGTTACTCGCAAGCATCGCGTGGTCTCACTTGCAACTGTGACATAAACAAACCCTGCAATGAAGGTTACAGTACAATTTTCATAAGAAAGGACTTATCTCTGAATTTAAAATGCTACCAAATCTAAAAAAAAAAAATAACTGTGTCTTACGACCTGTNAATTACTCTAATAGAGTAGCATAAGGAAGGGAGCATTTTAGAGGTGATCTACCCTCATTTGAGTAGAAGAAGAGTGGGAAACAATTTAGGAAAAAACCCACTTTCAATAGACTCACCTGGGATTCGAACCTTGATCTCACCGTCATCAGCAGACCAATCCAACATGAGAGTTACTTCTTAGACCAATGCGCCACTGAATTTATTGTTGTTTTATTGTTTAGCACCACGTCTTACTATCCGTTCGGGTTATACGCTTAAGTACTAATTACGCTAATGGATTAGGAATTGGGAAGGTTGAATAGAGGAAGTGAACCCGCATTTGCTTGGGGGGAGAGTGGAAAACCATTTAGGAAAAACCACCCCCAGTTCACCCGACCGAGATTCGAACCTCGATCTCCCCGTCCTCGGCAGTCGGGCTCAACACGACTAGCGCGTTAGCCAACTACGCCACCGAGGCGGGGACGCGCCACTGAAGCTGGTTAAAATGTTCTTCCCATGGCGTTTCAGCCATAGGCTTAAATTATGCTGTAGGGAAAAGAATTTGTGTATTATGCTACAATATTAATATGAATGGCTAAACTTATATAAATGAAGGCGTTAACCCGTTTTTGGAACAATGTGAAAGTTACAAAATATCAAGCGAACTTCAAACAGTAATAAACTGTAATAAGATTAGGTTTATTTAAAATAAATGGGTCGATAATATCTTACATACTTTTTCATATAATAAATTGTATTATTATTATCATTACCAGGCGTTCTGTCTCACCACAAGTCCATTCCTATTATCAGCGAACTTAAGCCTCCAATGTGCTCTGTTCTCTGCCTCCTCCTTGATTTCCCAGAATATTCTGATTTCTTTCAAGTCATCTAATATTTGAATCCTCCTTCTTCCTAAGCTCCTCTTTCCCTCAACCTTTCCTTCTATGACGTCGTGCAGAAGAAAGTTCTTCCTAAGGATGTGTCCGATCCAGTTTTCTTTGCATCGAAGAGTTACATCATAATAGGTTCTCTTCACACACACTCTTATTAGGACTTCTTCATTTGTCACCCCTGCATGCCCATCTAATTTTCTCAAGTTTTTTCCAGCACCAAATTTCACAGCTCTCCAAATATTTCTTTTTCATCTTCCAAATAGTCTAAATTTATGTTCCTTACAGTGCGATGCTCCAAATGTGGCATTTCATCAGTCTCTTCCTCATTTCCAAACTCAACTTGCTGATCAGTAGTAGCCATTTTTTTGTTGAAAGTTTCCTTGGCTATGGCAATCCTCGAACTAATTTCCTTGGAGCAGTAGGCATCCTGTGTCAGCAGACTTCCCAGGTACTTGAACTGCTTTATGTTTTCCAACTCCTGGTTTCCAATTCTGATTTTCAGTGGCTCTTTATTTTTTGAAATCACCATCACTTTTGACTTCTCCCTGTTGATCTCTATGACATATATTCTCCCTATCTCCACTACCTGGGCCATCATTTCCTGCAACTCCTCTTATTTCTAGACAGCAATGCTAGATCACCTGTGTATTTTATTGTTTTGATGACACGTCCTCCTATCCTTACATTGCCACGTCCCTCTAGGGCTTCCCTGACCAGCCACTCGCCATTCAAGTTGAACAGACTGGGTGAGACAAACAGCATCCCTGTCTCACTCCTCTTCTTGTCTCTACGCTGTTTGTCTCTACATCATTCAGTCTCATCTTTACTGGCTGTCCCAGGTACAGGTTTGCAATCAGCCTTCTGACCTTACTTACAATTGATGCCAAATTTCATTGGGAACAAACATTTAAAAAAACTTTTATAAGTAAGTGCCCTTTAATAGTTTATCTTAAGTATAGAAATATATTTTTTTTTCATAATCAGTTACACTCTTCAGATATAAATATTGAACCAAACTTTTAAAGCCATTTTAGAAAAAATATTCAAAACTAATTTAACAGTAAAAAACCAGTTTTTTTCTATACAAAGTTAAATACATTCTTATTTATCATGTAAAACGCTCCCCAAATACCCATTTTGAACAAATTCGCTAAAGCGATTTATGAAATATTTCAAATTTTCAAAAGTCAATCCATCAGTAGACTAACGTTAGGACTTTTTTTTTCTGAAAAACAAATATAAAATGTTATTTACCATGTAAAAGTCATCATATATCCATTTTGAACAAAATTGTTGGAACCATTTTTGAAAAAAGTCAATTTTAGCTTCCAGTATTAAAAAATGAAATATATTTCAATTATATATTATTTTGAAACGTTGATAATTGATTTCGCCAGTAACATGTAGGTCTACTATCTGAACAATTTGTAAAATAGCACTGTTCTTACCTTTTGTGTCTTTCAGTGTACATTAAAGAAGCTATTTCCATTTGACAAGAACTCATTTTTCTCTCGCCCAGTCTAATAGAAATAAGTGCAGCCAGTAAAATATTGTCAACACTTTATATAAACAATCTTACGAACAAGACAGAAGTGATGTGTTTTGAAAAATAGCCTTACATTTAAAAGTCTACGATCGTAAATCAGTCAAGGATATAAAAATCTAAATATTTAGGCTCTTCGATTTTTTTTGACGTTTAAATTATGCTAATTAACTCTCCTCTCATTCCTCTTGTGTTTATTAAAAGGTTAATGTGCTGCATTACAAGTCGTGTAAATAATCATTGGTGGTTTTAATGACCTTGTGAAGGTCTTCTGTGAAGGGATTGTTCCTGAAAACACCTGAGTTCAACACCTGCCTAGAATATACATCACATTCCTCGCCGAGTTCGAGGCACACGTGTCACGCAGTTTAAACCGACAATATTATTACGAACAAACGTGACGTAATATTTCGGGCAAGTTAAGAAAACAAGAGCGTTATCCCTACTTGGAGTATGTTGACTGGTATGGGACTAGAATCACACATCACGTACCGGTGGCCAAGCTGTCTAGGACATTAGCCTCGCATTTGCACATATATTTTGTCTACGAATTCGTGTACCTCATATTACCAGCCATCCATATTTACACTATTGGAGAAGAAAATGTGAAGGCAGAATTTAAAGAAAATATATCTGCATTTAACTGGAGAGAGAGAGAGAATGGAAAATCACTTAGGTACAGGGTTGTAGTGGAGCGGGAACGCCATTCCGGTACTCTTTTACGTGAAAACATTTTTTAAATATATCTTTTTCGTAAAGTTTTATGCTATGCAATTCTAAGTTAACTAATTGATTTTATATCAATGTTATGTTAAAACTTTTTTATACTATGAATCAATCAATTCTGAGGAAATTTACTGTGCCCTGTCCGAATTCTTGGAATATTAGAGGAAGTGCGCTAAGTAAGTTTCTGCCATAGTAACAATTTAAAAAAATGCTCCAAATAGCTTCTAAAGGCATTTTATATCTGTGAAATTTTTTTCACCTAGGGCAGTTGGGGTGCTGTGTCCCCCAAATACTCCCCCCTTTAACTTTTGGGTAGGTAAGGCCTTGCATTCCAGCACTGCTAAATTTACGACTACACCACTGCTTAGGGGAAAATTACCCTACTACACTTGACTGGGATTCGAGCCCAGGATTCCCCATCACTAGCAAAACCGACAAGAAGATACTGAACCCATTGTCCACGTATCTACCTGCACGTGTTTCTAACAAATATAATTATTATAAAATCTATCCTAAATCTGATGGCTCTTAAAATATAGCTATACGGGATCTTAAGGATTCTTTCTTTTACTTTTTAACTGTGAAGTTAGGCCCTCACTTTGAGTTGAGTAATCCCATGAGCTACACGTATTCTGGGTATTCGTTACTTACTAAAGAATAATTTACACAATCCTTAGCACCTGCATAAATATTCGCACCCCTCAGGTAGCCGCGAACCGGGTCAGAAGCTTGTAAATATTTGTTCTTGAGGCCAAAGGTTTTTCGAGAACCCTCACTATCCCTCCTAAACACGAGAGCGACCGAGACAGACCCGATGAACTCAAACCATTCAAACCATTCAAACTTTCAACACAAACACTCAACTAGCAAGATGTAACTTAACTAAACCACCTTATGTGCCAGTAACCACTTCCGCCTACAGATGAAAATATGTAGCAGCCCATTATAGACTTGCCACACGCTGGGGTATAGCCCGACTGAGAAGTGATGGCATCTCCACATTACTAGATGGATGATGCAGGGAGCGGCCTGAAGGGGAATATGAGAGAAAAAGAGGGTTAACACAACTCACTTTGGTGATACATTCTAAGGCAAGTCCTTTTTTATATTTCACTGCAGCTTACTTCCCATCCAGGATATCCGCATTTAAATACACTGTAAAAAAAACTCTACGGCGTGAGCTCGAGATCAAGCTATACCAACCAAGCGGTCGCCACACTTAGCGATATTAGTGCTAACATTTGCGAATAGAGAATGTCACATAGTCAGCTCAACTAAACCTCCAGCCGTTAATCTCAGTTTTCTAGAACGCAGCTTATATTTCTTTGTTCAAGTAGCTCCTCAGTTGTCCTCGCAAGGTTCAGTTCGACCCCCTTCCAGGCCCACTGGTTCACAGAAAAATTATGGAAGCGCCGGAGATCAATCCCGGGACCTCTGGATCCGTAGCCATGAACTCTGACCACTAGGACACAGAGGCGATCATTTAAATGCACTAACGGGGTACAAATTAGGACGGTACAATTTAAAAGAAATGTACCCGAATTTACGTGGAGGGAGAAAGTATCTTCACTACACCAGGCCGGGATTCGATCCCTGGCCTCCATGTCACCATAAAACCAGACTACGCGAACTGGCATTTAGTCTGCGTGCCCACCGATGCGGGTCTGATTCTAATCCATCAATGGCCTTAGTTAATTACGTTTATCGTTGACCTCAGTGGTCTTGGGGTAAAGTGCTCTCCTCAGGACCCGATGTTCATGGGTTCCAATCCAGTCGGGGTCGACGGATTTTTTCTTGAACGATAAGAATCTGTAGCACAGCTTCCTTCGGAGAGGAAGTAAAGCCGTCAGTTCCATGCCCATTGTGACATGAAAAATAACCCTGGAAGGTATGTGAGAATACCTTTCCCGGCAAAATTGGTATACCCTTTTAATCTCGCTCTCTAACTCATAAAAAAAACTCTGGTGTGCTGATACATCAGTCGGTTCAGAAAGTGCACGTTGGATACATTAAATAAATAACTTAAAAAATAAAATTACGTTTCTTATCCATTTCATAGTGGAAAGTCAAGATAGGGTTTAACCTAATTAATACAAGGTAAAGCAAGGGGGAATCCCGCGGTAGGAGAGTTTGCGCACTTAAAAATTCTGGTAGAAGGGGAAAGATGCGCGTGCAGCCACGTGAAGATCAGCAAATACATGTATTGTAGAGGCTTCAGATGATTTCATGTGTCGATCCAAACGTTTATCTGTGTTTTATTGCCACTTTTTACTTTCTCTCTATCTTACAGGTAGAGAAAGTATGGTGATCGTCAAAAAAATCGAACTCGAGATTTTGATGAATTTTGACGTTTCATGACTTCCTGAATCCGAAAAAGTGGTTTTTGAATTTCCGTCTGTCTGTCTGTCTGTCTGT
>CABFWO010000500.1:75791-105680 GCA_902155825.1 Timema genevievae
TAGAGATAGGGTAAAATAGCATTAATTTTCAGTTTTTTTAGCATTAATTATTGGAAATTTAGCGTTTTGTGGCATAATTTAGCATTTTGTAGCAAAATAGGTAAAAATGTATTTCGTCAATGTTTTTAGGTCCTATACAAAGGATTTATGATAAAAGCAACGACTAACGGAATGTGGCGATTAGCCGGATGGGCTGTGGAAGGCACAGGATACAAGTAAAACCCGAGCTGAAGCACACAGACGAGTGAAACTCAATGATTTTTTAATCACTTATTTCCGCTGAAAAACATTGTTTTATAGAAATTCTCAGCATTTTATTTAAATGCACAGCATTTTCAGGGAATTCGCGTCTATTTCGCTAAATATAATAATTTAGCTAAAATACTCTCAAAATCACGTTTTTCGCGTTAATTCGCGAAATAAAAATCGCTTTAAACACTTTCAAATGCCATGAAACGCAAATAAAACTTATAAATACCCTATTTTCGACCCTTTTCTTTCTTTTCGCGTTTTTCGCAAAAGCGAATTTACCCTATTTCTACTTATAAATTATATTATATGATAGGGTCATAATATAATTCGTCAAGATAAGACTGCCACCTTTCAGGTTAAACTAAGTGTACATGCAAGCCATCAGGGCTATATCCATAATTTTACACTAATGAGGTTAAGAATAAGTAAGATGATTTTAGAGACAATGTACGGTGTACCTACATTTGCGAGGAGAGAAAGTTAGAAACCATTTGTGATGAGACCACCCTCTGAAAATCTAACCGACTTCTCCAACACCAGCAAATTAGATGAGAATGACGCCTTTGCCCGTATAACCATCGGTGAGAGTCATATTACATAGAAACAGTTTTAATTCAACAACGTTCGTTGAACGTGAACGCTGATGCACCGAACTAGGCCATTTATTTCGTCAATGATGATAAGCTAAATAAGTTTCGGACTAAGGGAATGCAAACACGGGAGAATTGTCTTCATGTAATAATAATAATAATAATAATAATAATAATAATAATAATAATAATAATAATAATAAGCTATTTTTAAATTATTAAAAAATTCTAGCTCATTCATAAACTACCCAAAAACCTGCCCTGTTGGACGCATGGTCTAAGGCGTCACTCTCTCAATAAACTAGACTGCCGATGACAAAGAGATCAGTGCTCAAATCCAGGTCGGGTGCAATGAGGGGGGGGCTGTCCCTAAACAGTTTTCCACTCTCTCTTCCCGCAAATGCGGGTACACATCCTCTAAATTCAATCTTACTCATCCTTATCGCCCTAGAATAATTAGTACATATGTGTATAACCTGAGCAGGTAGTAAGACCCGGTGCAAAAAAGTCTACCTAAATTATGTTATAGAGCTATCAAGTATTATAATTTTTCCATATGAATTTTAGCTTGTTTCTGGTAAACACCATAGGCCTATAGATAAATAGTGATGAAAAATTACAAAATTCCATTTTTAGAATTTTAAAAAATATGTACAGATCAAACATTAAAAAATATATTATCTTATGCACATAGGCCTACATATTTCCACCAATCCTCTTATGTAAAAATCACAACATGTTTTAAATATATAATTGTTTCTTTCAAAGTTTATAGTAATTAGCAACTACAAAATAAAATTATTTTAATATTAATACTTCATTGAAGCTATTAAAATAATATGGTAGTTATTTTAATGCGTCATCCCTTAATTTACACAAACAGCATATTATATATTTTATAGTATGTCTATTTTCTTCTGCCTGGTGTGTCTGTTACAATTCACCTAATGAACCAACCCATATTAATTAACTATCGGCAAAAAAAAATTATCGTGGACGTTAGCAGAATCCGTAATGAAGCTGGGCGATTCTCAAAACGCAAATATTTAATGAAGGAGAAATGCTTAGATAAAACCAATTAGGTTGGGTTTCGGATTCCCCCTCGAAATTATATCCGGTATCAATTTTATCTTCATGGGTTTAGTTTTTTATTGGTATTGCTGGGATAGCGTTTTACATTACTGACACTATAAACACAATTCAATGTTTATACGAAGACAGCTAGAAAAATTACTAGATATATTTTCGAGCATTCATACATCGAGTCATTTAATCTGCAGCGTCAGTTATTATAAATATTATCAACCCAAAAAAAAAAACACTAACAATATAGTATTATTATTATCACCGCATCTTACTACCCGTTTGGATTATACGCACTTACGCAAATGTGTAATGGTAGGATGATTGTGAGATGAAATGGAGGACTTACAATTTTAACGTGGGATCCGAACCACTGTTGAGGCTTGACATTCCACACATTCACAAGTTGGGATTAATACACGCCTTGTCAGAGGTGAAGGAAGGGTTTGGCAATCAGATAAATCTGTGCCGATGACCGAGGATTGAACCCCGGACCCCCAGCACAGAAGTCTAACACCTTACCCCTAGATCACCAGGTCACCAACAATATAGTAAAATTATTTTTTTAACCACAAAAAGTTTGCATTACCTCAAAAAAAAAATTTAAATCCTACTATACTATTATCTCATTTCACTGAGAAGAATTTTAAGAATAATGTTGGCAACCCTTGTAATTGTCTTATTACCTGTCCGGGCTCTACACATATTTAGGCCTACACTAATAGGGTAAGGATAAGTGAGGTATAATTTAAAGAAATTAGTTTTGCATTTGCGTGTAGGGGTCACTGGAAGCCTTTTAGAATATTAAAAACTTGTCTCACTCGGCCAAGATTCGAGCTATGACCTCCTCATTACCAGCTTTTTTGTCCTCTTGTTCACCATCGGTGAAGGCAGTTTAAAGGATAGAGGAGTCGACGACATATAAGGCTCTGGTTTGAATCCAGTGCAGGATCTAATAAGAGAACCTATGTTTAATGGGTAGATCCATTGTATCAGGATATTCAGATCGTTGGCATTAGCTTTACAAGTTGTATATCGTGTTGTCCTAGGTTAAGTTAGTTACTCAATCGAGTTTAGTAATCGCACACTGTATTCATAGTCATAGACCGTATTAAAATTATATGAAGTGATGACAGTAATCAGATAATATTTCAACAGTTTCACAAAGGAATGAAGAGGTTAATAGTTTTAAGGCTTTGGATTTCATCGGGGTTTATGGCCTTGCGGTGGTATTGGTATCACAATGCCGCAGGATAATGTGGAGTTCAGGGTTCAAATCAAGACATTTGAACTTTCCACGTGTACACTCCATTTACCCTGAAAGTTAGCGGTCTTACCTTTAAGAATAACATTATGACTATATCTTAAGGTGTGTTGGAAGGGGATGAGAGAAAAAGCCAATGTTTTTGCTGTGTTTTGGGCAAAACAATTTTTTGGCCAAAATAAATAAACTATTGCTCCGGTACAATCATAGAGTTTAATTTTCTTCACGAGGTGACCTCAAAATCCATTTAATATCTGTCAAGGATGTTCTGAAATTTAATGAAAACTTTTTCTCTTCATTTAAAAAGTTTGTTAGATAATGCCGCTATGCTCATGACAGATATTAAAGAACTGTTGATATCAACATGTGAAGAAAATTAAATTATATGTTTGTAATGGAGCAATATTTGATTTATTTTAGCTAAATAAATGTTTTGACATAAAAACTGCAAAAACACTGGCCTTTTATATCGACCTCTTCCATACCACCTTATGAGCACGGGTGGGAAACCCTCTCGCCAATCGCCTAAAGTGGCGGACTGGACGTAAAATTGTGGCGAATTTGAGTTTATCATCTCTCACAGTGATATAAAACTTTTTCTTTATGCCTTTGTGCTGGTTGTAATTTGATATTTCCTGCATATTATTGGAAGCATTCCGCGTTATGCATTGATCTCAGCTATTCAGCCTATGTTTCTGCAATTTGTAAAATAAAACGATTGTCAAATATCTCACTAAACTGTCTTAAATTTTCAATTTGAATAATTTTCATCCATCCTCATCTAGAGCGGTTGTAACTTGAGGAGTCAGAGTGTACATGTTTTGAATAAACTTGTTCAAACGGTGTGTGCTGTTTTAAATGTTCGATTGATCCAACTAATTTCTAATTTATTAAACATGATGTGACGAATTTCACTTCCCACTCACCACAACTACATTGAAACATTGCCCACCTTTGGTATAAGCAATTTCATAGTGGAATAATACAAGGTAAGCTTGCTACCTTACAGAGTAAGCCCAGGTAAATTTCATCTTAGACATTGATTCCCAAACTGTGGCACGCTTACCCACGGGGTTACACAAATTACCTATTTCATGAGGTACCAAAAGTTTTAATTATGTTTTAGTGAAATCTTAGTAAACTTTAACAAACACATTAAAGTGTTTATTAGCACAATGGAAAATATTTTTTTAACTTTAAAAATGAAACCTGGACATGGGAATCGAACCCAGGACCTTGGTTTACAAAGTCAAAGGTCCTGGTTTCTATTCCCGTGTCTAGGTGTAATTTTTAAATTAAAAGTATATATATTTAGATGCGTCTTTAACCGTAATTATCAAGTAAAACTTTGCTATTTAATCCACAATAAAAAGTGTTAGTGGAAGTTCTAATCAGTGTTTATTTTATAACACCATTTGTTAATATAGAGAGTATAAGTTTAAAAAAATAATAATCTCGCTTGAATGTCCTTAAACAGGTGGTATACGAATGGAGTTAACTATAATCAGGAGATCTTATACTCCAGTAATCTGGTCCTGTTAAGAGCCTGAAAAACAACCCTGGTAAGAGAATAAATCAACAACTTGAAACACCCGAATAAAAATTAGTTGCTATTATAAGTTTTGAAACCTACACTCAGTCATGGGGGATTTGAACAAGTCATCAAATTACTTAATATACGTGTACCTTTATTTTAACTCTGGTCTTAAAGAAAATAGGAAAATGCCTACAACGGTGTTAATAGGCTTGAAATAAAGTATTTATAAAATGTAAAAGACCGGCCAAGCCAGGTATGTACACATATATAACTTTCTGAAGGACAGAAAGTGAAGATTTAAAAGGAATGCCACGAAAGTTAATTCGAACAAAGCACATACCTGCTGTTCTCGTCATTAAATTACTTTCGTGTAAAACTTGGGTCACTTGATAAAGAGACTGTTTATAAATTGAATATCTCTAAAATTCCTAGAGTCCGGAATGCGGTATGGACGCATTAAGTATTAATTAAAACTTTCCCGGTTGTTTATAATAACCGCCCTCCTAAATAAACCCCCAACACAAAAACAGATCTCAAATTAATATGATAATTTTCACTACGGTGGACACTACAAGCTCGTTTCTAACTCTTTACAACCCTGACTTGACAAAACAATCCAATTCCAAACTTTGAAGTACGAATAGCAAAGAGGTCACATCTGCTCTCACAAACATAGCAAAGGGTTTTTTTGTTAAGCTTTAGAAAAAACTGTTTTACCGTTTTTATAAATTTTAATTTACGCGAAGTAGAAAATATTAGGTTATTGAAAGCATACAAATATACCGAGATTTAGATTAAATGTGTGTGTGTACATGAATAAAAAATAAAAAAATAATAGTTCGAAAACAATATCAACGATTTTAATTGAAAATGACTCACTCATATAGGATAAATTATAATAAATTAATTCATAGATCACAAAATATCCCCAAATTTTTAAAAAAAAATTGTAGAAAAGTACACTGCAGTCATGAACGGTTTTGGTAATTTTATTAAATTTAGTTATTTATGAATAAAATTAATCCTAGAAAGCTTTCTTATTGACATAATTTTTATTTATTTACAAGTATTACTATTAGAGGTAGGTGCGTTTTATAAACATACTGACTATATTATCACACGATTTACACAATAGCCTAAGACTAAAACTGACACGGCACTCAGTACCCCAGCACACAGCTCATCAATTATACCTACATTTTCGACCATGTCGGTTTTCGAACCCAGCACCCTGAGCTCAATGAATAGGTGATATACTGACTGATCTAATGGCATATAACTAATCAATGTGAACGCATCAAATTAAGAATTGAGTTAATCACTTCGGTGGCCGCATGGTCTAAGTCGCTACTTTCTATCCATGCAAAAGTGGGTACACTTCCTGTAAATTCAACCTTCCTCGTTCTTAACCCATTAACGTATTTAGTGCATAAACGTATAGTCCAAATGGGTAGTGAGACGCAGTTTTTAAAAATATATCAATATAATAATAATATATTATAATGTAATTAGTGATTAACTCAAAAAAGAAAGTATTTTCTTAAAAGTCCTACTTACAGTCAAATTTTTTAAGGAAGGGCCTTATCTGACAGAAAGTTTATTAGATATAATTTTACGTATTGATACGTTAAGTAATGTAATTTTTCAGTCAGTTGATAGATATTAAAAATACCTATGCAATAATACTAATTATAGAGTAAATAAGTGTCGTTGCTGACAGAAAAAAAGTTTGTATTTTCTTAAATTGGACTTTATTCGTGTTTTTTATTTTACAAATAATTTTGCTTTGCGTGAATAAATAATCTTTAATGGCATCACATAATAATAATAATAATAATAATAATAATAATAATAATAATAATAATAATTATTATTATTATTATTATTATTATTATTATTATTATTATTATTATTATTATTATTATTATTATTATTATTATTATTAGCACCGCGTCTTACTACCCGTTCGGGTTATACGCACTTAGGCTAATGTGAAATGGCAGGGTGATTGTGAGATTAAATGGAGGACCTACAGTTTAACGTGGAATCCGAACCACGGTGGAGGCCTGGCATTCCACACATTCACAAGTTGTTATTAATACACGTATTGTCAGAGGTAAAGGAACGGTTTGGTAATCAGATAAATCTGTGCCGGGACCGAGCATTGTACCTCGGACCCCCAGCACAGAAGTCTGACACCTTACCCCTAGACCACCAGGTCACCTACCACATAATTACTATTTGTGAATCCACCTCTCGTTCATTAGACCCTACATTCCCCTCCCTCCGTTCCTCGTGTCGGGGTGATATAGTCCGTTGTTGTCCACTAGACTGCAGTTTCCACTGAATGACCGTGTTAAGTCCTCGCCACTGGCACAGATGTCCCAAGTTAAGCTGGGCGCATTCCGCCTGGCGTCACAAAGCGCGGCCGTTGAAAACATCTGCGTCCAGGCGCTAGGCGTCTTCATTCACTCTTCCCACTGTTCTCCGCTTTGTTGGCAAATTACAAGGGAGGGAGATCACCTCAAGCGCTGTAATAAGTCTCGCTTTCTCTCTGGAAGAAAGATAACCCGCGCACAAACTTTATCATAGATCTCTTTTTTTTTCTGTTTGTTGCTTTAAAGTTTAGACAAAGCACCTTCAGTTGTTGTTTTTTAGTCATCTGGTCATAATACCCGTTCGAGATGGACACATATTTTTTAACTGCGTCAATGTGTTAGGAATACTAAAGGTAGAATTTAGATCAATTGTATCATCAATGCGTGTAGTGAAAGTGGAAAACCACATCCATCCAGTACACCAGACCGAGAGTCGAACCTCAATCACCCAGTCATCAGCAGTCTAGTCTACGCCTTAGACCATGCGCTCATCGAAGAGGGTCAACAAATTAGTTGCCTACTTTACTGTAAATATTTTCACCGACATTTCTTCACAGTCAATTTTATTTCACTTAAATATCTCCGCAGCTATTAATCTGAAACATTCCAGTAATGCCAACGGACAAGTCCAAGTGGTGCCATCCAAAATGTTTAATGTCTGGTTTCATGCGTTGCCCTTACGACCTTTTATTATGAAGGACGTTTTAATTCCGACGGTGCTGGTGTGACTTTGCTATTTGCTTCTGTAAACTCACCAATTTAAAAGTGAGATAAATAATTTCTAAAACAAATGTTTTACTCACTTAATTTCAAGATTAATTATTTGGACCAGTTCCTCTTGGTCTGGGATTCCCCCTACCCCCAAACCCAGTGTCTCGAAAACAGAGTGGGGTCAGTAAAATATGGGAGGGAGAGAAAGAGGGGAGAGGGCATTCAGAAGAAGACTAGGCTATCCATGCATTAAAGTGTTTCTGATTGGTTACATAATTTGAAGATAAGAATAAGACTTGAGAAATAAGATATTTAAATTTATTGGATTATAAAAGTATGATTATATTTAAATTATATATACAAAAAATAAATCTGAAAATACAAAATTAAAATTCAATTAAAAACTTGATTAATATGATTTGTGGAGATAAAACATAGACACAGTTAAAATAACAGAAACAATTAAAAGCCAAATAAAACACCAGTCAGAATAAAAAGTTGTGCTGACATTAAATTTAAGGTGAATATTACAAACTTAATATAAAAATAAAGTTTAAGAAATTTTACTCTATTTACTCATATTAAATTAGCTCATATGAAACAATAAAAATGTTAATTAGAAATTATTAGAGATATAACAAATATTTCCTATAAAAATTAAGAAAACGTATACCTGTAATGAGCAATTTTGAAGTAATTAGAGATATAATGTAAAGAAATATTAATTACTTGAAATATAAAATATTTCAGTAGTAAAATAATTAAACATGTGGTGAGAAAAGATATTAATAAGTTAAAGCAAATTAATTAAAAACGATATTTGTATTTTATATCGATTGAGTTCAAGCCTTATCTAATAAAATAATTCCTTGCACCTTTGTTATGAGAATTTTTTAGAATTTTATTTTTATTATTATTATTTTGTTTTTAGAATATTTTCTAAAACGCTTTACAAAGTTTGTTGATAAAGTGAATAAAGAACACTCTTTCTTCTGCTCGTTTGCTTATGACTTTATTTCATCTATCTTTCTATATAAATTACGATTCTAAAAGGAACTAAACACAAATGACAATTTTCATGTATCCAAGCATGTCACGTGAAATAAATATTAAATGGAATTTATAAACTTGATTTAACCTGAAAGTTTGCCGGATTACCTTGGTTTTTTTTCCCACTATGTTCCGGAGTGAGTATGGAAAATTAATATTTTGAAAAATCTACTCACAGTGAAGCCGCTTGAAATAAAATTATGGTATTCTAAATTTAATACAGGCGTGATAATCCCTCACCTAATAATAAATCTTATAAGAAACTCTCAATCGAAATAAGAAAATCAAATCACAGCTGGTAAATTGTACCAGGAAATTAAAAGTTGAAAATCACATTCCCAATAAGAAAGTATATTTTAATAAAAAAGAATTCAACTTCCGCTTGAATAAATGTGAGTATAATTTATATCTCATTTTTTTTTTTGTTTCTGCTTTTTAAATATTTTGTATGGTCCCGTTTCTTACTCTTACATTTCTAACCTCCTCTCTCTATCTCTTGAACGCTAACGTCTCTCTATTTAAACTTATTTCTACCTCGTCCTTGCTTCTCTAATACAATGAATTAATCAAGAGCGCTTTGACAAAAGAAGACATTATGGGGGCTAGGGTATTGTTTGTTTGAGAAAATTATCCACATTATTTTGTGAACCTAACAATGTGATGGTACTTTCATTTGTTTACAGTCTATCATTAACCTACAGTTCTTTTTTACATCAAAATAAAAAGATTAAAGGATGTTAGAAATAAATCAATGGAAAATACCTAATTAACATATTATGCTATGCCTTGTCCAATATTTTGGATCTGTTGTTTTGAAAAAGTTATAAAATTATATACTTAGTTACAACTAATTTTTGTGTAGGCCTATTACTTTATTATTTTTTATTTTACAAAAAGATATACCTAAGGAGTTCTAGTAGGTCACTAGATGCCCTGCAGGTACTATTTCCTGTCAATTGACCTAATTTCTTAATGCTGGTGATGGGGTAATTAATTACCTCAACACCACTCATCTTCACCCCCTCATCATTTCTGGCAAAAATAATATTTGTGATGGGGACATAGCCCAACCCCTCCCCAATGGTTTAGGTATCCTATCACCAACCCACCAACCAGCCTGTATCAAGGGCTTAGCCCAAAAGTTTTGGGGTGGCCGGCTCACAATGAATCAGAGACCCTACTCTGAATATACTAGGCAGCCTGTACTTGGGTGAAGTTCCATCTAGTGAACTGTGGAATTTCAACCTTAATTTGTCCTATCTCGTGCACTCAAATATTAAGTAGTTATTAAGTAAACAATATTATTGTTTGTCCCATCTCCTGCACTGAACAAGAAACAAATGGTACGGAACTCCGCACGGACTTTCTCGCTCTATTGTTTAAAAATGGAGATATTTACTCGAAGCTCGTAATATATGTGAAACGAAATAATATACATTAGCAAACCCGAGCACAAATTACGCCATACTTATGTAAAACATTTTGACTCGCGGTTTTAAATTTTATAATTTTATTTTTAAAGAATTAATGTTCTCATTTGTATATTTCGACCAATAAAAAAGATCGATATTGGGTCCACAAGAGTCAACACTTCGTATTAAAATTTCAACAGTTACCGGTTAGAGTTTTCGACATTTTATTAGGGGTTGCACATCTTATGGTTATCGCATTGCTATTAAATTCCTCATCTATAAATGTATACCAATAGAAAAGGTAGATATTGACTATTGAGTCTAAAATTATAAAGATAAATCATTGATGTACAAATATTTCCCCTAAGAGGTTAAAGGAAAAAGAATGTAAATTTTTGAGAGACTTACTAATATTTAATTATGCACAAAGTAGTAAATCCTAGTCAATGAATAATGTAAATTATAAAGAACTCATGAATTGTTAATATTTTTTGTAAAATCTGTTGCATAGTTTGTTACACGTTCAGGACCTCTAACTAACATCTCTTAAAATTTAAAAGTAAACACTAACAGACATTGATTTTTTCATTAACAAGATCCGTAATGGCTTTACTAATTCCATCGTATAGCTGGATATACTTCATACGTCACTTTACCGGGGCGACGTACAGTTCTAGTCGTCTCTTAACTGTTTCATACCAACTCGATAATGTTTTGTTTGGATTTACCGATGCTTCTGTTTAGACGGTGGTGCCATTCTTCAACTGTATTGGTAGTCCTGTGTCTTTACCCATAGCAGATCTACACCTCCTTACTTCATTCTCTAACAACTAGCCTAACCATATAATGGTTTTGCATCCGGCGGTAGAAGGTATGTTTCTCTCTCTCACTCCATCGCTGTGTTGGTTTGCTAAATCATTAATGATCAGGCTTCCGTAGTAGCGCAGGCGAATAGACAAAAATATGCGTCCCACCGCACAGGATGGTTAAATGTGCTCGGGGTATGAACACTGGCCTACTTGGGGTGGTCTGTGTCTCTTTTGGATTATGCTACAACCACCAAGGCTGGCTAATGGGTTGGTGGGGAAGGATCCCTGGCCCAATGGGTGGTGAACTGGGCCATGTCCCCAAAATTTTGGGCTAAGTTCCTGAGTCCATCTACCCAGGCTGGCTAGTGGATTGGGGTAGGGTCCATAACCCACTGGGGAGGGGTTGGGCTATGTCCCCATTATCATATTTTTTTCGTCCAGACATGAAAAGAGGGTGGGGTAAGGATAAATGAGGGTCGGGTAGAGGTGAGTGGGGTGGAGTTGGGTGATTAACCCATCACAAAGATATGGAAATTAGGTCAATTGACAGGAAATAGTGCCGGGCATTTGGTGACTTACTGGGACATCTCTTAAGTTGTACCCAAAACAAAGTACCATAAAGTTTAAACATTCCCGAAGGTTTTTGAAGTAATTTCTCATAACTAACATTTGTGATAAGAAGGGTCAGCCACACAGACAGTCTAGCCAGCTTTGACAATCCTTCGGGAGTTCAAAATCTTTAATTGGTCAGTCCTTTGTTTGAAACTCGAAAAGCCATAAAAACAGATGTTTATAATTGGGTTTACTACTCGAAATTGTGGCTATACCATCTAAAGATACAGAATTTCAAGGTTCGAATCTCGGCCGGGTGTATTGGGGAGAGGGGTTTTCACATATAATTTATCACTGAGGTTTTCCCATTAATTTTCCTAGATACATGTGGGTACATTTCTCCTTAGCTATCCTACTAAATCCCCAACCCATAACAACCACTTCGATGGTAGAGTGTTCTAAGACATCACTCTCGCAATGAATTGAATTGTCGATGACTGGAATATAAGAGTTCGAAACTCAGGCAGGTGTGCCGAGAGTAATTTTTTTCCTACATGGTTTCCCACCCTTATCCCACGTAAATGAGGGAACATTTATTTCGAATTCAACCTTCCTCATCTCTAGCCCAATAGCTTAAATATGCAGATAAACCAAACGAGTATTATGACGTGGTGATCCTTCCTACCCTTTAAATTAATAGTTATTAACCTTGAAGTTGAACAAACTAATGAGAACATCCTAAATGGAGAGGGACGAAGCGATTTATTCAATTCATTTACAGTGTTACAAGGTTAAGTACCGGTTTTGGTAGAGTAAAGAGATTAAGATACGCCCCTTGGTAACAAATATGAATACCATAGGAGAGCGTCATTCTTTAAAGATACATATACACCAGAGGCAAATTTGAGGCGATGCTAGTCGAGGCCGAATTAAACTAGGCAAACGTGCGCGCAGCCTCACTTTGATGTACCGACACGAGTTGGTTCAGTCACGTACTGCCTCACCCGGTTCGCCGAATGGGCAGAGGCAATATCCCCTTCAATTTTCCTCTGGGTGTATACGCACCTTAAGCTGAAAGTATAGGGACCACGAGTTAAGGCCAGTATTTTTGCAGTTTTTATAGCAAAATATTATTTAGGCCAAAATAAATCAAATTGTGCTCCAGTAGAAACATAGAGTTTAATTTTCTTCGTGTGGCAACCTCGACAGTTCTTGAATATATATCATGAGCATAGCGGCATTTGATGAGAAACTTTTTAAATTAAGAGAAAAGGTTGTTATCAAATTCCAGGAAACCTCTGACCGATATTCAACAACTGTTGATATCAACATGAGAAGAAAATTAAACTATGTTTCTAATGGAGCAATATCTTATTTATTTTGTCAAAAAAAAGTTGTTGTAAGAACTACAAAAAAAACGCCATTAACTCGCGTTCTCTACACTCTCATCTTAAGAAACCCAAAACCGCAAAACAGAAGCCTGCACGTTTAGACGACCCGCGTGGTCTGACTGTCAGATGGGTTGCCTATCCTACTCCGTGTGCTGGGGACTTTCTCTTGCTTGTCCATTCATAAGACAACGGGGACTGGCATGAGTCGACAGAATGTAGTCATTACCATCACTGTCTAGCGCGTTTGGCCCACTGCTATACTGATGATTAATGAACGTTACATACACAACTTATCCACGGGTATACTCAGCTACAGGTTTACCGAGTAACATTACTAGAGTTATGGTTTTAGCTCAAGTAGGGCAATTAGTATTACAGACCACACACTTCTGTTTAAGATCAGAGTTCTTTTTATAGAGAACAAAAAATATATATGGGTACACTTTAAATTATTTTATTTAAAAAATCTTGTATTTTTAGCGTTGTTCTGTTAACTGCAAAATTCTTTAATATTCAAGCAATAGGATTAAAAGCAAGTTTTTGTTTGTTTTGGAATAAAGCTCTTTTTTTTTTGTACAGGTGGCGATATTAAAAATAAGTAATAATATCTAGTTGGATTTTTTTAATAATATATTCCAAATACGATTTATGCCTTAAGGATTATTATATTTCTCTATCTGCTTTTTGAGTGTATTGCTGAATAATTTCCAAAAAGCAACCAAATTTCAACCAATTTTGTTGGATCGAACTGATATAGAGGGGGTCAAAAATTGATGTAAGAAATTAAATAGTAACACGGAATTTATGGCTTTTTTTAAACTCCAAACAAGTAAAAAAAATATATTTTTTAAGGATACGGCGTATCATTGGTAAAAGCATATTGTTAGGAAAGTTTTTAGGTTTTAGCTGCTTTTTGGTATGTTAAAAGTATTGTAACTTTAAAGTACAACAATTTGAATCCTCACTCTGACAAATACTGAAGCAAGCCAAGTTAAGATTCACTGTGATTCCGCCTTCTAAACAAGTGTACAATGTTGCCAAATTAGAAGATTTAAATATATAGTTCTTGTTGAGCCTAGTGTTACACACAATTGCTTATACTCCACCTTATTTTATTTTTTGTGTTTGCTGCTCCTAATTTTTTTTCTATCCTACGCAACTGTCTAGTTCACCTGAGAGTAAATTCTCTCCTCCTTCTGGTGATCCCTGAATATCTGTTACCACTCCTGCTTCCGTTCCTTGGGAATATTAAATATTTGATGTTACCGGAACCAAAACTAGTCTCCCAGACGTGAATCGGGCACCGTATTAAAAAGTATCTTGAATAATTTTGATTGTAATCGTGGCTAAAAGAGGAAATACACAAATTTGGAAAAACATTTTTAAGCAAAACCTGGATTTTCTTAAAGTATTTTTTAAATTTAAATCACCTTTAAGACTTCTTCAGGATTTAAATTAAAGCCTCTACAGGAAGTTTTATATCTTTTGGAGCCAAGCTAAATAGGTATAAAACATTGGTAGAGGTCACATGCGTATACGTGCTTATACCCATCCTTACTTATATTTAAAATATACTTTAGAAACAAAAACTAGATTAAACTCATGCTTTGACCATCACTAGTCCTCGTTACTAGTTGGTTAAAGTGAACATTAGTGGTAAAAGTGAACAATATACACCAATGATACCATGGTTCGATTCCAAGAGATTCATAAGAATATATTTACTATTTTAAATAGACTCACCCAGAAATGTACAGATATCTAGGCGCTACCCGTTAGTAATGGATATGAATTAGGTTTAATCTCTTAGGTTAAGATAGTATGTAAGTCGTCTGCTAATATAATTTATCTTTATCAATCCCAATATTTTAATTAAAAAGATAAGTTTAAATATGTGTAGTATAAATGGTTGTAGAAAAAAAATGTGAAAAAAAGTAAGAACGTATTACGACAGAACACACACCATGAAACCAAATCCTACAACATTCCTTATATGAAATAAAAAGTAGTATATTTAATATACTCAAGTGAAAATTTAGATGGACGCATTTATTTTATGTGCTTGAGATGAGGGATGACCTCCAAGTTTGTAGTCATGATAGTCACGATTAAAACTCTCTTTTTATTAGCGTCCGACCAATCGTATTCTAAAACGCGTGCTACGCCATCAACTATTCCATTCGTTAAAATAACTCAATGGTCGATTAATTTGTCTTTTTATTTTTCCAATTAAAGTCTTGTTTTAAGTTTAGCCTGCAAGATCATTAAACGTTTTTTATTGGAAAACATGTGAGGTAAATAAACAAGGATTGGATAATCATTAGATAATTTACCATAGAGAGTTGCTTAAACATATAGGGTGCTTGAATCTAAAGTGTGAAGCCATGGTTCGAACCCAAAGCGCTTCATTTAGGTGAGCTATTTTCTTTCAAATAATTGTTTTTCATCCTCTTTCCAGTTGAATGTCGGAGAATTTACTCTTACATACCCGGTAAGTATTATTTATCACTTATAGTTAGGCTGTTTACAAGATAGTTTTAAAGGTAACACATTTTTAAAATATAAATTTACAATCATAATATTGCTAATTTCACACAGTAGCTTATTTTAAAGACTGTAGTTAAATTTGAATAAATTAATTTAATTAGTAAGATTTGTTGAAAAAATTGTGATCAATTATGCAAAATAAACCAAAGCTAGCCCAAATTTCTAGTTTTAATTTTAAATTACTTATATAAATTTAACTAACTATTAAAATCACTGAAACATATTAATATATCTACTCGTCAAGAAAAATTAATTATAAAATAATATGGTAGAAAGCTATAATTTTTCATGAGCATTGCGATCATGGTGCTAACATCGATCATTGTAAGTATAATAGTAGTTTGGTAGGAAGAAACTTTTAGAAAATTCAAATATAATTTTTCGTGGTCAACATTGATAGCAGTTTACTTTATTAATATTATTATTTCATAGCTATATAAATTATCTGTCAAAAGTGACAGATCACTTGACTTAACGTATAAATATATTAAATTTATTTTATAGTATTTTTTATAGGTTACGTATAATCCGGACGGGAACCTAATAAAACTCGGTACTATAAAAAATTATAAGTGTAAAACAATTCCTTCCTATCAAAATCAGACTATATCTATGTGGCAGTCCAAATAATGTCTAAATTGACCTTCATGTAGTTGTAAGATTATGGATGCGATCTTAAACTGTAACTTTTGACGAATTGAATCAATTTAGACACAATGAAGAAATTTGTTTTGAACTTTTGTTAAGATTGACTATTAGAAAGCTATAAGCCTATTTTATCAAGCCTAATTTTTAGTGTATTATTTAGAGGGCAATTTCTAAACGTATAGATTATATTAGAACGTGATTTAAAAACTAACTTGACCAGGAATATTACACCAAAATACACAAACAGCCACAGTTCATTCACTTACTAGATAGCAGGACGAACCCAGACACAAAAGTATATTCATATTCGGAACCCGGAATCAAACCCTCCGAAAACTAATCAACTTAAATAAATTCGTTTCTCACACGAGTTTGCACTAAATGTAAGACAGTTCTCACTCAACCGAGGTTCGAACCAATCTCTCCAGAGCAGTGTCGTTCTAACGTCGATTGCAAACGTTCGATACCTCAGCACTTTCTATCACGAATTTTATTTTTAGTTTTCAAATTGAATGATATAACAGCTTAATTTAGAGGTAAGGATTAGAAGGGTAGTTTTAGAGGTAGTGAACCAACGTAGAGATAAGATGGGAAAACAAAAGTGATAAATCCCATGTAGTGAACCACTCCTCAGTAAATTCGGCAGGGATTTGAACCTCGACCTCCCAGTTACAAACTGTGCATAGCATAAAGCCATCATGGGAATATTTTCCTACGTGGAATGTATGTACCATAAAGCCAGACAGTTGTATAGTTTCCTACGTGGAATGTATATACCATAAAGCCAGCCAGTTGCATAGTTTCTTACGTGGCGTGTGTATGTACCATAAAGTCAGACAGTGGCATAGTTTCCTACGTGAAGTGTGTGTATACCATAAAGTCAGCCAGTTGCATAGTTTCCTACGTGGAGTGTATGTACCATAAAGCCAGCCAGTGGCATAGTTTCCTACGTGGAGTGTATGTACCATAAAGCCAGCCAGTGGCATAGTTTCCTACGTGGAGTGTGTATATACCATAAAGTCAGCCAGTTGCATAGTTTCCTACGTGGAGTGTATGTACCATAAAGCCAGCCAGTTGCATAGTTTCCTACGTGGAGTGTGTATGTACCATAAAGCCAGCCAGTGGCATAGTTTCCTACGTGGCTTGTACAGGCTATAAAGCTGGTAGGTGAGATAGTTTCCTAGATGGCGTGTACAGACTATAAAGCCGGTAGGTGAGATAGTGTGCTACATGGACTGTACATATTACAAAGCTGCTCGATGGCATAGTTTCCTCCGTGGAGTGTACAGAGCCACTCTTCCTCAACTTCAAGGTCCCTTGTAAACTACCTTGCCGCTACGTCTTGAAAGAATTCTTTTAAGCATTGTTCTCCCGGAGTGTTCTATCACTTGACGAGGCGTCCTACTTGATCACTCCCGTCAGGAAATACTTCCGAGTCAATGAAGTCATCGGCTAATGTGATCCACGTTTACAAGGAAAACATCGTTTTATCATTCGGGTGCTTTGATGACGGTGCTTTCAGGTACATGAGTCCCAAGTCTATTTATTCATTTCAAAACCAAGTCGAATAAAATTTAGTTCAATATTCCCGAAGCTGAATAAAATATAATGAAATATGTTTTTATTTTTCTAAAGCGCCCGTTCAGGTTCTAAACATATGCACTAATTAAACTAATGGGTTAGAGATTAGGAAGGTTTAATTGAGAGGAAGTACACCCACATTTGCGTGGAGGGAGAGTGGGAAACAATTCATGAAAACCACCCGACCGGGATCGAACCCTGATATCCCCATCTTCAGCAGTTTAGCCCAAAACGAGAGTAGCGCGTTAGACCACGCGGCCACCGAAGCGGATATATGGTGAAACTCGCTTTGCTCGTTGGGGGCTCTGCCCCAAAACCCAAGTGAGTTTTATTTCCAAGTGTATGTAAACTAATGTAATTCCAGCGTTGTTTTGAACGTAACAACTTAAAGTCACCGGTATTGTATTGTATATACCGCACCGACTTTAGAGTTGCTCCACCATTTTGAATTTTTTTTCGGGGTTAGTAATTAAATTTTTTAACTTTTTTGAATTTTTCCTTCGGTTGCCGGCTAGAAGCTATATTATTATTATTATTATTATTAGCACCGCCTCTTAATAACCGTTCGGGTTGTACGCACTTACGCTAATGTGCAATGGTAGGGTGATTGTGAGATGAAATGGAGGACCTACAGTTTAACGTGGAATCCGAACCACGGTGGAGGCCTGGCATTCCTCACATTCACAAGTTGTGATTAATACACATCTTGTCAGAGGTGAAGGAAGGGTTTGGCAATCAGATAAATCTGTGCCGGGACCGAGGATTGAACCCCGGACCCTCAGCACAGAAGTCTGACACCTTACCCCTAGACCACCAGGTCACCTAGAAGCTATAAGTTTGCCAAATTTTAAGTTTCTAACTCATCTGGAATTGGGTAAACATTAATGTCAGTGAGTGAGTCAGCCATGTGGCTTTAGAGTAGTGTAATATTCCCGAGGCCGAATTGAATATAGTTAAATATTCCCGAAGTGCCATACAGGTGTATTTGAGATGTCTATTATGTTTATTCACGAATCCTTCTAATAATCGAAGCGAGAATTTTTATTTTTCAAAACTAATTCGAAGTTTTCTAATCTTCGCGCATCTCTAGTATCAGGTGTAATCCCATTGCCAGAAGTGGAAACTTACTGGGAGTGTTTCTCAAACTGTGGTACATGTTCCTCTAGAGGTACGCGAATGGTTTCAGTCAAAGTTTACACGACGCACCTATAAATTTCACTAATCACAAAATAATTTTTGATAATAGTATATATGACAAACAATTTAATGCATAATTTTATGTTATTTTATTCCCTTCTTCCTCAGATTAAAAAAAAAATATTTTGCCACTAAAGCTTTATTAAAAATCCCTAACAACCTTTTTTATACTTTAGAAGATATCAGATATTTGTTTACATTTTTTAATGAAGCTAAGGAAGGGGTACGTTGGCTATAACTTACCATGGCCTCGAAACGCATAGGCGACCGGCGAAAGTATCGGAAATCCTGTACAAGAGTATTCGAGCATCCTATCTATAAGAATAAGCCAATTCTATTAAAGCTATTTTTACGGGTCTGCCAACAGTATATGATTAGCAAGTTTACTTCGTGGCCAAGGGAATTTCAATACGATGAAGTTTTTTGTGTGTACTGTGCAAGAAGCACTTGTAAGAGTCGGGAGGAATCCTGTTTCACACGATGAATAATTCATAGGGTGTGTGGGAACATCTTGCTATAATGTAGGCTGAGTGTTGACAAGCGCGGATCAAGTAAGTGGACGAAGAGAAGGGTTGGGGGAGCGGGGGGTTCTCAGGTGGATCAGCTACAGTAGTGAATAATATACAGAGTGGTCCAAATTATTCACTTACAGTCAAGACGGTGAGTTCAAAACAACCTAGCATTAATTGGCTGGTACACTGCTTCGGTGGCCGCATGGTCTAAGGCGCCACTCTTGCAATAGACTAGAATGTCTATGACCGGGATATCGGTGTTAGAATCTCGGTAGCGTGTGAGGATGGTTTTCCACTCTCCCCCCATGCAAATGCTCTTCATATAAATTCAACCTTCCTTTATCCTGAACTCATTAGCGTAATTATTATATATTACGTATAATCCGAACAGGCAGTAGGACGTGGAGTTAAGAAATATAGTTTGGTACAGTGGATCAATCGGGTGTATCCCTTCTTGTAGACGGAATAAGAACTAACCAAACCAGCCAAAACCCAACCGCCATGGTCACGCAGACAAAGCCTTCAGTCTCGCCTTGTCTGGTTTGCCGGTGATGGGGTTAGAATCATAGCAGGGTGTAGTGATGTGTTTTTTTTCCTCAGTTTATTTTAAACTATACCTTCCTCATCCTCGTCATATTAGTGTATGAGGATAGCCTGGACGGGTAGTAAGATACGGAGCACGGGAACATAATTGAGACCAAATTTGTGCCTAAATATTATTTCAAATACGTGATTCCTCACGGTCACCAGATAAACCAAAATGTTGTTAATTTAAAATGTTAGTTACCTAGGTAAAAATATGATTATGAAATTCTAATAAACAAACTCGTAGGTCGCGTGCGGAGAAAATAGAAAACCAAATTGTAGGAAAGTCAAACCTATCCTAGTGGTTTGGGATCGAACTCCGCTTTAAGTCAAAACATTTTTTCAAGCTGCATATCTGTCTAGGCTATAAGCATTATAATTATACTAAAGATGAAGAAGACATAGTTTGGAAGAAATGTACCTATATTTGCGTGGACGGAGAGTGGTAATCTATTTAGGAAATACCATATTCAATACACTCGGATTGGGATTCAAACCGCAACCTTCTCCGTCACCAGTAAACCAGACTAATAAATGAGCCTGGAATTTAGTTCGCATGCCCATTGATATATGTGAGGTTAAATCAATATGAAATAAATAATTATAAAAAAGCTTAACGGGATACCTGGGTCACACTTTTTCCAAAACGGGGGAATCGTTTCCCTTCCAGAGGGGTTCTCCGACTTCTTGATCCATATATTCAAAACTGCTTCGGTAATCGAATGTTATAATGCATTCTCGTATAGACTAAACTGCTGATGAGCGGGAGATCGGGGTTCAAATTCCGGTAGTTTTCTTAAGGGGTTTTCAACCTCCCTCCACGCAAATGTGGGTACACTTTCTATCAATTCTATCCTACTAACCCCTAGCTCATTAACGTAATTAGTACATATGCGTCTAACCTAAACAGGTGGTAGCGCGGTGCAAAAAAAACACTTAAGAAAAAAAAAGTAAAAGTAAAAAAAACTCATAGTTACGCTGGGATTTGAACCCTGCACTTCCCCGTCATCAACAAACCAAACTGTTTGAATCTTTAATTTAGTCTGCGTGCCCATCAATGCAGGTTAGTTAGAAACGAGATGTTATAAATAATTACAATCAAGCTTAAGAAACCAATTTAGAAAGAAGACGTCTTCTCTAGAAATTAGACACAAATTAAGTTGTTTGGACAAACCCTACCTTTCAAAAGACCATTTACAGGAATATGTAAATTGTCAAACTATAGGCTATCAAATTAAACCGGTGATAAGTTAGAAAAAACATTGGCCGATATACGAGTAGTTTCTCAATTAGGCTATTTTTTCTTAAATATTGGTCTTGGTGGATCATTAAAAAATAAAAAATAAATTTAAACATCGATAAAATGTAAAATTTATGTACAAATGGCCCGGGTTTTTTTTCGCTCCATAAGATAACAAACGCTATGTATAAATAATATGTATGCTATGGTAATTATTTATTTAGTCTAAAAAAATTAGAAGTTGAAATCAAAGCGAGTAATATTAATAAATAGCGTTAGTAATTTAAAAAAATGTGTCACAGAATGTGCTATTTCTTACGTCCGATCAATAATTTGGTACTAAAAAATTAAATACAATATTAATGCTGCATCTATAAATTTGGGGCCTAAGTAAACAAAAAATATATACAAACGCTTTAACTCTCTAATACCTGTAAGCAGCTCAAAGAATTGAAAACGAGCGAAAATCAAAATTTCCTGGCGTATGGCAGTTGTAGTGGTATGTCATGGAGTGTTGCCAGGGTTAGTAGTTTAAACTGCACGTGTGAATTGTCCTCAACACTCAGTCTAACACTCATTGGCTCGGGTATCAACGAGAATATATTTCAATCTGAATAATAACCTATGTAATTTCCTCATGACTGGTCAAATGGGGTCAAAGTGGGTGATAACATTTCACAGGTTCAGTTAGCGTCTTGCGATACTCCACGAAACTACATACACAACAAAGACTAAACAGTTGAAAATTAGCTTTTAGTAGTAACTTTACCCGTTTCGGTGGCCGCGTTGTCTAACGCGCTAATCTCGTGTTGGGCTGGACTGTCGAAGACGGGGAGATCGGAGTTCGAGGGTATTTTTTCTAAATAGTTTTCCACTCTCCCTCCACGCAAATACGGTTGCACTTCTTTTAAATTCAGCCTTCCTAATCCCTACCCATTAGTGTAATTAGTGCATTGGCGTATAACCTGAACAGGAAGTAAGACGCGGTGCTATTTTATTTACAAACTAAATATGAATTATCTCCAACTTTATTCCAAATCTCAACGGAAGATATAAATAAAATCTAACTTATATGGAAGATGCAGCAGATTTGTATGTAACAAACTGGGCGGAAAGTGCGGTACAACATTTGTCAAAATCAAGGCCATCGCCCACACCGATGGGCACGCGGTCTAAATGTAAAGCTCGTTTAGTTTTGTTTTACCCTCTTCGGTGGCCGCATGGTCCAAGGTTAATCTTGTAATAGACTAGACTGCAAATGACGGGGAGATCGGGGTTCTAATCCCTGTCGGGTGTACTGAGTGTGGTTTTTCCAAAATAATTTTCGACTCTCCTTCCATGCAAAAGCAGATTCACTTTCTTTGAATTCAAACTTGCTCATCTCTATCTAACCCATTAACGTGATAAGTATTTTTCATTTAGGCCTAGTTGAGGTATTTAACGTGCACTTTCATAATCCACTTGTTATATCAGCACACGGCTTATAAATTTACTTAAATCTAGAACAGACACAACATCCAGCCCCTAACCATTAATTCATCACTATAATTAAAGGGGAAATAAACATTTTACTAATGATAAATGTTTCGGCCATGCCAGGAATTGAACTAAGGATCCTTAGCTAAGTCATACACGCTAGTGACTGAGCTTTAGGTTGAGTGCTAGTGAGCGCGAATTTATTGCGCTAATTTTGCAGTTTTTATAGCATAAACATTTGTTGAACAAAATAAATCAAATTTTTCTTCTATAGAAACATATAGTTTAGTTTTCTGCACGTGCTAATCTCAACAGTTTTTGAATATCTGGCATGAGCATGGTGGCATTTGGTGACAAACTTTTTAAATGAAGAGAAAAAGTTGTCATTAAATTCTAGGACCCCCTTGACAGATATTCAAGGACTGTTGAGATTAGCATGAGCAGAAAACTAAACTATATGTTTCTATAGAAGAAATATTTTATTTATTTTGGCCAAAAATGTTTATGCTGTAAAAACTTCAAAAATACTTCCCTAAGCTCACGCTCACTAGCACCCCATCTTAAGTGTGGGACCGTAATTAGTAGGCCTATATAGGCATATAGCCTTAACAAATAGTAAGACGCGGTGATAAAAAAAAGCTAGTCCGTAGCTGTTCGAAATTTGCATCAGTCCTGTATAATTTTACAGCACCTACTTAAGCGCATCTCTGGTGGACGAAACGGAATACATGAAGCTGACTTTTACATATCGTACTTTACATAATTATTGATCCGTGAAGATATGAGACCCACAGGGACTATTTTTGCACAGTTATTTTGTTGTTGCGTTGAAATACTGCCGAAGTTAATATTACCATATTCATTTGCTCATTTAAATAACAGGGCGAAACATTTCTAATATCAAATTTTTTTTTCGTCAGTGATGAAAGTAAGAAAAAACGTTGATGTATAAGCACACAAATTCTAAGATAGGATAGAACAGAAAATTGATACAAAATACATCATATCAATACATCGTCGGGACGATCAAAGTATGACAAACTCGGGCACAAAATATTAAACTAGTCTTGGTAGATGCTTCTAGCATCAATTCGGATTCCACTAAAAAATTTCAATTTAGGAAATTTTTATGGTTAATAATAACAATATAATGCTTTAAGTGGTAAACATTTAAAGTTACCGCATTAAAAAGGAATGTAAGAGATTTTAATAAAGACCAGCAGTTGTTTTACGGATTCTAGGTCCTTGCTGACAAGTACCCGAAGTACCCGGGCTGTAAGACGACCTACATCTGTGATGGTGTGTATGATCAGATCCAGCTGAGGGGTGTAGGTCCCTAGTGACAAGTCCCTGGGCTGTAAGACGACCTACATCTGTGGTGGTGTGTATGGTCAGGACCAGCTGAGGAGTGTAAGGTCCCTAGTGACAAGTCCCCGGGCTGTAAGACTACCTAAATCTGTGGTGGTGTGTATGGTTAGGTCCAGCTGAGGAGTGTAGGTCCCTAGTGACAAGTCCTCGCGCTTTAAGACGACCTACATCTGTGGTGGTGTGTATGGTCAGGACCAGCTGAGGAGTGTAGGTCCCTAGTGACAAGTCCCTGGGCTGTAAGACGACCTACATCTGTGGTGGTGTGTATGGTCAGGACCAGCTGAGGAGTGTAAGGTCCCTAGTGACAAGTCCCCGGGCTGTAAGACTACCTACATCTGTGGTGGTGTGTATGGTTAGGTCCAGCTGAGGACTGTAGGTCCCTGGTGACAAGTCCCCGGGCTGTAAGGCGACCTACAGCAGTAATAGAGTGTGGGAATAGTCGGACGTGATCGCCGCTATTCCTCGTTATCTGTCGGGGAGTCGGCTCTGCTTTCTTCATTTCAGCATCCAGTCCGAACTAACAATCTCACATGCCAACAATCACCCGTGGTCACACCGCCAAGGCGAGTGTTCACATGGGGAGGAATTATCTCAGATCCTGAAGATGGTGACAAAAAACTCATATAGGAAGTCACTTAATATAATAAGACAACGTTAGAAGGAAGAAGCCATCTACTCTTCAGAAATGTTGGGCAGATTTCAGTGTTTGGTGGCGTGACACTGCACCAGTGCAAGATTATTATTTTAGGAATATTTGTAATATTGTTACACACGGAAAAACAGTCACTAAGCACATAAACTCTAATATTATAATTATAGTCCAACTTTATTAGGAATAAACTTATCTCTTGGCTAAAAAAAACTACTATATCTACTTTCAGCTATGCATACGTTAAGTTATGTGATCCACGTGCATCTATCACTTTTGATAGCTGATATTATCAATGTCTATTAAATAACACTTTGGTTTAATTTTTTTTAGCACCTCGTCTTACTACCCTTTCGAGTCATTAGCTTATGTAATAATTATTTTAATTGATTAGGGATTAGGAATTAGGAATGTTGAATTTAGAGAAAGAGTATCCAAATTCGAGAGGAGAGAGAGATTAGGAATCCATTTAGGAAAAACCAATCTCAGTACACCCGACCGGGATCGAAACAAGAGTTCACCATTATCAGCGGCCTATTCTATTGCAATTGTAATACCTTAGACCATACGACCACAGTAGCGGGTACTATAACACTATTAAAATAGTAAAACTTTATTAATGTTGGCCTAAAAAAGGTCATTCTTATGAAAATTGGACTGTAGTAAGTTTGTAAATCAGGTGCCGAGTTAAACTTGTTTTTATAAAGTCTAGGACTATAATAATCTCTGGGATCAGGATGAGGGTGAGGCTTTAAGAAGTTGCATTAGCGTTCGCCCAAAACGAGGGTGGAGAAACCACGTTGTAGGGGGAAAAGACATCCAGTGCACCCGGCCGGTTATTGGGATTCGAACCCTAACCTATATATTAAATTGGGGATGAAGGGGACGCGAGAAAAAGTCAGTGTCTTTGCAGTTTTTAAAGCAAAACTTTTTTTTTTGTCAAAATAAATCAAATGTTGCTTTAGTACAAACATAGAGTTTAATTTTCTTCACACGGTAATATCAACAGTTGTTGAATATCTGTCAAGGGTGTCCTAGAATTTAATGACAACTTTTTCTCTTCATTTAAAAAGTGTGTCAGCTAATACCGCTATGCTCATGACAAAACTATTTATATCACCGTTTGAAGAAAATCAATCTCCTCTGTTTCTACTGAAGAAATGTTTGATTTATTTTGGCCAGTAAAATGTTTTGCTATAAAAACAGGCAAAATCACTGCCCTTTTCTAGCGCTCCCTACGTCCCCACCTTTAAGTCTTGAGATAGTATTCACCACACCAGCGTCAGTACGCGCTAAACGTCACATTTTTGTGTTAAATGTCAAAAACTACTAAAACTAAACGTGTAGGGTCGGCTTAGAGCCAGCGAGTTCAGTTGATTTGCTTGGCTTTGACCCGGTATCTCTGGACTTGGTTATAATCCTGAGCGGGTGCAGTGATGGTTTTCCACGTTGTGGTTTATGAACTGAATTTCTCATCCTATCTCTAGACCAGTGTTTACCAAACTGTGATACACATACCACCCAGGGGTGCTCGAAGGATTTCTGGAGGTAAGCGTCAAACCACAGAGTTTAATTGATCATAAAATATGTTTTGATAATAGTTTAATATTAATTATGATAGATAATTGCAGATATTTACGTAATGTTATGGACTTTGATTATCCCTTCTTTCCTTCTATCACGGATTTATTTCGATTACTATTAGAACTTTATTAAAATTTGGAACGACCGTATGACGTTTATACTTTACACGATAGCAGGTATTAGTGTCCTTTTTTTATGAAGAGCTGGACGGGGTACGATGGTCAGACCATGGCTCCAGGGCCAGGAGGGTTGTGTTGTCTTGGTCAATGGTCATGAACCCAATAGGAGATGGGACTGAAAGGGATACGAGACTCAGAAAAGTTTGGGAAACACTGCTCTAGACGAATGCTGGCACATTTTTAAAACAGTCCTTCAATTAGTGAAAATTGTGATCAGCCCGTTCGGGAATTAAGACAGGCACTACTAAAAAACAAAGTGTTAACAATGCAAGTGTGCCTTAGCAGATGCCAATAGCATCCCATCGTGGGTCACCAAAGTGAAGTTTGTACCCCCCTGAGTCCTAGCCCGGAGGCTAGTGAACTAGTATTTCAGTGATACCGGCTACCGGCTGCTCTGCCGATCCGTCAATTAGCCTTCCCGCGTACCCGTGATGCAGTGGGCCGGTTTACTGATCGGCCTTCACCGCGAGATACCTTCCCCTCCACCCTCCTTCCCCCCTTTCGTGGCGTCTACAGCAGCACACTTACTGTGATAGATATCGGAGGGGTATACAGGCAAAATAAACCAAACCAACGTTCTCGTTTACCTCCGAAAAATGTTACAAACCATTCACTTCCATTGGGAGGAAAAGAGAAAGCATTGTTCGATCAATTAGAAGATAGCGGAGTGAAGAGATTTAGAGTAGTTAGCTTATAGTCATATTACCAGTGTCATGTTAGGGAGTACTGCCAGGTTAAGCAGAGCTATTTAAAATTGTACCAGTTACTCAGTAGAACACGGTATAAACGTCAAGCTAGCCTAGTCCGGTTTGTCAGTGATGTAGAAGTTTAGATTCGAATCTTGGGGGAGTTTAATGTGTACGATGGTTTTTAATGGGTGGTTTATGACCCTCCCTCCTTGCAAATTTAGCTCAATTTTCCCAATAGTATATAATTCGCATAACCACCCTATTAAAAGTGTCCATCCCGGACGGGTAGTAAGACGAGTGCCACCCTAGGGTCACTTTTAACTTGCAAAACTATAGATCACGAGTTTAATTTCTGTGTCCAGATTGTAACTTTTTTTACTTAAATCAATAATATAAATTTAAAAATATATATATATTATTAGGACTGTTCCTGACGATAGCATAATAACATCCATACATCCATTAATGAACTATTAAGTATTAGATTGGTCCTCTAATTTCATACCCTCAGACACCCTAATCTGCAATTTTTAAGTTTTCATTTTTGACATATGGATGTCAATTTTACAAACCACAACGGTGGGCACAACTAACAAAGGCGTAAGTCTCGTCTAGTCTGGTTTGCCGATGACAGGGAGTTCAATGTTCGAATCTCAGCCGTGTGTATAGATATATCGATTTTTTTTTTCTGGGTGGTTTCTTGCTCTCCTTCCACACAAGTACGGGCAAACTTACTCTAAATTTTACCTTCTTTATACCATAAGTGTATATTTGCGGGAAGACTACACCAGTAGAAAGCCAGGAACTGTCAGAAAAGACCAAGATATCCTTGAACTCGTTATATCCATCTTTACTTTTGCATGTTTTATTTTCCGAGAAAATCTGTTGCTATGGAGCTGAACGGATGTGACGTAATATTGTACATACCTTACAAGTGAACGTTGACCCCAAAAAATAGGTCCGCTAGCTCTACCCAGTAGAATTTCAATTCTATTTTTATTTTTTCATATAGATAAATTATTCTAATCTTGAACATTTTTTGACATTGGTATTATGATGGATTTTGACGCCATATTTCCCCCCAAAACTAAAATAGGTGGGTTTTACAATTCCACATATTTCTCTGGTTTTTTTTTTACCTAGGTATGGTGAATTTTGTTCAAACTTTGGCTTATACGCATACATAAATTACCAGTTTGAAATCAGAAAGGTAGAATTTTAGAGGAAGTTCACCTGCACTTGCACGGAGAGAGAGAGGGAAACAATTTAGTAACAACCACCTCAGTACACACGACCGAAACTCGAACCCCAATATTCTCATCACCAGTAATACAGTCTAAAACAACAGAGACGCTTTAGACCATGTGGCCAAAAATGGGGGTATTTAGATATTACATGGTCATAGCTTGGGGCAAAATAAAAATTTTAAATTTAACTCTTAATTTAAGAATAGTATACCGTTGGTTGATTTGTCAAAATTTGGAACTTTTCTGAAATGGCCTTAATGATTTTGTCGAAAATGAATATCTAGATTGTGTTTTACATAAAAATTACAAACCATTATTTAAGAGTAGTCTAATTATAAATGAATTTTGAAAAAAAAAGTTCTAAACTTTAATCAACTAAAATGAGAAAGTATGTACGACTGTGTCGTAACACTTATTTTAGTATAATATGATACTTAATATACACTTTCTAAACACACTGATTATTTTAGTACTAGACTTAACTAATTTAATTCTAGAGCAGTGGCTCTTGAACTGCGAGCATGTTAAGGTGGGTGATCCGCGTGTCCTAAGAACGTTTCTCTAGTGGTCCGCTATTGGGAGAAATTTGAAAAACACTGCTCTAAATCAGTGGTAGTCAACCTTTAATGTTACCCATTTCGGTGGCCGCATTGTATAACGCGCTACTCTCGTGTTAGACTAGACTGCCTAAAACGGGGAGATCGGGTTTTAATCCCGGTCGGGTGCACTAAGGGTGGTTTTTCCTAAATGGTTTTCCACGCTCCCTCCAAGCTAATGTGTGTGCATTTACTCTCAATGAAGCCTTCCTAATACCTAACCAATTAGTGTAACTAGTACATAGGTGTATAACCTAAACGGACAGTAAGACACAGTGATAAATAAAACCTTTAATGCTCACGTATCCCCAGATATAATTTCTTCTCAACTCTGCACCCCTAAAGTTGTTGCTCCATAATGCAAGTCATACATATCCTACAATCTGCATCTAGGATAGAAAGGTAGAGCGAGAGAGAGAGGGGGTAGAGAGAGAAAGGTAGAGAGAGGGGGGTAGAGAGAGAGAGAGAGGTAGATTATTATTATTATAATTATTATTATAATTATTATTATAATTATTATTATAATTATTATTATTATTATTATTATTATTATTATTATTATTACTACTACTAGCACCGCGTCTTACTACCCGTTCGGGTTATACGTACTTACGCTAATGTGTAATGGTAGGGTGATTGTGAGATGAAATGGAGGACCTACAGTTTAACGTGGAATCCGAACCACGGTGGAGGCCTGGCATTCCTCACATTCACAAGTTGTGATTAATACACGTCTTGTCAGAGGTGAAGGAAGGGTTTGGC
>CABFWO010000500.1:110381-139374 GCA_902155825.1 Timema genevievae
ACACTTCAAATAGTTTATAAAAATTATCTGATTTAAAACAATTTGGAGAGGATGACCACGGTTTAAAACATACATAATATCAAATATGAATGAGAAACTATTAAATGGCTTTAAACAGAAATCCAACATTGCAATTAGCTATATTATTTATAATTATGACCCCCCCCCCCTATGAAACTGATCTGGATCCGCCCCTGTACAAAGAGGTATTGTAAATTGAAAATACTTTCACATTAATAAACTCTCTTTGTTATTTTGTGTATATACTTCACTGAGTATTTAATTTCAACAACCCAACAAAAAACTAAATCTTTTTTTTGGGGGGTGGGGGAAAGGTTGAATGTGCGAAAGTTTCGCAAGGGTTTACTGGTTGTTATTATTAATATTATTATTATTATTATTAAGTTATTCTATTACCGCTGGTCAGTTAATCGAGATATTGGGGCAGACTGACTAGCCGTTACGTGAAACGCAGTAAACAGTTATTAGATAAGAATTCGAGGATTCCCAACGCCCAATGGCTAAATTCCAAACTCAGGGCAGTCCTTGTAAATTATAACTAAAAATATCCTATCGTTGCTGTGTTTTAATAAACTCATAAAGAGAAATATTGTAAAATACCGAAGTTTCAATGATTCACACCATGTAATTTCTAAAATATGGGACATTCACGGGACGTATGGTAGAATACGGATCATGTACGCGTTTTTTTCGGACCTATAAAAAAAGGGGGGGGACGAGACTCTCAAATACGGAACTGCCCCGTAAAATGAGGGGCAGATGTTCACCTTAGGTTCATACCAGCTCACGGGGGTAATACAGTCTGGCGTAGAACAACGACACGCTCACACCGGAACCCGGCAAGCTCGGCGTCTAGGCCAAATTGTACAGCTGGGCGCTGTTGCCACTTTGTCCCTCTCTCTCTTTCATTGCGCGGTGATCCCCGACCAGTGATTTATTGGTATGTTTGTTCTCCCCGATGTGATTTGTTGATGAACGCCCCAGGGTCCGGGCGAGCCGCTCTCCGAACCGTCACTCCTAAAATTAGTCTGTGGGACAGAGCCACTCTCTATGCTGCACGTCATGTCGGCTATTAGCGCCGTCCTTGACCCTGAACCGAGGTCACTTGGTCACCCAGTCATTTCCAACATTTACATTCTTTCTAGTACAATAGTACGACGATCACCCGGACGCTCGTTAGTTTTTTTAACTTTTTTTTTTTCCTAAACGCGATATTAAAAAAAATATATGGAACTCGGATGAGGATTTCTGCGAGAATAAACATGTCAAACAAAATAAATATTACTATTTTTATTGGAGTATAACGTGCACTTCACAAACACAGAAAGCATATATATATATATATATATATATATATATGGCACTTCGTCTAAATCATTAGGGTTATAAGCATACCTTAACTACGCTAATGAGATAGAGATGAGGGATGTAACATTGTAAAGGAAGAAATGGAAACTATTTTTTTTAGCTCAGTACACCCAACTGGGATTCAAACTTTGAACTCCCCATCACTGACAATCCAATTTAACACAAGAACGACGCGTTAGACCATGTGACCACCTATACGGGTGAGATAATGACTATCCCACGACTTACAAACCACCAGCACCTTGTGTTCACGCGCTCTAAGTCGTCAGGCTTGCAATTGCCGATGATGGGGGCGGTCAAGGTTTGAATCTCGGTCGGGTGCAATAGGGGAGGCTCCCTCTCCACGCTAATGTGAGTGCACTACCACAACCAAATGTTACTTACCCGTTCCCCTTAGATAAATCCGTTAATAACCTTGATGCTAGAAACGAAATAATTTTAAAAACTGGTGTTGATGTGGTTTCATTAACTCCCCTTGTTTTGTTGTTTTAGCAAAGATATACAATTAGTAAATAAACCATAATTTCGCGAGACGTGTTTTTATATACTGTTACTTAAAACATTGACATAGTTATCAAAACATAAATAAAGTACATTGTAGCATTTTTTGGGTTCATAACCAGGGTTGCCACTATTTTATTACTACTGAATTCCCTGTGATTTACAGGTTTTCCAGAAGGATTTCCTTTTTTTTTTATTAGGCCACTTAAATTGAAGAGAAGAGTAATAAAATTTCATTTTTAATCTAAATGACAAGTGTGAAGTCATGTAACTTATGTTTAAAACAGGATGATTTAAGATTAATGTGAAAATACATCTTGTGCCGCTTCCCAAACACTTGTTTAAGCGTTAATAAGAAATGTTTGAATCAACGTGCTTAATTTTAAGCTCACTTTTTTCGTCCACCTAAAGCCCTACTATCTTAAGCTTCCAGTTTAATGACCCAAATTAAAAAATATTCCAGTATTTTTACTGGATTTTACCATTTTCTCTGCATTTTCCCGGTTTTTCACAGACACAAAAAAATTCCCTGGTCTCTCGGTTTTTCAGGTGCATGGCAGCTCTGATAACACATACGCGAAATAAATCCAAATTGAATATTTTCGCGAAATCGATTACGTGACCTTTTAAATGCGAATTATGGTCAATTTTGTTGATTTAAATACGATTTAATGAACATTCCAATAACAATAGCAAAGTTTTATCAGCCTAGTAAGTTTATTTCCCTCAACCAAATAATAGGTCTATTGGTAAAATGTATGTTTGAATCAGTTATTATAACGATCATATTGTGACCAAATACAGGAGAAGTAAAAGAAACAATGCGTAAGAAAGTTATATATTGTTTTTTTAACCTTTAAAAATGTATCCGTAAGTTTTCTATCGCATGCATAAGTCCGCAATCGAGCTATGCCGACCGGGCGGCCGCCATTTGCTGGGGAAGATAGTGCCAACTTCTGCTAATAAATTGTGTCATGTGGTCAGCACAATGAACCCTTCGGTCGTTAATATCAGTTTTCTAGAGCGTAGCAGCTACTTTTTAGTTCAAGTGGCTCCTCATTTGCCCTCACAAGGCTGAGTTTACCCCGTTCCAGACCAATTGCTTCACAGAAAAATCTGGAAGTGTCGGGGATCAAACCGGGACCTCTGGATCTGTGGCCAGGAAAACTGACCACTAGACAACAGAGGCGGTCTATTTGTTGCATTATACCATTTAAAATAAAAGATTATTTGTTAACATTTCTAACCAAAATATATATTTTAATTACCGACTTTTTATACCGAAATCCAACTTTTTATCTAACGAAATCCAATCATTCTATTTACCACAAATCACGTTATCTATAAATTAGTTAATAGCAGGTGAACCCACGACAGTACGCACGCAGACCAAGGCGTCAGCCTAGCTTAGTTAGATTTGCCGGTGACGGGAAGGCTGGAGGTTCGAATTATAGCTGATTGTACTGAATTGAGTGTTACCTAAATAGTTGTAGCACTGGTTCTCCACTCAAATGTGGGTACACTTTCAATAAAAATTCTACCTTTCTTATCCCTGTTTCATTAGTACAAATATGTTAAGAGCCCAGACGCAAAACAAGGCATGCTACACACACATACACACAAACACACACAACAACAACAAAAAAAAATATTATTATTATTATTATTATTATTATTATTATTATTATTATTATTATTATTATTATTATTAGCACCGTGTCTTACTACCTGTTCGTATTATACGCAATTACGCTAATGTGTGATTGTGAGAATAAATTGAGGACCCACAGTTTAACGTAGGATCCGAACCACGGTGGAGGCCTGGCATTCCACACATTCACAAGTTGTGTTTAATACACATCTTGTCAGAGTTGAAGGAAGTGTTTGGCAATCAGATAAATCCGTGCCGGGAACGAGGATTGCCTACTCTTATACGTGAAGAACGTTGTATTCGCCTTAGTATCTATGGTAAAATTCAGATAGAAGGACCTTTTAGAAAATTTCAATTTTTTTTTTTTGCCAGTGAGCACATAACACATTTATAATTTGACTTTATATTAGTATTATTCTATAGGTATTTATATTATCACTCAGAAGAGACAGCTCCTAAATACATAAAATGACGTATGGCATATACTAAAATTAAAAATTTTCGTGACTGTCAAAAGAGTTTTTGTTATCACCGCGTCTTACTAACTGTTCAGGTTCTACGCATATATGGTAGTTAATCTAGTGGGGTAAGTAAGCATTTTAGAGGTAATCTACACGTCATTTGAGTAGAAGGAAAGAGAGTAAACATTTAAGAGAAACCACCCTTACAATTGACCCGACCGAGATTCGAACCGCTATCTCTCCGTCATCAGCAGGCCAGTACAGCTCGAGAGTGACGCCATTCGGTCACTGAAGCGGGTAAAATGTTTATTCCTACCTGAATATGACTGTAGATCGATTACAGCTTTTCTATTAAAACTCGCCGCGCCTGCCTATAATTTGAAAAGGTATCGAAGCTTGAACGCCGGTAAACTTGCTGTATATGGGAACACATCCCTTCCCCCCCCCCACCCCCACCCCTTCCCTTCCTCGTCTTTTAGTAATCGTTAGTTTCCCGCCGTAACTCCTAATTACATAGGTTGCAAGGACAGGTTTTCATAGATAAGGCTGTTAGTTGGCGGTATCGCCTAAAGTGAGAGAGCCACGTGGCTCTCACACGTGAGGAAAGTTGTGTGGGATATGTACGACACGTGAATGACCACGTGGATTTACTGCTACTGCGGCTACTGTCGAATACTACAGAGTCAGCTACTGAATACTTTCCAAACCACATTAACTGTTAAGAACACAGAATGAGGGTAAATTTTATTAAAAAGCATCAGCATTCGCCTTAAGGTTGGATGAAAATAAGCAATGCACTTGATTGTAGATCATCCTTTTTTTTTTTACAAAGTCTAAACATCTCAATTTTTTAGTGAACTCCGAATGACTCGTTTAACCAACCTCTAGCCTTCGAGATTAGTAATACTCGACCCCGCAGGGAATTGAACTATACGTGATTAGTCAAGGTTTGAAGCACACCAACCCAACACTTTTTAACATGTCTGTGAACTGTTAAAAAAAATTATGGTTGAATTCTGAGTTTTTCATGGACTTTCTAAATATGGGGTGGTATTTGCCATTTCACAACCTTAAAAACAAACCTAGGACAACACGCCGTCTTAATCTAAGCGAGGATAGTTATTAATTACAATTTTGTTAAATTTGTACGTTTAATGCAAGTGTTATTTAAGGAAGCGGATAACTATGAGGAAGGTAGTTAAGGTTAAGTGCATTCGCATTAGTTTGGTGAGAGGAGTGGAAAACGACAGTTATGGATCAGATGCGGGAAAACTAACCCTCATAGCACCCGGGCGATTTTCGAGTCTCAACCTTTACGTCACCAGTAATACAATCTATTGAGAAATTAACAATTTAAACTGTGTGATCACTGAGAGTAGGTATAAGTGAAGTTAATTTCTCACAAAATAACAAAATACTTTTAAGGGGGGGCCGCATAGGTAGCTAAGATAGTGCCAATCAGATGTTGCGCTCAGTTTATACGTTGATAAAATATTAAATAATCTATGATTTTGGTATTTGACTGGAATTAATACAAAACTATTTTCTATGAATCTATACAATAATTTACCTGTAAACTTAGTTTATAAGTTGACATTTCTACGGTAGTATAGGAGCATAGAATGGATCTTTGTGAATCCAAGGATGATAGGAATATCAAAATAAAATTCTTAGCGGAATTTGTACGCCCCTCTCCCCTATTCGTTCTCATACTGACGGACTGCTCCACCCACCACTTGTTTTCTGACGTTTATGAATATCTCCCCGAGTCCCGAATATTCTAGTCCCCTATTCACACCGGAGCTACAGTCCAATTTTCATAAGAAACTTATCTGACAATTAGAAATGTTACTAAATTTACTTTCACGTACTCATATGTCAAATCATGTGATCCGCATCTGTCACTTTTGATAGCTGACTTTATCATTACCTATAGCCTAAAATAGTACTAATAAAAATATTAACATTTTATACGTTTAGTCCGTGAAAATGTGTATATAATTTCTAAAATTGTAATTTTTTTTTTTAATTGTACTGTACGAACTTGAAATTTCACGACACTAGTATAAAGCTACAAAAATGATAATAAAAATGCCCAGTTACAATGAAACCAAGGAGATTCTCACACTGGAGCGACGATACCGCTACCTATCTGATCTGTTTAACTCGGTTACTAAACTGTCGAAGTGACGTCCCTCCTTGGCGATGAGAAGCTGAGTTAAGTCCAAGGTCTAAGTTTAGACATTTGAGTTTACTATTAAAGTCAATCTCTCTCTAAATCCAGCGTTCCACCAATTAAAATGGCGAGTGTGGGTGGTCACCCAGATAACTAATATTGGATCAAACGATACGATTAATGATTATTCTCCAGTAAATCCATCACCCAGTGGCTTCACACTTTGTAAACAGACGATAAAGTGACCCTCTTAACACTTCTCAGTTGATAAACCCTGTATCGAGTCATGACGCCAAGGGTCAATAACAGGCTCACACACACTCGAGAAGACTACATTGGTCAGTGAATGGTTCACACTCTACCTCTGATCGGCATCTTGGTATGGTGGGTAGGCGCCCCTGGCTATTTATCTGGAGGTCCAAGTTCGATTCCCGGTGGTACCGTAGATATTTTTCCCGAAAGGAAGAACTGTTCCTATGGCGACCATGATCTGGTTAGTTTAACTTGAGTTAAATTTAATATTTACACTGGCTCATTCCTTTTACTTCCTTATATAAACGAGTATTGCAGCCGTGAAAATATTATAACTAGAAAATAAGGTGGATCTTGCACGTCTAATGTGCCTCTGAGCTTAAAATTAGAGATAGGTCAATTCCACTATTTTACAAATACAAATACAATTACTTTTTAATTGGTGGAAATTATAACCAGAAGAGTAAAATAGGTTTATAAGAGAATAATATAATATTGAAATAGTAACTAAATGTTAACTTTTTTTTTTGCTAAAGTGCATTCATACGTTCAGTTAAGTGTTAAATTAATGGTCTGGGGTCTGGTTAAGTTTGTCCTAATAATCATGGGGATGAATTACCAATAAGAAGTATTTTAGCTCTAAGACTTGTTTCATACAAGTATTTCTGAAACAAATATCCTTTAACTTTTTTCGAATCTTTAATCCAATATTTTCCCAGATCCTAGAATTTTCTTAGGTATCATAGGGATTTGAGGCTTTGAGGATTCGACCTATCCATACTTTAAATACATCACAAATATAAAACAAAATTATGTCCGTCTCGGTGCCTGTCTGTACCTGTGACTACACCCAAAACGGTTTAATAGATTTCGTTCAAACTTGATATTTAGATTTTAAATGGTCATATCTCGAGTAGGAATCGTGATTTTAATTTTAGCTATAAACTTAAGTGTAATTTACAGATGATTAATTTTTTAAAAGTCAAAAGATTTATTAAAAAAATTGTTCAAACGGTTTAATTATTTGTGTATACCGCATCATTCTATTACCCGTTCGAGCTAACCGCACATTTACACTAATGGATTATGTAGAAGAAAGATATAATTTATGGAAAATGTACCCGCACTTGCGTGGAGGGTGAGGGAGAATTAATTTGAGGGGGGAAACCTCAGTTCACCAGAAGGGGATTCGAATTCCGATCTCCTAGTCACTATTAATCAATTTTATTTCTAGGGTGACGCTTTATGTCCCATTAAATATTTTGTTCAAAATTGATATCTAAGAAGTGTCCAACATGATAAATTACACTGTATAAGTGTTTTTCGGAGAAACTTTCATTTAAGGATAGCTAACAAATGACTGATTTTTTTTTCAATTTGAGATTGTTCAAAAACGGTTTTAACGATTTTATTCAAAATGAGTATATGGGGAGTGTTTTACATTTTAAAAAAATCATTTAACTTTTTTTTGTGGAAAATGTATTTAAGGGTAGTTTACTGATATCTAATTTTCTGTAAGAATTTTTTTTTTCAAACTACATAAACTAGGGGTCGGCAACTGGTGGATCATGATCGACCTGTCGATCTCGTATCACTTTTCAGTCGATCGTGCGAGAAAGAAAACTACGTCGTCATTAAAAGTCGATCTTTGAGTCTTATAAATTCGTATCTATCCATGTATATATATGTATATATACACATAGGTACACATATATATTCAAATAATATTTGCGTGTGACCAAAATTACCTTGAGCGGTCATTAACGGTAATATGTTTTTTGAAATTTAAATATATAATATAAAAAATTACGTTTCATTTATTCTAGTTTTTTCTACAGATGTGGGAACACACGTATTTGAGCAAATAATATTGAATTCAAGGAATTAATTTAAGATCTATAGACCAAAAAATCAAAAGTATAGTGAAGAAACGATAGGTAATTGCGGGCCCTTTGATAAATTTATAGGTCAATCTGTGCCCAAAAAATTTCCCGACCCCGGAACTACAATAAATTATGTTAGATTTAGTCATACCATTTATTTCAAAATTAATTTAAATAGTTAAGGCCGTTTCCTTCCCATCGTGTAACGGCAATTAATATAGTCTGTTCCCGCTAGCTTTGGTCTTTTCTGACACATTTGAAGGTATTTTTTTCATGTGAATATATTTCGATTTTACTCAATGAGTTTTCAAATTATAACAGTGAAAAAATACCGTACCGGCGGGTATGTAGACAAAGGTGCCAGTTTGGTAATATATAGTTTATTGACAACGAGAAGGTAAGGGTTTGAATTCTTGGTGGTGTGTTTGAAGTTATAATAAATGGCTTCCCTCCCTCCACGCAAATTAAGATAAATTTAATTTGAATTCTAGCTCACTCATATGTACACCATTAGTGTAAATATGTGGATAGCATGGATGGGCAGTGAGTAAAACGCGGTGCATAAAAAAGGTGAAAAGTATATATTCTTAGATAAGTATACACTGTCGTACAAGGTCACAAATATTAATGTTCATCTTAAAAAAGTTTTTTCAGTGTCCGTTTTTTTTAATTAATAGCCTGTTTGGCTTAGTCAAAAAAAAAAGAAGCTTTTAGAAATATTTATCAAATATGTAGATTTAAAATATACCATAGAACCATGTGTTTATATAAAATAAGAACGTTTATTTTAATCAACTGTGTAGAGATAAACAAATATATTTGAATAAAAAGTAATTTTCTCATTGTAAAGTAAAAACATACAAGGCAATGTCATAAAAATAAGAAACTTTATGATATTCTTTTTATTTACACAAGCTCATTTCGTGAAGCGTTGCTAAATTAAAAGTTAGTCCTCTTTTCGTTTTTCAAAATCAACTAGGAAGTAAATTAAATTGTACCCCTAACAGATTTTATCCCTCTTTCATCTTCAAATAGAGACATTTATTAAAAACTCTTTAAGATTTGTGGAACGAAATAATACACATTGTTGTAAAAACACTCCACCAAAGGGAATACATGAAATATTATACAATGTTACAGAAACATTGATTAAAGCAAAGCACCTCTGTCCACCAAAGAGTATAACAATCAATTTCATATTTCAAAGTACTCCATAAAAATATATATATGTTTGCTCATAGCTCGGAAACTATTGGTTTTATAAAAATATATTTCAAACAAAATAGTTTTATATTTAATAATACTACATCTTTACAATGATATGTTATTTCGTTTCTCAAATAGTTGCGGGAATATTATCAAAATTGGAAATTTCTTCCGATTTATAGTATCCTCAAATTCATGTTCAAGGAAAAAATGAAAACTTACATTTTGTTTGTAATGATCAACAGTGTCTAGATACAAAATGTAATCAAAATCGTTTTAGTGGATTTTGAGAAAAGCTATCTTTTCTCTTTTTGCCCTTTAGTAAATTACCCTTAATTTTAGGGCCAGATATCTAATTTATAAAACTCTTTCGGGGGAACACTATAAAAACCCTATACACCAAGTTTTAGTCCGATTAGTAAAATGGTTTGGGCTCTAGTCCGAGATAAAGACAGATAAACGTAATTGCAAAAACTACTTTTTCTGTTTCAGGGGGTCATGAAACGTAGACATTTATCAAAATCTTGAGCTCGATTTTTTTTGACGATCACACTACTTCTCTCTTCAAGGGGTCGAGAGAAAGTAAAAAATGTTAAAAAAAAAGTTATTCCTTGTTGGACGGTGATGCTAAGCAATTCCAGTCAATTTATTTCCACTCAGCGCCGGGTTTTTTTTAAGCTGTGTAAATTTTGGCAGTTTTAATTAAACTCACATTAGGCCGAATCGTCGCCCCAGCTCGCAGCTGTGGAACTGACTTTGACAAGACTGACAAATGTTTGATCATTGCAGTGGTCGAATGGTTAGAGAAACCAACAGGTTATTGGTTCGATTTAAGATTGTACCTATACATATTTATTTCCCACCGCTTCTTACTACACATCTTAGCTAACCGCATTTTAACTACACTATTGGGTAGGGATGAGGAAGTCTGAACTTAGAAGAAATGTACCCGCATTTAGGTGGCAGGAAAGTGGGAAACTATTAAGGGAAAAAAAATTCTACAATACACCCAACCGGGATTTGAAATCTGACCTCCCTATTTCCGGCAAACTGGACGGGACGAGACTGAAGTTTAGTGCGTGGTGAAGTTGTAGTATCCAAAAAATATATTTTTTCTTATGAATAGGATTGAGAGCCAAGTGGGTTTATTAATTATGTAACTATGTCATGTTATATAAAATGCACATTCTAGACCAATATATTACACCAGAAAACAATTTACAAACTAAATTATATAACACATAAAACCTATTCTTCCTGTCATCGATTAATCACTGTGATGGGGGAAACTCAAATTTCACCCATAAAATTATTTTGACCATGCATGGAATCGAGACTGAGGCCATTAGTTCAGTAGGCAGACGTGCTACTGACTGAGAAAAGAATTTGGACTGATGAAATACTAATTGAGTTTAGTATGTAAATTTTGTACTGATCTAGCCTAATGTTCTAAAAACTACAACTTTTTTTTAAGTGTGCGTTTAGAAATGTAATTTTAAAATGTTGTTATTTTGATATATAATCACAATTACAGAAATGCGAAGGTCTATAACACCGCACGAATTATCTAAGTCCCACTGTCACATTAGTAGCCCGCACAGACAGGTAGACAGGCTGACACTGACGAAGGAGTTCGGGGTTAGACTCGGTTCGAATACAAAACTGGTGCACACCACAATGAGGTGTTAAATTTTATTTTCATTCTTACCAGCCAAATGCTAACGTATTGCCTCACAGCTACCTTTATCATACCTGCGTCTTTTGAAGTCCTTTTTGAGCCTTGCGTATCGTTTTTGTTTGTCTTTATCTCCGCTGCGTTTCACCACCCGTTCGGGTTATAAGTGTATATATAAATTACGCTAATGAAGTGAAGTTGAAGGATGTAGCTAGATAAAAATGTACCCGCATCTGCATAGAAGAAGATTAGAAAACCGTTTAGAAAATACCACCCTCGACCCAACCAGGATTTGAAATCCGATCTCCTCGCCATCGGCAGTCATGTCTATTGCGAAAGTGATGCCTTAGAATCAGGGGTTTGTAACTAATAGATCGCGATCTACCGGTTGATCTTGCGGCAATTTTCAGTCACTCATTTCAGGTGGGAGTGTAGGGAACGCAATAAAAAGCCAATGGTTATGCAGTTTTTGTGGCAAAACATTTTTTTTTTTTGGCTAAAATAAATAAAATGTTGCTTCAGTACAAAAATAGAGTTTAATTTTCTACCAGCGTACAATCTTACGCGGTGCTAAAAAATATATTCTACCCAAGGTGATATCAAGAGTTGTTGAATATTTTTAATGAGCAAAGCAGCGTTAGATGAGAAACTTTTTAAATGAATAGAAAAAGTTGTCATTAAATTCCAGGACACCCGTGACAGATATTCGATAACTTTTGAGGTCACCATGTGAAGAAAATTAAACTCCGTGTTTCTGTTGGAGAACTATTTTATTTATTTTGATCAAAAAATGTTTTGCTATGAAAATTGCAAAACCACTGCTCTTAGCTCGCGGCCCATACAGCCCCACCTTAAAAGAGCTACATCGTTATTTAAAGTCAATCTTTAAATCTCTTGTAAACATGCGATGATATTAAGTACTGTCAAATCATATTTGACGTGACCAAAATAACCTTTCTCGCTCATGATCGGTAATGTTATAAGGAAATTAAATAGTTTAATATAAAAATGTACATTATATTTTGTCCTTTTTTTATTTCCTAGAAAGGCGGGTACACAAGTATTTGAGAACAGATTGAATTTAATGAATTTAATATAAGATGGATTGACGAAAAAAGTGCAAAAGTAGACTGTATAAACGATAATATGTGATCGTGTAAACATTGGTAAGTTTATAAGTCGAAGGGAACGCAAAAGTTTTACAGCCCTTGCCAAAAAGATTATCCGATTACCTAAGAGGGTATAACCGATTATTCCATAGTTTGGACAATTTAAAAAAAAAATAAGCATACAGTGTTATTTAATATGTAAAACACTGCATAAATTTAAATAATTATTATCAGATTAATTTTCAAATAATTTCAAATTATCAAAAATCAATAATCTACCCTTAATTTTATATCGATAATTAAAATCGCGATTAGGGCTTGAGGCATGACTATACAACATTTAAACATCAAGTATGAACGAAACCCGTAAAAACCGTTTCGAATGTAGCCCCAAGTAGAGACAGACAGATAGAAATACAAAGTTGTGAAATCAATTTTTTTGATTATGGAGGCCAAATTTAAAATGTTCAAGTCCACAGTGTAATTTCGAGGTAGGAAATGTTAAACGATTACAACACTTTCTCTATATATTAAGGTAAAAACAAAAAAGCAAACAATCTTGTGTAACAAAGTAGCGCTATATAAATACTTAGTGTAAAAATAAACTATTACCCATTGTAGTTAGCGGCAAACCGAATCAAAACTAGTTTTATTTGTATCTTGTTGGGTTTTTTTGTTTGTTTTTTGCATGTATCACAGATTTTTACCGTAGAATGACAGCCAGCTGGTCCTGCCAACAAGCCAACACACGCAGGTGATGTAAATCAAACCTCGGGGACCCAAGTAACGCACTGTGCCGAGAGAAGACAAACCACGCACGCATCGCATGGTGCCCGGCGTAATATCCGCAAAGGCCTCAACTCCATCCGAGAAAGGAGGACCTTCCCTTAGCCAGTGGCACACACAGATTTATTATCATCACCGTATCTTACCACCCGTCTGGGTTATAAGCTTACGTGCTAATTACGCTAATGATTTAGTGATGAGGATGATTGAATTTAGAGAAAATTACCAGCATTTGCGTGGAGGGAGAGTGGAAAACCATTAAGGACCTGACCGGGATTATGGCCCAAAATCCCCATCATCGGGGAAAATACCAACTTTTTTGTGAGAAGGCATGCATACAATTTTGCTATATTATTAGTGTTATTTTATAGGACCTGACGTATGAATACGTGAAAGAATATCTAGTAGATTTTCTAGCTATCAGATAAGTAAGGCTATTCCTATCAAATTGTACAGTACCATATGCTTACTGTAGTTTGCACAATCGATCCTGACCTGAAATGCCCCGATTCAATACCAACCGGGCACAGTGGTTTTTTTTTTTAATTTAATGAATGTTTTTCTATCCTCTATACAAGAGCTGTTGAATTTCTCTTAAAATTTACCTCCTTATTCTGTACCTTAGAATCTCTTAGTTGTTGGGAGATACTGTAGGCCTATATATTTCAAATATTAGGAGGGTTGGCACTTTTGAAAAAAATACCGCGAAGGTCTATATGGAAATACTGTACCCTGCAGTTAAAAAATCTTTTACATGTGGTCATACGTCAAGCTATTTGTTTTTCAGTTATCTCTTTTGACAGTTTGTATTAATTTTGACGACTGTAAGATTTGATAGATGTTGGGTATTATATTTGTATTTACTATTTATTCTGTAGCGATCCACCTATAAACGTCGTTAGCATGTGCGAATATGGATTTTAGTAATTTGTGTTTCTAACACGTGTCGCGTGCCTCTAGTAATTAGGAATATATCTAAAATCCTTTCACCCGCCTCGGTGGCATGGTTAGCTAACGCGCTAGTTGTGCTGAGATAAACTGCCGAGGACGGGGAGATCAAGGTTCGAATCTTGGTCGGGTGAACTGGGGGTGGTTTTCCTAAATGGTTTTTCACGCTCCCTCCACGCAAATGCGGGTTCACTTCCTCTAAAATTCAAACCTTCCCAATTCCTAATCCATTAGCGTAATTAGTACTTAAGCGTATAAACCGAACGAGTAGTAGTAAAGTCGAGGTGCTAAATAAATAAAATCCTTTAGACGTGATCGTCTTTAGAGCTCTCGGCTAAAAGAGATTGAAAGATGAGGCTTTTTATCCTAGACGTGGCATTATTACTGTATCCTCTAGTTCCCTTTATGGACTTTGCCTGCTAACAAAAGTAAGTTAAGGGTAATAAGCGGACATGTGACAACATAAAAAAGTTTTATAATGTAAAAAATAAATACAATCAAAGAGAAGGGGGGAAATAGAGCTAAATACACCCCCTCCCACAAGTTACAGTAACGATCAAAGCGATGTGTTGGTGTGGGATGAGTTAGCGAGGAACGGGAAGAAGAGGAAATTCTACACCCTAGGATTCCAATCCTCGACGTCGAAGCCAATGTTGTAAGTGCCTCTTGAGGCATGTTGGTACTGAAACCTTTGAGTACGACACAAAGTGGAGATTGATTTACTCGCGTGGATTGTGGAGGCAGTAAAACATGGTAATATGGTTTGGAAACATAAAACGGAACAGCGTCGGCACAATGTAATTCAATTCGGAAAAAAAAAAACTCCCGTTGCACACCAGAGGGAACAGAAGAGAGTGATTTGTGTATATTTGGTTACATTGAGAGTACCTCTTTAATTTTTTTTATTTTACTTTCTTTCCTACATCGGGTAAGTGTTTCATTAAAGGCGATTCTAAAGGAAATTAAACACGCTTCACTGGGAACCTTTTTTTTCATTTTTAAGTCATTTTGATATCATAACTAAGTTTGATTTTTTAAATATAAAAAATATAATAGAATTGAGTTTAATATACCAGTTTCAGTTTGCCCAAATAGGTGAGAAATTTGACCCTTTTTTAACGTCTGGGACATATAATATAATTGCGAGAGTCAACCAATCTCCCGATATACAAATAACAAGTAGGGGGATTGGCTGACCTCCTTATCTTAATCATATATACGGCCCCAAATCATCCGTATCAGTAGTTGACGAGAATGAAATGGTTTTAATACAAGCCAGGTGAACTGAAAGTGGGCTTTCCATCTGTGATTGTACTTGTGGATTTTCCATTCTCTCTCCATGATTAATTTGAGATTTTGTTAACTGTGAAAGCCATTGATCATTCAACTAACTCAAGTCAGAAAATAGTTGAATTATTTCAAACTATAATCTAGTGAAACTACTTTAGTTGTGTATTGTTCACCCCATCTGCCATAACTTAAACTAATTTAAGGACAATTAACGAGAAATATTAATGAAATTCACCATCATTTGCCTGTAAAGAGGATGATAAGCCAATAGATAAAATAACAATTTGTAAAACTACCTTCAGTGCACCCAACCAAGATTAGAATCCAATCTCAATCCCCCGAGTTTGCGCCAAGCAATCTAGTTGCTCCCTAGTCTCTCCAGGAATGACTCCTTAATTACCCTCATATTTTATAAATTACATAAAACCATTGACCCTCTAATCTTACCTTAAGGTGGGATGAAAAGAAAAGTGAACATAGTTCTTTAATGGATAGATTTTCTACAATTATTATTCTCAACAGTTCTTGTAGATGCATGAGTACAGCGACATTTAATGAGAATATGTTTAAATGAAGAAAGGAAGTTATCATCAAATTACAGGATGCTCATGATAAATATTCAAGTACTGTTGGGATTACTCGTCGGTGACCTGGTGGTCTAGTGGTAAGGGTCGGACTTCTATGCTGAGGTTCCGTGGTTCAATCCTCGGTCCCGGCACAGATTTATCTGATTGCCAAACCCTTCATTCACCTCTGACAAGACGTGTATTAATCACAACTTGTGAATGTGAGGAATGCCAGGCCTCCACCGTGGTTCGGATTCCACGTTAAACTGTATGTCCTCCATTTCATCTCACAATCACCCTACCATTACACATTAGCGTAAGTGCGTACATCCCGAACGGGTAGTAAGACGCGGTGCTAATAATAATGTTGGGATTACTACGTGTGGACTATATTAAATTTAAATTAAACGTATCTACTTAAGTAACATTTTATTTATTGTGTCCAAGAAACCAAATTGTTATAAAAATTGCAAAAATACTGGCCTTAACTCGCTTAAAATTTTTAATCAAAATTGTGTTTTTGTTGCAATAAATAGCTCTTAAGTCATGAAATCTTAACCTAAGACGGTGTTGACAGTCACTTGGATTCACCTGTAAAACTACGACGAACAAAAAGGTGTGTTTTTTTTGCAACTTGTGATAGTGCTACAATCGTTCTACAGCTCATAAAATAAAACTCGCACATTGCTCCGGTGATAAAAAAAAAGTTATAGATATAAACACGACATCCTGAACAACTAACACCTGTGATAAAATAAAGGGTGGCATGAGAGGGGAGGGTGGGCAACTGTATCTTGCCATAAATCCGGAAAAGATGACCTGCTAAGGAGCCATAAAATTGTAAAAGTTCTCGCAGTTTTATAGCTGTTAAACTTTATGAATCGTCAACTCATTTTCATTATTCCCCTTCTTAAATATATGGGAGGAACAAGGTTAAGGGATGGATGGTTATCTAAGTTTAATGTTGACATTCTTATTGTAGTTTCAAAAAGTTGGAACAGTCCATAAAACCATTTGACTTTTAGTAGGAATTTGTTTGATGGAAATAAAACCACTTTATAAAAATAGTTCAAAACTATCACTAATCTTGATGGATAAATGGCGGGGTGAGGAATGGGGTAAGGGAGTTTGAAATATATAAGATGACATTTACGTGATTATGAATATACATTATGTATACACGAGTTTGTAATCGATATGTAAATGTAAACAAGTGCCATAAACATACATATACCCTAATTTTGGTTGGAAGAACAGTAGGGAAACTAAAAACATATTTCTTTGCAGCCAATATTGATAACATTTTACTTTATTATCTTTCTTATTCTATAGTTATTGATAATATCTATTAAAAGTGACAGAAGCAGATAACATGACTTGATGTATGAATGTATTAAAATTGTTTTAGTAACTTAAGTAACTACCAAAATAATATTATACATGCATACATACACATAATATTATATACATACATATACACACATAAATACACATACATACACGTACACACATAAACATACATACATACACACATAAACATACATACATACACACATAAACATACATACATACACACATACATATATACACACATCTACATATACATACACACATACCTAATCACGCCGTTCCCTTACGAGGTGGGCAAAAAACTGTGCTAGCTCCAAAAATAACAACTCCGTACTTAATCCATCCTCACTAACTTTTTTCACACTTCCCTATCCTTAAATACTTCCTTCGCTTCAACAACATCCTTACATCGAGTCATACATGCGCTTTTATTCTTAAATCTTTTAATGTGTTTTTTTTTCACACATTCGTCTACCACATTTAGCCACGTTTTACATGGCCTATCCCTTTCTTTTGATAACATGTGTCATTGAAAGGGCGCCAGTTTTTGATGTTAGGGAAATTATTTCAAAAAGATTTCATAAGGCCGGTCCTACAGAGGGCGTAGTTCGTGCCTGGAGTATCATAAAATCAGAGGTGTGTCGCAGAAACATTCCAGATTTATAATCTCTCAAAGACCGCATTAAGGAAACAATTCCGTAAATAGCCCCTGAAATGCTTGCAAGCGTGTACCGCAAAGCAGCTAACCTATTTTAAATTTATAGAGCCACTGATGGGGGCACATGTGGAAAGTAATAATTAAGTTTCGAGTTGGGTATGCTGGTTTTTATTTAATTTAGTATTTTGTATTAAATAATATGCAAAAAAAACTCATGTCAATAAGAAATTGGTATAAAAAATCCCCTATTTTACATAAATACGAAGGTACTTTTGGGCCATTCTGTATAGTAAAATATTGGCAAACTTTAATATTTTCTTGAGAAATGCGACTCTCGGTATTTCCTTTCGATTGAATTGCTTTGATTTTGCTTTATATATATACTGGTTATTTTTATTGTATATAACACTATTTTAAACACTTGCGCGTGATATATTTTCACGCCATGTCTTCTTACCAGAGATATACGCTTTTAATTACGCTCCTAAGGTAGTATTGGGAAGGTATAATTCACATGAAATATACCCGCATTTTCACGGAGGAAGAGGGGGAAAACAAATTTAAGAAGAAAAGTAAACTTAATAAACGGCCGGGATTCAAGCACCATTCTTCTCATCACCAACAAACCAAGATTATATGGGCTTAACAATTATTCCATGAGCCCATCGATGCGTGTCTTTGAGTGGTCAATTTTTATTATTTTTATTTTGTATAATAAGTTATTTTAAAGAATATTAAGATTGACACGTTGTCGCTGAAACGATTCGTTAAAATGTATCATCACAATGATTTATTATTCATGCATAGCGCCAAATTTGAGTCGTACTTAGTCTAACTATGAAACTGGACTTATATTAGCATCACCGTGAGAAGAGGTGATTTCCACGCATCGGCGGGCACGCGAACTAAATTTCAAGTTCGTTTAGTCTGGTTTTTCGGTTACGATGGAGTGTTGAATCCCGACCGCGAATACAGAAAGTGTTTTTTCCTAAATGGTTTCCAACTCTCTCTCCCTTTACACGCAAATGCGTGTAAATCTCCTCTAATTTAGACCTTCCTCATCCCTAATCTACTGGCGTAGTTAAATTCGGGTAGCCTAGAAGGGTAGTAAGCCGCACTTTAAAATTAAAAAGTTACTAGAGTTGTGTCCAACCCTTTTTTTCTCGATTACTAATACAAAATTTTCTTTCTAACCTCGAAGGCATAAGGCTTCACGATATTCAGTAACATTTCTAATTGCCAATTAGGATCCTTTTAATGGTGATACGACTATACATAATCCCAACTTCTTAATTTGTAAAGTCATCATGATCTATGACTCGTGTTCAACTAGAGAGCATGCACCCGTTTATTCGGTAACTTTAGCGACTATTTGGTTTTGGTAAGTGACTATAATTAAATAATGTTTTTTATATATATTACATAAACGTCACCTCTGATATTTTATTATTATGTGGCTAGCATGCTGTACATAAGCAACAAATTCTTTCATGAAAAATCACACGTCCCTAACAAAAAAATAAACTTGCCAGACATGAATTATTATGTAGTTAATTTTTTGTCAAAATAAATTTTCTTTTCAAGACCTCAATATTTAAAAAATATAAATAAAATACGTACGGCTCTTTTTAAGGTCACTGTAATTGGCTACATGTCTCGTTACATCTTTTATTACTATTATTTTTCTGTGTCGTTCTTTATTTATCTTTACTTACATTTTGTTTGGTGTCCTTAGCATCTGACTCGGGTACAAATTTATCTCGCATAATAAATTAAGGTAGATACAAACAACGTACTAATATTTTTTTTAAATCGCCATGAGCCAAAACCTTATGAAACTAACTAATTTGTTAATCTTCATGATAAATAGAGTGTACCCTTTGTTTATCCTGCAAGGTAGCAAGCTTACCTTGCATTATTCCACTATGGTATGTCTCAGTGGTTATTAACCTTTTAGAAGTCACTGACTGCGTACAACCCGAACGGGTAGTAAGACGCGGTGCTAATAATAATAATAATAATAATAATAATAATAATAATAATAATAATAATAATAATAGAAGTCACTTAACACTTTTGATTATAAGACAAATTTGCGGAACACCCTTGTCCAGGTGTAAATTTTCAATTTAAAGAATATGATCTTTAGATGGGGCTATAATCATAATTATCAAAAAATTACAGCTTAGCTATTTAATCCATCATGATATGTGGACTCTTACAGTTATATTGTACTATTGATAGCAAAAAGCCAACTACCGAATCGATGGTGGCTGCGTTATCTGATAGCTTGGGATCTTAATTGAACACTTGTAGCCAACGATTTCCGTACGTATATCACAGACTCTGCCTTAAAATATGAGTTAAGAATAGTCCTGGATACGGGACGAGTCCTGGATAGCTCAGTGTTTAGAGCATTGGCGTACTAAGCCAGAGGTCCCGTGTCCAGGTGTTGTTTATCAATTTAAAGAATATGATATTCTATTGGTTTAGAAATCAACGCGCGTAGCAGTCTTCAGTTGTTAGAATCAAAACAGCCAACATCACCGATAACTGTTATCATGTGGCATCTTAACCGGCGGAACACTTGTAACCAGTTCACCGGTTAATAACCACTGGTATAGCTTATAAGATAGAGTCATAGTGTGGTACGTCAAAGCAAGATGCTATTATTATTATTATTCCTACTATCACCGCGTCTTAATACTACCTGTTCAGGTTATACGCATATATGATAATTATTCTAATGGGGTAGGGATGACGAAGGAATCATTTTAGAGGTAATCTACACACATTTGCGAGGAAGGATAGTGGGAAGCAATTTAGGAAAACCTACCCTAAGTGGACCCGACCGGTATTCAGACCTTGATCTTCCAGTCATCAGCAGGGAAAGTTGCTAACTTTCAGTGTAAATAAGCCCTGGGAATATATTGCTTGGGAAGTAGAGCTCTTTGAGCTGCCTTGCTTGTGAAAGAGAGTGTCCATCAGAGGCCCTCAGGGGCCCTTGTGGGTTCTCTTGCTCGTGAAAGAGAGTGTACATCATAGGTCCTTTGAAACCCCTTTCTCGTGAAAGAGTGTGTATATTAGAGGCCCTGTAAGCCCCCTTGCTCGTGAAAGAGAGTGTAAATCAGAGACTATGTGAGACCCCTTTTTCGTGAAAGAGAGTGTACATTGGAGATACACGCTCAATCACAAAACAAACCTAGCCACACAAAGCAGTACAAAAGCCGATGATCAATTGTTTGTGTTCCCGAGGCCTCGTCAAGGTACGAAGGGTCCCAAGGTACTAATCATATGTAGAGGGTTGTTCCCACGCCCACGCGTGTCCACTGACCCAATGCACACGTGTCTCTGGACATATATACACGAGCTCCCTGCGTACTCTTCCTTCCTGCGGCGAAAATATATTAACACCGTTGTCCAACAGAGAGCGAGCGCCAAGTCAGGATAAATAAGTCTTTCTTTAAATCCACTTCAGTGGACGCATGGTCTAAGGCAGGCGTGTCAAACTCGTTTGATCATAACGGCCCAGCATTGAACATTACTAGAGATAGGGTAAAATAGCATTAATTTTCAGTTTTTTTAGCATTAATTATTGGAAATTTAGCGTTTTGTAGCATAATTTAGCATTTTGTAGCAAAATAGGTAAAAATGTCTTTCGTCAATGTTTTTAGGGCCTATACAAAGGATTTATGATAAAAGCAACGACTAACGGAATGTGGCGATTAGCCGGATGGGCTGTGGAAGGCACAGGATACAAGTAAAACCCGAGCTGAAGCACACAGACGAGTGAAACTCAATGATTTTTTAATCACTTATTTCCGCTGAAAAACATCGTTTTATAGAAATTCTCAGCATTTTATTTAAATGCACAGCATTTTTAGGGAATTCGCGTCTATTTCGCTAAATATAATAATTTAGCTAAAATACTCTCAAAATCACGTTTTTCGCGTTAATTCGCGAAATAAAAATCGCTTTAAACACTTTCAAATGCCATGAAACGCAAATAAAACTTATAAATACCCTATTTTCGACCCTTTTTTTTTCGTGTTTTTCGCAAAAGCGAATTTACCCTATCTCTAAACATTACAAATACTGAGAGGGCCACTTTAAAAATAAATCTGTATTCTCAGAAAATAAGTAAAAAGAATTCCAACTTAGTATCTTATGATTATAAAAAGAAAATAGTAGTCCTCTATATAATATAATAAGACTAGCCCTAAAACCTACTTCGGTCACCGCATGGTCTAAGGCATTACTCTCGCAGTAGACTAGATTACCTATGACGGGGAGATCGAGATTCGAATCCCGGTCGGTTCTACTAAGGCTGATTTTTCCTAAATGGTTTCCCACTTTCCTTCCATGTGAATGCGGGTAGATTACCTCTAAAAATGCTTCCTTTCTCATCCTCTCTACATTTGTGTAATTATCATTTATTCTTATAACCTGAACAAGTAGTAAGACGTGGTTATGAAAAAAAAAATCTCGTGACACCAAGCCGGAGATTTGAGACCCGACCTTCCCTGACACTAGACAAGACGAGATTGACACCTTTAACCCCATGCGCAACAGCGTGAATAAGTGGTTTGATAGCGTAGGCGTTTTGTGTATGTACAAGATTAAGAGGGAATGTGTAAGGAGGTAAACAAGCAAACTAACAAAATGTCGAGCTGTTAGTGAGGGATGGTAACCCTCAGGAACAAAAATCGGGAAGGGTGGATACTTGTGACTCTATAATCTAGATTAGGCAATTTGTGAAAGTTGCATCTAAACTCTAGATGCAACTCACATGACTTGCCCACTCTATCTCACACGTAGTGTCTAGGAATACATGTTTTTAAACACAAAACCTAGGATATCGGTAGACCCCCTCCCTCTTAAAAAATATAAGACGAGGAAGCGTTAATTGAAAACGTAAGAAGAACCACGCATGCACACTCTTTGTGGAAAATGAAAGTGACAGTTGTGTCATGAGATACCTGAGATCATAACAGAGAAGGCCGGCTGTGAATGGAATTAAATTACTCGGGAGATTAAACTGTCAAGGAGGATTACGGGCCAGATTAATTGAGTTAACTATACTATACAAGATAATTTACACATGAATCTTGATCTACGGTTATTTTTACACTAAGTAAATGAAATTCGTGAGTTAATAAAGAGAGCCGAGAACTGAGAGGCGAGATTGTTAAGGCATTGTACATCAAAACGTTTCCTAAACCCTCTTTGAGAGACCTTAGATCGAATCTCGGAGGCGGTTGAAGCTTACTTTGGTGGTCAGAAATCAGTTGAGGTATGATTTAATAGGAGTTCATTAATATTGCGGCCACAGACAAAATTAACTTTTTTTAATATATAATTAAGGTATCATATTCTGAAAATTGAAAAATGACACCTGGATACGGGAATCGAACCCGGGACCTTTGGCCGTGTCCGGGTGTCATTTTTCAATTTTCAGAATATGATATCTAGATGGAGTAATTCCCACTAAATGCATAAATAATAGCTTTGGCTATCTAACTCTATTTATAATTGAGGTTATTATCCACTAGAGTGGAAAGTAAATGTGATGCAACCAACCAGGAATTGAGCCTCAGCCTCTCCACCACCTACTAAATCTATTGTTGAAAGATGTATGAAGAAGATGGCGGTGTTCTGAACAGGTGTGCGCTCGGAGGTTATGTTAGCGCACGACGCGGGAAACGTGTGCTTGAGTGAGCGTCGAGAAGATATAGAGTTGAGGATGTATGAACGCGAAAAAAAAAATTACATTTAGTATTTAAGTTATGAATCGAGTAATCAAAAATAATTTCTTTGGTTTCAGAAAACATGATTAAATCTGATGAAAAGCAAATGTTTTTAAAAATGTTTACAATATTAATTCTCTACGGAGATTATGATAAATTATTATTACCAAACAACTCAAAGTTTTGCCTTGTGAAGTGAATATCCGATCAATTTAGGATATTATTTTTACTTAAACTATAAAATAAATCGCTTTCATAGACTTTTTTTTTTCTATTACCGCGTCTTTTAACTGTTTGTTTAGGTTATACGCAGACATTTTTATTAAAGGTGAGTTAAGAACATAGAGATGGAAATTGGATCTCAAGCCTATCACACCCTGGACGATAATCGCCAGATACACGCCGACCGCCGATGTTTCCTGATGTTTCCCGTGTGTCTGGATACACGGAACGGAAACATCGCCCAAGTGTCCGGCGGTAAAAGATCAAAGAATGTTGCCGGTGTCTCGGTCTGCCACCTCCAATGGGAAACATCACTCGGTTGTGGACCCACGCGCAAGCAACGGCGGGCAACTTTGGAATTTTAATCAGTTGATTTCTATCCCTCGTCCAAGTATCTTGGTAGTGTTATGGTGGTGATTTTATTGTGATTGTGGGTACTACAGATTTTAAAAATGAGCACCCATCATTCAACGAGAGCTCTGACAACAAACAGTCACCATAATTCTTACCACGTCTTAAAAACTCTCTTTTCCACCAACGTCTTTTTCATTTTTGTCGACATTTAATTATTATAAAAGCAGCAGCAATGTGCGGATCCATCGGGAAAGGAACGGGGACTGGTGAGATGCGTCTGCTCGTTGGGGACGCGCAACATCGGTGGAGACTTATGTCCGGATACAAGTTGGTGTATGCGCGCGGACGATGTTGCAGAGTCGCTGGATACTTGTATCTGGTGATTGATTATCACCCAGTGTGTACTAGGCTTAACAGTGTGGTATTTTATTCGATTGCATCTGAGAGCAATATTTATTAAATTTATCTTTAGATTAAAAATAGAACAAAACTTTCATAAATATAAACTATGTGTCTTTGTTTTAATGGACTTTGTTCGATTATAGTAAGAGTTGATGTTTTCAAAAATCTGGTTTCTCATATTGTATCCAAGCGAATGCTGGTGTATATTTTGTGTTTCAGCGTCAAGAATATGTATATTTATCTAACATACTTTAAGTGATTTTTGTTGTTTATAGATAGTGTCTCAATAACCGATATGGCTTTCTGCATATTTACACTACTGGGGTAGGCATGAGGAAGGTATATTTTAGATAAAACTTATCCGCATTTACGTGGCGGGAAAGTGGGAAATCATTTTAGATAAAACCTCTCTCAGTATACCCGAAAAGGATTCAAACCCCAATCCACCCGTCATCTGAAATCAAGTATATTGTGAGAGTGACACCTTAGGCCATTCGAACAACGAAGTGGTTGGTAGCACATATTGGTACAGGACAATTTTAATAAAATGTGTTTTTCTCCTCTTGGTTCTCACTAATAAAAAGCGTCTAAAAGGCGATAGCCTGTAATAAAAAGGGCCTTATAAAATATACACATACATAAAACCAAACTCTATTCCCTACCTGACCGCAAGCGTATGACTGCATGTGTGACAGATGTAAGAGAGATTTAAGTACATGCGTGATACCTCTCTCTATCTCTTACAAGAAGGAGCTTTATCAACGTAGCGTGTTTCCTGACTGCCACGTTCTGTTCTGGAGCTGGCGTTGTAAGGCAGCGATTAGACAGTTTCATTACCTGGCACTATGCGGCCGCAGTAAGACAGTTTCATTAGATGGTACCTTACGGCCGTGAAAAGACAGTTTCATCAGACGGTAATTTGCGACCGCGATAGGACAGTTTAATTGGTTGTCACTGTGCGGCAGGGATGATACAGTTTCATTAGCAGCGGTTCATGCGGTTGTGATGAGACACATAAGAAATAAATTTAGTCTGTAGTGTGCGACAATGATCAGATAATTCACTTTTAGATAGTTTCGGTCAATACGACCAGTATAAAAAACCCAAATCCATATCTTGTGGTATTGTAACGTGCCGTCTCTTCTAGGGTAAGCTCTACTTCAATACTTCAATAGGCATATTTAAAAAGAACTATTTTACAACAAATTGAAGAAAAAAACAAAGCGCGAAGTAGTCTTACTTAACCGGACTACATTGGATAACTTCCATAAGATAGGCTATTATTTATTTATTATTCATATCACCGGTCGGACACATCTTGATTTTTCCATCTCTGCGGGAAGCTGGAAGCCAAGAGAGTACGAGGTAAAAACCAGATGAGAGAGGGGGGGGATAAAAGGATGGTGAAGAGAGGGGCGGGGAAAGTACCGGAACAACTCGCGGCGCCAAGATACGACACGGATTAAGAAAATATAACACGCAATGTACAGTACACTGTGTTCCAATGAAAGTATAGACAGGCGTTACGTTTTCAAGCAGAAACTCTCTCATATCACATGGATGGTCTACGGGACAGCTTAAGGACGTTGCCTACCTCTGACGTCACGCCAAGTCAAGATAGGATTTCCCAAGTTAGTGCGTTTACGTTTCATTCGGCGTGTTTTAAAGATTGAAATAAAAACCATAAACTATTAAATCATTCTAAATATACCACTACATTGTAACACAGTTATTTTTTCGTTCTTATTTGGTAAACTCAGGTTATTTGGTCTATTCACGGAAATTGCCAGAAAGAATCTTCCTCTCAGGATGTAGAGTTAAATTCCGTGGAAGCATGTATATATAAAATAGGGAACAAGAAAAATATCATTTTGAAATGCAAGTCAATGCTGTCCAGGTTCTAATGTTGGAATAAGTATGTATACTAGTCAGTGGAAGAGAGGAATCGTTATAGGCACATAAACAAGAGGCCTCGCAGGGTGAACTGCTAATTCTCTTTCCACTATTAATATCTTGTAGATGGTGTTCAAACGTGGGAGATAGGGCTTAGGGCCAGTTTCATAGTCAGACTTAGCATGCCTAAAGTGCGAGTCGATACTAATACAGGACGACGCCTACCTACACCAAGATGGAATGGGCCAGTTTTGCATATGAAACTGGCCCATTCCATTCAATTTCAGGTAGGTGACGTCTTGTATTTAGTATATCGCCGCACTTGAGGCGTACTAAATCTGACTATGAAACTGGCGCTTAGAGTGTTCAGATGAGTCAAGTTAAGATACAAAACGTTTTGCAAAAAAGCTTCGAAATCACCAAGTAGGCAATGTCGCTAAGCAATATTCGATTTATTTAGGCCATAAAAGTTATTGTACCTGTAAAAATACATGTTTTAACTCTCCCTCACCCCCCTCCGCTCCTTCCCCCAAATGATGCGCGATGTTATAGCCCAAGAAAATAGCTGACCTCAGCCTACACACAATACCTTATGCTCCTGTCAGACTACGTTGCATATAGTATAAATTGCAATGGTAAATAATCTTATCATAATTTATAACTCATTAATAAAAAAAACTTTATTTTTCATCCTCATCATCTTTATCATCATTCGAGGTTTCCTCCTCTGCAGGTCGTCTGCCACATCCTATTCCCTTCCTGTCGATCTCTCCCAACTTCTCCCTCAGCCACACGTCTCTAGTCCTCTCCTTTGCTTCCATGTCCTTCTGCGCTTGGTACATCCGCCTTGTCCATGTTCTTCCAATAGGTCTTCTACCCTTCTCTTTGTTCTGTAATGCTTTCTTAGGCATTCTGTCCTTCTCCATTCTCATCACATGACCTAACCACAGCAACTTTTTTTCTCTTCAGTGTCTCTTTTAATGATTATAACTTTTAAACCATCCCCAATTATTTCATTCCTTATCCTGTCTCTTCTTGTTGCATTCTCAATACCTCTCAGGAACTTCAACTCTTCTTCCTGCAATCTACTTAAATCTCTCTTCGTCCATGTCCTGGTTTCAGAGCCATATGTCAATATTGGATAATAATATGCCTTATATAACAAAGTTTTGCTCTCTTTTCCTATATTCCATCACCAGCCTTAACCCGTGGTAGAATTGTCCACTCTTCCATATCTATTGTTCTATTTCCTCATGGATCTTACCGTTTGCAGTTTGCAGAAATTTTCTACCTTATATTTTTCAATTATTGAAATAAGCGTTTTAATTCTAATTAAAATGTATTTGTCGACATTTTTAGGGGGAGGGTTTCGAAGAGGGACGGGTCCAGACCACCATAACCAACCTCTTGGCTACGTGCTTGCAAGTACAGGCAAAGAAAAATAGAAAGCACATCGGGTGAATTGAAAATAATGGTCATGGGCGTGGTTTCTGTTTTAGAATTTATTTAATTCATAAATAGTTTTCTTATAACAGACAGTGAACGTTTAAATAGGCTACCCCTAATATTAATTATAAAAATCACATAATCCTAGCAGGTTTCCCTAGGTGGTTTCCCATACTCTTTCCAGATAAATGCTGGGTTTTTTACCAAGTTTTACTACCCAACCGGTTTATTCACATATATACAATAAGGGGGTAGGGGTGAGGAAGGTAGAATTTAGAATAGATATGCCACAATTTTCTTAGAGGGAGAGGGAGAAATAATTGAGGAAAATCTATTCTCAGTACACCCAACCATGATACAAACCTCAACCTTCCCATCAACAAAAAACCAGATCAGAAAAGGTTGACATCCAAACCCATCTGCCCACCATTATGTGTATAGTAATATTTAAAGTCATTAATATCTCAAAATATCTACACAATCTAAATAAACTCGAAACCCGTAGGTACGTGGATTAAATGGCAGGCTCATCTAGTCTGATTTTCTGGTGGCAGTGAGGTCAAGGTTTAAATCCCAGCTCGGATGTATCGAGGGTGATTTTTTCCTAAATAGTTCCCCAACCTCCCCCAACACAAATTTGGGTACAATTTTTCTGTGTTCTTTCTTCCTCATTCCTAGCCCATTAATGTAGTTAAAATTCGAAAAAAATACTTTGGTGGCCGCATGTTCTAAGGCGTTACTTTCGCAGAAGACTTGACTGCCGATGACGGGGAGATCTAGTTTCGAATCCCAATCGGGCGTACTGAGAGTGGTTTTTACTAAATGGTTTTCCACTCTACCTCTACGAGAATTCGGGTACACTTCCTCTAAGCCCAACCGTTCTCATTCCTAGCACATTCGCGTGTTCAGTACATATGCGTATAACCTGAAAGGTATGCGATGTTAACAAAACTGTACAGTTCGGAAGGGTAGTAACACGCGATGTTAAAATTTAAAAAAAAAAAAACACTTGAAACACACCATACGTC
>CABFWO010000500.1:139571-170258 GCA_902155825.1 Timema genevievae
TATATATATATATATATATATATACACACGATATTGTTCATTCATAACTCTTAAGTAACAAAGTCGTTTTATCGAGTCTGGCCTATTATCATCTACAGGACATAGGAAATAAATCAATGCAGTGCCACGCGCATTAAATGGCAGTCCATAAAGATGAGATTATCATTCCAGCTGGGCGCGATATGGTCTTTATAAACAGTTACTTATACAGGTCTTAATAACGGGGTCCAGTCTAGTCACCTTTCTTTGGACCACAAGGTATACTTCGTTTACCCTGAAAGGTGGCAGTACTATAGTATGATTTGGGTAGGAAGAACAATATAAGTTAGTTACTAAAACCATTTTAATATATTCATACATCAAGTCATGTTATTTGTAGCTATCACTTTTGGTAGATATAGTCAATACCTATAAAATGACAGCAATAAAATAAATAAATGTTAATAATGTTGGTCGCAAATAAATATATATTAATGGTCTCTACTGTTCTTCCAACCAAAATCTGGGTATACCTTGAGGGCTTACACTAAGGCCTATATTATAAGATATTCCATAGCATAATCCATTAAGGTGAGACTGCTAAGTGGAAACTGAGTGTAACTACTTTTCGGTAGGGTGCGTACTAGTCAAATGAATTTTTATTCAAATTTGTTGGAGGCCTTTGTTACATTTGGTTGCATACTAAACCAGAATTAAGCTCATTCCCTTTTTTATTTAGTAGAAATAATGGTATTGTAACCACTTATTCAAGACAGAGTATTCAGCAAATCAAAGTCATTGAAGAATTTGTTTAGCACAACAAGGGCTAACCTAACACAATAAAAAGTGTAGAGTTCACTTAAGGTGTTTCGACAAAGAGAATTACTAAAATGTTGTGATTCTCTATCATCTTGTCAGGGACCCTCTGCCTCATCCTAGCATATTATGTTCTGCTTGTTGGTGTTATCTCTACAATCGCTACAGTCAAAACAAACAAAAAAAATTAAATAAGCATTACAAATCTATATTAGCAAGGATCAATTCGGACATATTAACCCACTTCGGTGGCCGCATGGTCTAAGGCGTCACTCTTACAATAGACAATACTGCTGATGACAGGGAGATCAGGGTTCGAATAATGGTCGGGTGTATCGAGGTTGAGTTATCCTAATGGTTTTCCACATTTGCCTCCACGCAAATGTGGGTACACTTCCTCTAAATTCAACCTACCTTATCCCTTGCGTATTAGAGTAAATAGTACACATTCGTATAATCTGAACAGGTAGTAAGGTGCGGTGCTAAAAAAAAGTTTACGGTATAGGGATGAGTAAGGTAGAATTTCAGAGGAAACGTACCCACATTTGCTTGGAGGTAGAGTGGTAAACCATTTAAGGAAACCACTTTTAGTACACACACACACACACACACATAGCCGAGCTTTGAATCCTGACCAACCCGTCACAGGTCAACCAGATTATCTTGACATTACCCACCAACGCGGGTAGCTATCATTATCATTATTAGGACCGCGTCTTACTACCCGTTCGGGTAATACGCACTTACGCTAATGTGTAATGGTAGGGTAATTGTGATATGAAATGGAGGACCTACGGTTTAACGTGGAATCCGAACCACGGTGGAGGCCTAGCATTTCTCACATTCACAAGTTGTGATTAATACACAACTTGTCAGAGGTGAAGGAAGGGTTTGGCAATCAGATAAATCTGTGCCGGGACCGAGTATTGAACCCCGGACCCTCAGCACTGAAGTCTGACACCTTACCCCTATACCACCAGGTCACTAGGGTAGCTATCAGTTAGTTAAAAAAAACTACACACCGTCTTTTTTTTAATAAGTGTAGATACATCAAAGTAGATCCAGTAACTTTTTTTTCAACAGTTAGTAAATCTTCATGTTATATGTTAATACAGAACATTACCCATATACCGGAGGGGGTCAGACTGACAACCATGTCAATAACAACTCGATATCTGTTTACTTGGGGATATCGTGGCACGGTGGAAACTAGTTTCTCGTCGTGTGTGGCTGCCGGAATATTCGCGTGTATTGGGGGAGGAGTCGCGTGGAACATACAAACCATCCCTGCAGCTACCGTGCAGCGCCGATGTTGCATGCAAGGTGCGCAAACGAAGCGATTCACGGGGGTCCTCAAAGAGAGGTCCTGGTTTCAGGTTTTTTTTAATAGTGGTGTAATGGTCGGCTAAAACGCAGCTATTAATGTGTAGTGGGTTTCCCTCATTGGTTTTATACTATTCCTCTCCTGAAATTCTCACGTTTCCTCTAAATAAAACATTCTCTATCCCTAATTATTATATTAGCACTGCGTCTTACTAACCGTTCGGGTTATACGCACTTACGCTAATGTGTAATGGTAGGGTGATTGGGAGATGAAATGGAGGACCTACAGTTTAACGTGGAATACCGAACCACAGTGGAGGCCTGGCATTCCACACATTCACAAGTTGTGATTAATACACATATTGTCATAGGTGAAGGAAGGGTTTGGCAATCAGATAAATCTGTGCCGGGACCAAGGATTGAACCCCGAAACCCCAGCACAGAAGTCTGACACCTTAACCCTGTACCGAGTTAGCTTGTAGGTCACACGCTTGTATAATTTTTGTTTTAAAATATGCACGTTAAATACCGCCAAAAAATTTCGTGTTCGGCGTCTTAGCCTACTGCCCATCCTGGCCATCTGCATATTTACACTACTTGGGTGGGATTTGAAGGAAATGTACTCACATTTGTGTGAAGGAGAGTTTGGAAAACCATTTAGGAAAAACATATGCTCAGTACATCTGGACGGAATTCAACCCCTGATTTTTCCGTCTACGGCAAACCATACAGTATGAGGTTGACCCCCTATACCGTGTCCACACCTGTGAGGATGCGACAGAAATAGCTCGTAGTCGAAGCTTATACGTAACCTTGTAAATTGTGTTTGCATCCTACGAGTAAATCACAAAGTGTGGATTACATAGGTTTATAGAACACCGTGGGGATAATCTGTTACTAAATTCTCAACCCTCGATTTAATTACACGAGATTTTTATTTTTAATTGGAAGTGTATCAACGTCAGCGCCGAGTAAATATATTTAAAAAAAATTATATAACGCGGCAACTAAGTTATCTCTCTGCCGGAAAATAAACACCCTCCTGCTTCGACATGTTCACAAATGGACCACGTCATATGTGACGTATTTCACGAGGTAAGGTGTCTAATGTTGTGACATATTGGCAACGTCACGTAGAATGACGTGACGGATGTGTTGTACGGTACCCGGTGACTTTGTGTGTGCGTTGTTGTTTTTTTTCTACGCCATAGAATATAATTCCCCAACTGAAGTTATGGCCTGACAGCTCAACTCAAGTCGACAATGTACTATAATAAGATCGCTATAAGAACCATATTCATAAATCCGCACCTGTTGACACGTGAACAAAAGCTTTAGTCTTGTCTAGTCTGGTTTGCCGGTAACGGAGAGGTCAAGGTTCGAATTCCGGTCTGGTTTACTTAGATTACATTCGCCACAGGAGTGGTGGTAGCTGACAGCTAGCAGAAAATGTAAAAGCCGTTAAAAGAAAATCAACGTTTGTTGTAAGAGTTTTGATTTACAAAAGCGACAACAAATTAATATATATTTTTTTCAAATCATATGGTTTGGCGAATGGATACATTAGAGTAGATCAGGTAACTTTTTCTAGCTGTTACTTACCATCACTCACTCCTATGGCAAATGGACTATAGGCATGTTTTCCTATATAATTTTCTTTAAAATACTCTCTTTATTTTTTAGAACCGCATCTTGCTACACTTTCGGGCTATACGCATATGTACTAGTTACAATAATAACTTAGGAATTATGAAGGTTTAATTTAAAGTAAGTGCACCCACATTCTCGTGTAAGGAGAATGGAAAAACATTTAGGAAAAAACTCAGTGCATCCGACCGGGATCGAATCACATCTTCTCGTTTTCGGCAGTCTAGTCTAATACGAGAGTAGCGCATTAGACCATGCGGCCACCGAAGTGGGTTAAAATGCTTTTCTCGTCCCTACAAGATAAAAGTGAGTTTTTTCACCAAGTCTTCAGAGCTATTAGCATGTACGAGTAATTCCACTAACGGGGAAAGGATGTATAAATGTATAAGATAAAAAATTTACAATAAATGTATCATAATTCACGTTGAGGGAGAGGGAGAAAACATTTAGGAAAAAATACCTTTAGTACACCAGGTCGGGATTCACACCTTAAATTTCTATTCACCAGCAAACCAGACTAGACGAGCTTGGAGTTCGTACGCGTACCCACCGATGCGGTTTTGAGTTTTGGGAATTTAGGTTCGATTCCATTTGGTACCTTAAATAACCTATTACAGTAAAACACCCATCTGACCGATCTCCGGTAGCCTGAAACTCCAGAAAATCCCAGCACAATTTTCTTAACACACTGGGAGAGTGGGGGGAGGAACTAATTCAAATGAAATAATTTTATTGATAAATTAAAAGTTAAACGGGAATTGTAAAGTCAAGTGATAATAAAGGCTAAATGTTTACATGTTGTAATCAACACAGTGTGTTTTCCTGTGATTAAAAATAATTACATTAATGTAAAAAAAGATATATACAGTAAGTGTAAAACTTTAGTAGATGTTACGTGATTCACATCAATTAAATTTATGTAAATTTTATAAAACTCTTTCAACTGTAATTTAAAATTTGTGAAAATATTTTTATCTCCTCGTAGACCCTTTCGTATTTTCCCGCTTAATCTGAATGTTAGGTAATCCGAACAAACTCCGGTCCCAAATAGTTCGGTTCTACTTTATTTGTCTTTGGGGGGGGATTCCTTTTATCACACTATCACAATTCTTTGAGCTAAAGTTGGGTGAAAAGAGATGACCAATGATTGTTTTTGTTCTAGGTTATGTTAGTCTGTAAGTCGTGTGTTAATACACCATTGTATTTGGAACGCACAAAGGTTCGAGTCCCAGGCGGCTATTACTCGGCGGACACCCGCCCTCTGGTTCGCACGAGATTAGCACCTTGCTCAGATGATGTGGGTAGTAAGCGAGCTGTTTAGGGGCCCACACAAACCAGGGGCTACATTCCAACCTGTCCCAGCCGTTCACGAAAAACCCACACAAACAAGTGTTTACATCTGGGCTTTTTAAAGAGACTTTTCTCTTGCTCTTAATAGCCTGTCTTACTCCATATTCGCCCAACTCTGAACTGGCGGTGATCGAGATGTTTTTATGTGGGAAAGAGATTCAGGTGCAATTATTATTATTATTATTATTATTATTATTATTATTATTATTATTATCTACCCTGTGGCCTAGTGGTCAGAGTTCCTGGCTACAGATCCAGAGGTCTCGGGTTCGATGTCTGTGAAGCAATGGGTCTGGAACTGGATCAACTCAGCATCGTGAGGACAATACTTGAATAAAGACGTGGCGGCTCCGTTCTAGAAAATTGAGATTAACACCCGGAGGGTTCATTGTGATGACTACATGACACCCTCTATCCGTAAATGTTGGCACTATCTTCGTCAACAAATGGCACCCCCTTGGTCGGTATAGTTCGCTTGCGGTCTGACGCCATGGAGTTGTTATTTTGTATTATTATTATTATTATTATTATTTACTCTAATCCTTTTCCTCTTGAGGTGAGATGAAGGTAACGCGAGTTTAGGTCCATAGTTTTACACTTTTTATAGCCAAAACGTTTTTGGCAAAAATAAATAAAATATTGCATCTAATAATTATATTATGATATTTTAGCCTAGTCTGTAGAGCATCAGTCTACTGAGCTAAGGTGTCCTGGATTTTGTCCTTTTTATTAAAAATAATCACTTCGCCTTTTCAGATTATACGCATACGTAATGATTATTACTCTAATGGGGTAGAGATGAAGAAGGAAGCATTTTAGAAGTAATCCAACCAAATTTGCGTGGAAGAAGAGGGGGGAAACCATTTATGAAAAACCACCCTCAGTAGACATGACCGGGATACGAACCCCAATAGTCCCGTCATAGGTAGGCCAGTCCAACACGAGAGTGACAACTTAACCATTCGACCACTGAAGCAAGTTGGGTTTGTTTCCATTTATAATTGGGGAAAATCGGGCCTTTTCCCTTTCACAGTGATGAATTGGCTGAGAGTACTGGAGATTGTGTCTTCTCTACAAATAAATTAATTTGTAGCTAACCAAATGTTCAGTTGGTTCATAAGGTTCACGTTAAGTATTACCAATAAGATATATAAAAATCAAATATTTAAATAAATTTGTTACTACAGGTCGATTACGTCCAAAGCTACCACAAAATACAGTATTTTTTAGAGTTTTTTCCCCACAACATCTCACTACCCATACGGGTTATTTACTCTAATATGTTAGGGTTGAGGGAGGTAGAAATTAGAGAAAATATACCCAAATTTGCATAAAGATAGAGAGAAAGTGTGAAACCATTTAGGGAGAAAAAAAACACCCTCAGTACAACAATCCAGGATTCGAACCTCAACCTCTACGTTCCCAGCAAACCAGACTAAATGAGCATGACATTTAGACTGCATGTCCACCAACGAGTGTTACAGTTAATTTAAATATTCCCAATGACTGAATTGATCACGATCACTTCTTCCGGGCTTTGATTAATATTAAAAAGACTACACAGATAAAAATCATATACAGTCCGATTTGGGTAGAAAGTGTACATATTTGCACATTTGGATAGGTTAATGAATCAATTTTTATGCATTTATACTTCAAGTCATGTGATTTGCAGCTGTCACTTTTGATTGATAATATCAATACCTATGAAAGAACACCTAATGATACCACTGAAAACTACAAACTGAAAAAAATAGTCCTACCAGAGTCTTGAGGCAAGAGAACAACCTATTGAAAGGACCGGTGATGCACCCCACTGGATTGCAGGCTTGTCAAAATGGCAACATTTTGGAGGGCACTCCCTGATCTGGTGTTAGGCACTCTCTCCATGTTAGGTGCCTTGCTGTGCCTATTACTACCAGAGACTCTAAATAAGACTCTTCCAGTCACACTGGAAGATGTGGAGAGCGTTTCGGGAAGAAGGAAGGCATCTGGGAATGTTCGTGCTGTCAGAAGAAAGTGAATTCGTGACTAAAATTGACATAAATTGTTAACACACACTTTTGTTTCTTTGTTGTACAAATATTGTTATTTAATATTTAAGTATAATTTAAACATAAATATGAATATATTAAAAGGTCATATAGATTTGAAAGGTAAATTTAAATAGGCAGTAATTTGTTTAGTTAAATAATTAAGTATAGAAATAAAGGGGGAGAGAGTTTTTTTTTTCATGGTTGGCGGTGGTGGATGAATTTGTTTTGTTGATTGTTGGGACTAAAAAAAAAGAAAAGGGAAGAAAAATAATCAAGAGATGTAACTGATTGTTGTTTTTAATGTGTGGAAATTGTCAATTCTTGTTGTTGTGGGGAATTATAAGTGTGTTTTTAAGTGTTTGAAGTGTTTGTTTTGAGACCAATCTTTTATCTTGTTTGTTTCTTTTTACTTTATGGTGGAGGGTTGATGAACACGTAGTTTCGTTTGTCTCTCATCCATGATCTCTGTCAGTGAGGAGTCCGGGTACCCAGAAGCCCGAGATTAAGTCCTGGATGTCTCTGCACTGGCGCCAGCCGGGCAGGCATATAAATATTGTGCAGAACTGAGGGACCTTTACACTATTGTTATTATTACTATTATTTGTTTTGTCTTAAGAGAGGTATATTCCTTTTGTCGGTGAATTTGGACTTCAAATACACCCTGTCCTCTGCCTTCTCCTTCAGCTCCCAGAATTTTCTTCGTTCCTTCAAATCATCCATTATTTGAATCTTCCTTCTTCCTAAGCTCCTCTTTCCCTCAACCTTTCCTTCTATGATAGTTCCTCCTAAAGATGTATCCGCTCCAATTTGCTTTTCACCAAAGAATCAATTCCAAAATGGTTCTCTTCTCGCCCACTCTTCTTAGAACTCCATTTATCACCCTGTCCGTTTAGCTGATCTTCTCAAGTATTCTCCATCACCACGTTTAAAAGCTCTCCAAGTACTTATTTTCCATCTTCCTAATAGTCCAAGTTTCTGCTCCAAATGTAACAATTCCTCAGTTTCTTCCTTAGTTCCAAACTCATCTTGCTGGTCAGCAGTAACCGCGTCTTGTTTAAGGCTTCCTCGGCCATGGCAACTCTCAACCTAATTTCCTTGGGGCAGTAGATATCCTTTGTCAGCAAACTTCCCAGGTACTTGAACTGCTCTTTGTTTTTCAACTTCCTGTTTCCAATACAGGAGTATTCAACCTTTTTTTGTTTGAGTAACCTCAGATATTATATCTCTTCAACTCCTTACCCCCAAAGTTGTTGGTGGTGTAAGTTATACCTATTATATAATCTTCATTCAAAATAAATTTCATCCAAATTAATGTATTAAATAATAAGTTTTAAATTAGAAATATATCTATTTTTAATTTTATGAACCCCCTGAGATATCTTCGCTTACCCCAGGCTGAATACCATTGATCTAATACCATGACGTATAAAATTGTATATATAATTATTGTCTTTTATGCTGGAAGAGTTGGAAGTTTGGTGTTTAGTCTGAACGGTTACAGTGAGGGTATAGGTTTTTTTGTATCTCCAAAATAAATGGTTCACCATCCTTTCTTAGAGATGGATTTTATAATTTTGTCCTTAAAATAATTTTACTCATATCATTTTCTTAATTTGTATAGTCTAATTTGCTGTCATAAAATATAATTGCAAATGTATATGTCTCTATAATATTTCAGTATTATTGCATAGATAAATAATATAATATTATTTTCAGTAGAACATAATATTATTGTTAAATAACAGCTTGAGTAGCATTTGAAATACAATGTAAGTAAATTAAAGTCACTAAAAAATACTACCTCAAGTCGTCAGTGTCGAAAATAACGACCCAGCACGTCAAATAATAATTCTTGCAACTTTTTATTTTTAGGTTTACTTTAGCAAGCCCCTGAAACATTTAACGATTCTGTAAATCATACCATTAAACGGCTGGATCTATATAAGGCTGAAAGGTTTTCAGACAAAGTTATTTATATATATATATATATATATATATATATCATGTGGGGTTCGTCTCGTAACTTAGCCCGCAAAGTTGTGGAAAATGACTGAATTGTTTTTATTGTATAAGGTGCCCCGAAAATATTTTGATAGTCTCCGTAAGATGATTCCTTGTGCAGAGATAAATCTAGGTTTTATTAAGAGAGTTTGACGTCTGACGCGTAGTTTTTAGAGACAATTTCAGTCGTCAAATGGGGCAACGTGAGTGAGGACAAAATGGAATTGAAAATTGAAAATAATGAGGGGGCTGCATTTAAAAAAAATGCAATATGTCACCACTTAAATTTAAAAACCAAACAAAGTAAAATTATCATTAATACAAAAAAAAAATTAAGATCTACTGTACCTTTTTTTTTTACCAAATATATGAAAGCTATGTGAAACAATGGTATTTAAACTCTGTGTGACTCCACTTTTATAATTTATGACAAATTTCTGCTTTTAAGCCATGATCTCCCGGGTTTTTGTTTCTATTCATAAGATAAAATAGCTGCTCACACACTTATGTGATGCCAAAACACTCCATGGCGTCAGCCCGCTATCGAGCCATATCAACCGAGCGGCCGCCATCTGCTGGCAAAGATAGTGCCAGCTTCTGCGGGTGGAGGTTGTCATGTTGTCAGTATAACTAACTCTCCGGACGTTAATTTCAGTTTTCTAGATCTGAGCTGCTACTGCTTTATTCAAGCAACTCCTCATTTGTCCTCACGAGGCTGAGTTAACCCCGTTCCAGGTCCGCTACGTCACAGAAAGATCTGGAAGCGCCGGGGATTGATCACGGGACCTCTGGACCTGTTTTCAGGAACTATGACCACTAGACCACAGGGAGGGTCTATGTGTTACCAAACATTTCACAAATTTGGTTTGAAAATTTAACCGAGTTTTGGGAATAGATCTATAGTGAGTATAGCGTACAAATTTGGTACACCAACATCACCTTAATTGATTTTCTCAAACAATAGCCAATTTCCATGTGTCATAGTTCAAAATTGTATATTCATACAACGTTAGTGATAGTGATAATTATTCCCACTGTCCCCCATTTGACGGCAGGAAATGTCTCCAAATAGAAGAGTTGGAAGATGCCTTTGATACCTTTTCAAATTGCTTTTTTGCACAAAGGAATCTCCCCAGCAAAGTATGTGTCCACGAATTTCTGGACTACCTGTATTACATTTCCTCAGACATGGTGGATAAAGAGTATAATTTGCTTCCTTGAGTGTATTGTTCCGCGTAATGAGGTTACGTTGAGCGCCGACGTTTCGAAACCTCCAGCTGCGTCCGTATTCAAACGCAAGCCTGTTCATCATCTTCTTGCTCGTGCATGGCATGCAATGGTAAACAATAACTCTGAAGGTTCTTATGATATATTAGCACTGACAACAGTCCCAGCAGGGGGATTGAAACTTTGGTGGTCAATTTATTGAGCCGGTGTGTTAGCAAAAATACAATCCGCAAACCTTAGCTCAGTCGGTATAGCTTCTGTCTACTGAGTTACGTGTCCCAGGATTGATTTACGAAAGGATAAAATATTTTTACCTATGAAAACTATGTATAGTTCAAATTAATAGGTGATAAATGGACGCTTTTATGACAGGGTTACCATTGGCATAACAAATTGTTTGAGTTCTCTAAAAATAAGATCTTGAGCTGTAGAACCGCACAAAATTCACCAATTTTATGACCTTTTGCTGTGCTTGACTACAAACTTAGTGATTTATACAAGCAAAAAATTAGAATTTGGCGAGTTTTTGGCTTGATATGATGAGTGCATGTATTTAATAACGGCAATTAAATGGCAACTTAACGTCTCAAAGGTGTTGTGTTTGACCTAAATTAAATGTTTTTTTATATAATCAAGTGATTTAGAGGAAGTCAAGGTGTATGTAAACTTATAAAGCTTTTTTTTTATTGTTATGGTTAAATATGCATCTTCTGTCTAATCACATTTATTATTATTATTATTATTATTATTATTATTATTATTATTATTATTATTATTATTATTATTATTATATTTCACTGATAGCCTATTAAATTTATTGACTGCTGGCTAGCGCTTTAATAAAGGAAGAGGAAAACCAAATTAAATTGAATTTTTTTTAACGCCTGATTTTACTTTTTGTTCGGATTGTATGCAAGTACTAATTACGCTGATGTGTTAAGTATGGGGAAGATTGAAGGTTGTGTACCCACATTTGCGTGGAGGGTTAGTGGAAAACAATTTAGGAAAATCTACCCGCAGTACACCCAATCGGTATTTGAGCCCTGTTTTCCCCGTCATGGTCTATTGCGCAAGTTACCTATGTTTCTCAAAGTGTGGTCCACGGTAGCCAGTCAAGTGGTCCGCAGGATCCCAAGAAGTTTCATGATAAAAATGAATTTAAAAATGTGGATCACATATAATGCAAAAATTTGAAATACAAAAGATTAAATGTGAAATATCCATACTATGATCTATTTCTTTCCTCGGTAGACACAAGTCATATGGAAAAGGAAGACTGTGTAGTGTTAAAAATAATCAAAAAAATATTACTTACTAATATTATATAACTATATAATATTTTTGCAAAACACTTCATTTGATAAACTATTTTTAGTCTATTATTTATAGTAGCAAAATGTAATTGTTTAAAAATAATGTTTCCTCTTCATAACTTTCCTCCCCCCACCCCCAACTCCCCAGCACCACGATGGTACACCAGCGTGCATAAATCCCATTTGGTGGTCCCATAACCAAAACTTTGAGAAATACTTTCTGTACCATTCGGCCACCGAAGCGGATAACATTATTGTTATGTACTGTACATCTTAACACAAGTTTATTAACGGATTAATATGATGAGGATGTGTAAAAATTAGGTAAAAGGAACAGAACATGTGTTAGTCTGAGTGGAGGGTGATAAAGCCTATGTGTGAAGGAAAATCAAAGCTAAAACTATCGGGATTGAGAAATAAATCAGGCACACTATTCGTGTGACCATCCTCTTTTTTTTCCCGGTTGTAAAATACTGAAAACTTGAGCCAGCCTTCAGAATCAATCTGTACAGGAAGTCGTTTTATGTTGAGGGATTTTTTTAGCGTGTGTGTGTTTGTATGATATCACTCGCCAATGTATTTATCATAATGTCCATCAAAACAAGCCGGCGACCGAAAGCTAAACGCCATGTTATGAATGTGTTAATATGGACGTATGGACTTGAATACTAAAACCAAACGCACGGTGTTCCTAGGCAACAACGTTACTAAAATAACGTGTTTTAAATAATTAATGTCTTTGTAAAAATATACCTCACCTGTCCCCCATGGTTGAGAGGTTGGAATGGTCGGTCACATGCTTAGAAGAACGTTGTTTGATTCGTGGTGGTGACTTAAGATAATTACTATTCGTATATGGGTTTATATTGATATTCAGTTAGCAACGATATATACTAATTGGATAGCTATATGTATATATATATGTATACACATATATTTAAATTCTGGTGTAGCCCCTTTACGTATATCCACATCCCCTCTAGTCTGTTTTATTCGGTTAGCTAGAGTCAAATGTTCATAAGAAGAACTTTATCTGGCAGCTAGAAAAGTCACAGGATCTACTTTCACGTATGCATACGTCAAGTCATATGATCCTTATCTGTCACTTTTGTTAGATATTATTAATACCTATAAAATAAAACTAATAAAATAAGGAAATGTTATTAAGGTTGAACGAAAAAATTTGTGTTAGTATTTTTTAAAAGGTTCTTCATACTAACTATAACATAACAAATTGGACTAAGGGTGGTTTTTTTCACAAGCATTCCATCTTCCCTCATTCTTACCCCTTTCTTTTTAAAATTATTTTATTTACAGGCGCTATTAACTCAGGAAATAGCGTTCATAGACAACTCAGAATCACTCGTGGTCGTACCCCACTCGCTTTCGGTATCAGATGAAGACTGAATTTCAACCCCATTGGGATTCAAACCAAAATGCTCTAGGTCGTTAAATCTCTTTTGAAGAACTTCTCAACTTTATCGACCATGACCTAAGTCAACTTGATGTTAAATCTTACTTACACCAACAAAAACAAAAAGACGCAAAGATGAGCACATAAATGTCCAAACGAATCATGATGAGGCCAGAATTTTTTCGACGAGTGTAGCCGAAGAATAAAAAAAAAGAGGGTTTGNGAGGGTTTGAAGAAATAGCGATAGTCGATTATCCGAACCCAGTGGCCGAAAACATTCTTCGAAAACTGCTCCCAGTGATTGCAAAGCAGTTCAATGCCCCTAAGCCACACAGACTTGTAACACTACGGGAGGAAAAAAGTAATATCAAGATGGCCCACATCACTTTAATGTCCAAACTGTTTGCTATCGGCCTCGACGATTAATAACCACCACATCATTTCCTCTGTTCTTACAGCTCTTAATAAAGATATTAGGTCTTTCTTGGTGCGTAAAAAAATATAGAATAGCTTCTTGCACATTTTGAAGCAGAAGAGAATGACGTCACCCGATGTGAAAGTGGAAAACACGTGTTGTGGGCACCTATTCTTCTTCTTCTTCTTCTTCTTCTTATTATTATTATTATTATTATTATTATTATTATTATTATTATTACTACTACTACTACTAAGACTGGTCTCCACCGTAGTCATGACTGTTAATTCGTTGTGCTTTTCGTTGGTGGCCAGCTATCCGTAAGATATTTTGGCTCGATTCCCGTTGTAATCGTTGATTTAATCTTTACGAAAAAAATTAGAAAATATACGTAACCGGTATTAACATACAGTGAAAATTATGATACCAAATATGTGTAGTGAAATTATATAGCCTATAATAGGTAAAATCACAGAATTTTTGTTTGTTTTTTGTTTTTAAGTGTTTAAAAAGTCCTAAATTAATAAAGGAGATTGAAGCAATTTGTATTTTTTGCTTTCTAGAATAAATATAATAAGAAAGTAATAAAGGGAAAATTAAATACGTTTATATAGTAGTCTTTGTGTTAAAATTAAGTTTTCCTCAAAATTAAAAAATATGTAGCATATATAAGTAATTATTATAATCAACACACCGGATTGTTTCCCCGTGATATGATATTAAAGTATATAAATATGGTCATCCCACCAACCAAAACTTTGCAAAAATTACTGAATCACATACAAACAACCCTTATAGGATATATTTTATTTCAAACATAGTTTTCCAGACGCCTAAGAAACTAACTACGAAGAGCCATATAATGCATCTCCAAGAACCTGTCTATGTTTTAACGTCATTCAGAATTAAAATTAATGGGATATAACATATTTTCTCCCGAAATTGCAGGTGCTATCTTCTAATATCTTATAAAGGTCAAGTTGGATGTCTTCACCATTATTAAAACCTTTAAAAGACCCCCTCATTTTTTCGCCAAAATATATAAAGACTGAGGATGAAAACGAATCAAGTCCATTCTATCTTTGATTATAAATGGGTGCTCACATTTTATATTGTGTTGTATTATTATTTTATTCTTGCTTAAAGTCTTACTTTCCGTACAGGCTGTACGCATTTAATTACTCTAGTGGGGTATGATGAGGTAGGTAGAATTTAGAACAAATGTGTCCGCATTTTAGGGAGGAAAAGACCTACCCTACATACACCAGAACGGAATTCAAGCCCCGACCTCCCCATCACCAGCAAATCAAACTAGACGAGGATGACGCCTTAACCAGCGTGCCCACCAACGATGGTATGGTTACTAAAAATTAATTTAGCCGCTAAATAAATTGAATATGTAAAATATTCTTATAGGGGAAGTAAGACTTAAGCTACCCGCTTCGGTGGTCGCGTGGTCTGACGCGCTACTCTTGCAGTAGATTATACCACCAATGACGGGGAGATCAAGGTTCGGATCTCGGTCAAGTGTACTGAGGATGATTTTTCTCCAGAATGGTTTTCCACTTTCCCTCCATGCAAATTCGGGTACACTTCCTATAAATATAACCTTCCTAATCCTTGAAACCATTAGTAGTTAGTACATAATCGTATTGCCCAAACGGGTAGCAAGACGCGGTGTTAAAAAAAAACTTAAGTTCACAATATCAAAGTTTTTTTTCAATAAATATTGTCTAAAGGCTGATTTTGGTAGAAATAACAGTATTTGTTAGTTACTAGAGTTACTAAAACAATTTTAATATGTTCATACATCAAATCATATGATCTGCATCTGTCACTTTTGATATCTATAATATAGTAAAACACAGTAATATAGTAAAATTTAATCAATGTTGGTCACAAAGAAATATGTTTGAATTTTTTAAACTGTTCTTCCAACCAAAATCAGGGTATAGAGACTTGTTCAGTTTATCCTCTATTCACATGATATTGGCTCAGCATTCTTACCAAGCGCGTCTGCATTTTAGGCGGGTAATGTTCGTCTTACGGCCCATGTATGGTGAGATAATTAAGGAAAAAAGTGTGTATTTGACTCTAGAATAAAGTAGTAAGGCGATACAATCCATATCAGATAAATTGAGAACATAAATGATTCAAAGGCGAAATTTTATCGACGGTTCGCGAAATAATGATCACCCGATTGACTTCATTTCCAAAAACCGTTGTCAAGTGACACGTGATTAACATGAAGATCAGCTACAATCCTGGATTGTTCTTTGAATATATTTGCATACGTATTTGTTTTTGTTCCTCCTGTTACCCATGAATAGCATACTCCTGCCTTGAAGATTGGGTATTTACAGATAAGGTAAGGTAAGGTAATGGGCCCGAATTTCTTCCCCTTCAATTTCTCAATTCTGCCGCTAGGAATGCTATCGGTGTCAACATGTGTGTGTAGGGGAAGGTAAACAGAGACAATTATTGTGAACGTTTAGTGTTTCGATAAGTTTCTGTTTTTACGAATATTTCTCGTTTTCTTGGTAAGGTGAGTTCTTGGAATGCCATTATTAGTAGTCCTTTAACGTCTAGTGTAAGCGTTGTGTTTTTTTTCTGCATGTCATTGGCTTAGGTAAGTTGTCAATAGAAAGGTGTGTGAGCTGTGTGCCAAAAGGGTTCACTTGTCGAAAAGATAGAAGTTAGTTTGAGGGTTGTTCCTAATTTCGACACCCTTCATGTTCCTGATTTCGTCCCCTGGATGAAATTAGGAACTCATATTTTTAGTTGATTTTTTTGTTTGTTTGTTTGTTCAGATGAAGCCCCAGAAAATTGGTATAAAGAAGATTCAATGAAGATCACGAATTATGCTATGCGTAATAAGGAGTTAGGATATAAATAACCAAGCAAGCTGTACAATTTTCTTAGGGCAAATATGAAGGATTATATTAAAAAAGGAGAAGGCTAAAGTGGAGAACATTTAGTATAAATAGAATAGAACGAAAACCAGTTATGACACCAGATTTGGAGGATCAGCTGGTTGGTTATAGTATTAAAATGGATAATAATGTTTATGGTCTCATATTGAAAGACTTACGGCGCATAGTAAGGCCGTGTCGGGGCAGTTCATGACTCTGGATGGATTACGGCCGACTTCTTTGTGGAATGGCTTCAACATTTTTTGTCGACTACAAAGACATCAAAAGAATATAACATTGTTTTAATTTTAGACGGACATTATTCGTACACACGCAACATCAACGTCGTAGATTCTGCACGTGAAAATTGCGTTTTAATTGTGTGATTGCCCCCCCCCACTCCTCTATTCAAAAGTGAAAATGCAACCACTAGACATTGCATTTATGTTTACTTTCAAGAGTTTTTGTACTCAACAATTGGAAATTTTGTTACTTAACCATCCTGGTCACATAGTTAGCAGTATCCATTTAGCTGGGTTGTTCATTGAAACGAATGAACGTGCTGCAGTCATACAAACTGCTGTCAATGTATTTCCACTGTACACAATGTTTCACGTGGTTCCATAAAACGTGCTCCAGCGCCAAAAATTGTGTGAAATTTGTTTGTGATATTTGCTTGGAAGGCTAAACATTCATCTTAAAAAATAATGATAGGGTTAATTTTTTTTCAAATAAACTTAATATTCTTTTTGAGTTTTCTTAAATTTCTGTTTTTAATTCTCTTTAAGTATAACATTTTGCACTAACTCACTTCATTCGACTAATTATGTTCACATTTTTGTAAATACTTTTTAAAATAAAATTAATAAAGTTGTACATTTAAAAACAAATTTCAAACATCGGATTTACCGCATTTTTTTCTGAATTTTTTGGGGGACGAAATTAAGAACACTTTTATGCTTTTGCCAAAAGTAGGTATTTTTTAAATTAATTTACTATGTAATAACTATTGATTATACAGGGATGTGGCTTGATTTTCAGGTAAAGGGATAGTTAACAAAGGTAATGTCAAATTTTAGAGATGTTACGTCAGTTAATACGATCTCCTGGTACGACAACGTGACTACGGGACGGAATTTGTGCCCCCTACGTTACTTCGGTGGCCGCATGGTCCAAGGCATAATAGATTAGACTGCCGATGCCAGATAGATTGTGGTTCGATCCCGGTCAGGTGTACTGAGGGTGATTTTTCCTAAATTGTTTCCCACTCTCTCTCCACGCAAATGTGGATACACTTCCTTTAAATTCAACCTTATTCATCCCTAACTCATTAGGTAATTAGTAAATAAGCATATAACCCCAATAGTTAGTAGATCACGGTGCTAAATAAAATAAATAAATACTCTTATATAGTAGGAAAAGATTTAGAACGCCCGCCTAAAGAGACAACTGCGGACCGCATAGTTCAACGTACGAATACATCAAAGTAGATCTAGTAACTTTTAGAACTGTTGTATGGACTCGCACACTTTCTGCGCATTTTTTTTATCAGGACACGATAAATAAACTAACACAACACCCTGTCCCCCGGCCAATATCAACAATTATGAAGCTTTTAGCCGTGTCGATAATAGAACCCGGGACCCTAAGACCAATAGGTGGTAACATTACCGACTGAGCTTGGGTGTCGGACCACTGCCATGAATGTCTTGTTATGACGATCAAACTAGAGCTTCAGATTGTAAGGCATATGCTAAAATAAACTGAGTGTTTAGATGATGATGATGATGATTATTATTATTATTAGCACCGCGTCTTACTACCCGTTCGGGTTATACGCACTTAAGCTAATGTGTAATGGTAGGGTGATTGTGAGATGAAATTGAGGACCTACAGTTTAACGTGGAATCCGAACCACGGTGGAGGCCTGGCATTCCTCACATTCACAAGTTGTGATTAATACACGTCTTGTCAGAGGTGAAGGAAGGGGTTGGCAATCAGATAAATCTGTGCCAGGACCGAGGATTGAAAACCTTACCCCTAGACCACCAGGTCACCCCTGAGTGTTTATAAATTGAAATAGACTTAACGTATATTTCTTTTCACCATGTCCTAGTACTCGTCAGGATTCTGCGAATATACATTAATTATTCTTTTATAGTAAGGATATGATTTAGAGAGAATGTACTCTCATTTTCGTGGAAGCAGATTGAGAAACCAATCAGGGAAAAAAACTCAATGCACTCGGCAAAAGATTTGAAACCCGAATTCCACATCACCAGCAAACCAGACTAAATAAGCTCGACATTTAGACCACGTGGCTACCGATGCGGGTGAACCAGTCTATCTAACCCTATTATACGACTAAACGGGATAGCCTAAAATACCGCCTCGGTCAGCGAGAAAGTATCAATCTCTATCAAGCCATACGGCTTAAAATACAATGAACTATGTCGTTTTCTGTATTTACTTCTATATTCTGAGCTTATACTCCTCTCACCCCTCACCTACAGTCGCCCTTTGTCATATCAATAAGAAATAGAGTAAAGAAAATTACAAGACTTCTCATCTCAAGTTAAATGTGATAGCTCGCTGTTAGTTCCCAAAGATCTTGAAATTTTATGTTGTGAGCCTTTAAAAAAGATTGCTTTTGCTAGAGGAAAGCTAAACCTAGAACCCTATTTTCATCAGGCCTAGTCTTAGCTCCGCAAATATGCTTAAATATTCGTTGAAAATAAGCTAGTGCTACATCTTCACATATTTTTTTCTATTGATAAAACTCAAAAAGAGCCTTGTTTAACTCTTTCGACTTTATTTTGGCGTGAATCATGTTTTGAAATAACGCAGTGTAGAGTTAAATATTGTGTTATGGCTGAACGAGTGTCTTCAAGGCAATTTGTGGCTTACCTAGGCAGCCTCGCAACAGCCTAATTAGGCTAAGTTTAATAGTTTTTTTAAATTTTAAAATGGTTATAAAATACGATACAACAGTTTCACTAGTTTCAATTCCACAGGTTTTTTTTTATAAGTATAATACAGTAAATCGCACTTTGGTGTGATGTCTAGCTCGAGCTGACTTAAGGTGGGATGGAACGATATGCGAGGAAAAGCTAGTGTTTTTGCAGTTTATATGTCAACACAATTTTTTGGCCAAAATAAAATATTGCTTCAGTACAAACATAGAATTTAATTTTTTTCTTCATATGACGCCCACAAAATTTCTTGAATATCTGTCAAGGGTCTCCTGGAATTTAATGACAACTTTGTGTCTTCATTTAAAAAAAGTTTCTCATCTAATGCCGCTATGCTCGTGATGGATATTCAGAAACTGTTGATATCAATATGTGAAGAAAATTAAACTCTTTGTTTGTACTGGAGCAATATTTTATTTATTTTAGCCAAAAAAATAAAAAATGTTGCCATCAAAACTGCAAAAACACTGGCCTTTTCTCGAGTCCCCTTTCATCCCACCTTAAGTTAGGTGTTTTTCGGGAGATAAAACGAAGTATGTACGACGGTGCCTACTAGGAGAATTCGTAGTTTCTTTGCGAAGCGGGTTGCATCTTAACTTCACGCACCAAAGCACTATCACACTTAGATATCAATGTACGAAATATGAAGAGAGGGAACAAAATGAGCAGTTAATCCTGCGATGCCTCTTGTTTATCTATTGATAACACTTACCCTCTTCCTGTGACGAGTTTACACAGTCACTATAATATTTCTGCCTTGAAAACATTTAATTGCTTTTTAAAATTACCTGTTCTTTGTTTCCTTTTCTAGATAGACTTAATCCACATCCTGGCAAGAAGACAACCACAAGCCATTTTAGTGACTAAGCCAAATAGCCTAGGTTGTAGATGATTTATAAAAAATAAGTTTACAAAAAAATACTACTAGAAAAAAATATTAGTTTTGAGAAACTGAAGGACTATTTTTAGAATTATTTAAGATAGTATGGTTTTCGTTTCATCGTTATATTATTTAAAACTCGCTGAAAAAAACGTAGAGTCATTGGCATGGGAAATCTTAGCTTGACCTGCCGTGACGTCACATGTAGGCGAAGTTTTGAAGAGAGTAGATCTTTGTTGGTTGATGGTTCCCATCCGCCCTCAACGGAGCAGACATGAATTCTAAAATGAACATGGCCTATCGCATCGCGCTGATCAGCGAGCGACGTTATTATGTTGCCTGGTCTGTGTTCGGTAGTTGAAAAGGTTAATCTGGGGATTAATGAGGGGTGGGGGGGGGGGAACATTTGCTTGTTCTTAGCCGTGTTCGCATTGATTGCTTCTTCACCTGGGAGGTTTCGTCTGCAGATAAGTACAGTGTTAGATTTAAGGGGGGCGCCTATCGTAGCACTGAGACGCGTTGCAGACTTACAGAAATCCGCGTTACTTAGGAATTGGCTTATTGTTTCAAAATATATCTCAAGCCGAAATTGAGTTTAAAGATGTCAACACATATAAGGATTAACACCCTTACATTTTGGGTTTTATTATTGATTTTTTTTTAAAATAATGGAACAGCGAAATGAAATCATTTGATTAGAAATTAAAATTTTCCGCATCATATCGAAATAATCTAGAATAGATCTTATTATTACGATTCTAGATAATTAGATTATTATCTTTTAATGAAATTACTGGCAAATAAGCAACACGGCAAAATTAAGAATGTGTAGTAGTCTATTAATTATCTCTCATATTAATTTATTGACTGTTATTTGCTATATAGCTATTTTGTGGTTCAGTTAACGACCCTAATTGGCGAATTTAAAAGACTTTTGGTTCATACAGTAGTTTATTATACTTTTTTAATTATAATTAAATATTTTATTCAGTGAGGCTTTATTTATAGGTTAAAATGCATTAATACTATTGTAACTACTAGTTATTTTATTAATTATATAAAATATGCTTTAAAACATGGTAAAATTGATTTTTTTTCTCTATCCAAATTAAAAATGAATTTTTTATTATTATTTACATTATTTAGTATTGTTCCTGTGCTATGAAGTTGAATAAATATTTTATATGAGTTTGGAAGCTTAAAAAAATATTGAAATAGGAACTATTAAAGAATTGAAGTCGAGAATGGAAAAATCGAGGTTGAACTTAACAACCGGAATCTTGAAAAACAGATATCGTGACATCTCTACTACATATTTTGTATATTTATATCAATGACATTTGTATTGATGATAATATACTGAAAATAGAATCCAAACAAATAATGGCAACTATACAGGGTGGCCGCGAAGTAATGGGCAAATGTGTTGAAGTATAATATGTAAGTGTGTTTAAGCTCGTTTGAATTTTGCGTGGGCATTTGTCTTTTGTGTCGTTTGGCTTGTTTCAGATGTTGTCACTGTAGGCATTATTACAGAAAATGGCGGAATCAAGATTGTCTGTGGAGAAACGAGTGAAATGTATTCGATTGTATTCTATGTTGAAAAATGCGTCCGAGGTTAGGCGCGAAGTGACGGATCTGTACGGACATCCAGGACCTAAAGTGCATACAATTTATTCGTATAAATAAGCTGTTCGATGAAACTGGAAGTGTTTGCTATCAGAAGAAGCAAGGTCACCCCAGTTCAGTTAGTGCAAAACAGAATCAAGAACGTGTGGTCGAGGAATTAGTACGCTCTCCTCACAAATCGAAGTCGCAACGTCGACTTTCTGCCACGCTAGCTATCAAGCGAACCAGTATTCAAAAAATAATGCATGACATGAAACTGAGCCCTTACAGACCGAGGCTATTGCACTCACTAAACGAATATGATTTCGATAGGCGCCTTCAATTCGCTGAGACCTGGCTACATATGCTAGAAGATGATCCTACCTTGGAACAACACGTCGTTTGGTCCAACGAGGCCAAATTTCATGTGTCGGGGTCTGTTAACAGACACAACTGCTTTTACTGGCGAAGTGTAAACCCAAATATTACCGTTCAGCATGAATACGGGAGTGATGGTGTGGGCGGAAGTGATATACCAGGGCATAACTGTACCTTTCTTTTTCGATCAGAATGTCACGGGAGATACGTACCTGGAACTTCTGCGGAACGACGTTGGTCCACTCTTATTGGCACGGGATGACTTTGAGGACTTGTGGTGGCAGCAATACGGAACTCCACCAGATTTTTTTTGGGGGGGGGGGTATTTAAAGAATCAAGTGTTTAAAAATACCATTCAAAACGAGGCTCATCTGCGCCAAGTTATAAATGAGGAGTTCAATTCAATTCCAGTGGAGTTCAATTCAATTCCCGTGGAGTTATGCAGGAGGGCATGCGAAAATGTCAAATTGAGACTTCAAGCTTGCATCGACTTGAAAGGTGCCCAAGTTGACCACTATGCCGAAAATCGCTAAGAAGAATTCTTTCAAATATGTTTTCAAATATTTCACAATATTTCTTATTGGTAATAAAGTAAATAATAACATTAGTTTTGTAGCGTATTAAACCTCCTGTTTAACATGCACACTCAAAATACCATACATATGATTAACACGATGAATACAATAGCTAATAAATTTTAATAACGTGTGGCAGATACTAACTCACGGTGAATTCAGGTTGCCGGGAAACACCCAAAATTCAGGAAAACTGTCCCAGCTGACTATGCCAGGACCATTAGCAGAACGACATCTCACCCGCAGGCCCCACTTCGATGAAATGGTAGAGCTACTTCTCTCTGTTCTCCACGCAGTCTTTGAGGACTGGTTGTCATTCGGCGCAATTCCGCAACTTATCTCCCACACTTTTGTGTCCGGGTGGAAACCCTCCCAGAATACGTCAGTTCTGTGTGTATATAACAGTCACTCCTCGCTTCACATTTTGTATTCTATTTAATCAATTCTACGGAGAAACAACTTCGACGTTAATCTACATCGGCGAACAAGCTACTAGTGACTACGATGTGTGAGGCGTCGGTCTCTCCACCTCGATGCAGATGAAGCCTCGTCTGAGACTATGAATATATAAAAGATAGAATCTGCGTTAGAGTCGTAACTGACTTGTTTTTCTATGCCCATAAGGCATAGTTTTGATCGTTAAGATTCTTACTAGTTTTTTATGTCCATATGATACAGTATTAAATGTCAGTGTTTCTGACTTGTTTTTTTATGCCCATAAGGCATAGTTTTGAATGATGGGCTTAATGATCTATGTATCTTGGTCCATGCGACATTATTTACTATGTCAGTGTTTCTGACTTCTTTTTCTAAGTTCTTAAGACATCGTTTTGTATACTAGGGAATAATCATGACTCCCTATTCTGTATGACCATGATTATGATCACTTAATGGTGGAAATCAAGTTATCTAACGCTTTTTATATGGCCTAATAGGCCTGTGACAGATAGCAGTTACTATTGTTTCTCTTTAGTGTACCTAAGATCGGTGCGCAACCTGTGGGAGCACTACTAGTTCGTAGTAGTGGCCCGCGAGGATAGTGCTTGGTCTCAGGTCCCCTTCTGGTGCCGTTTGTATTAGTTGATACATTAATTGTTTTGCACTAGTTATAGTGTGTCCTAGATAGGGTGGAAATATATATACTATTGAATGTCCAGACAGTAATAGTTAGAAATTGACCGGCCATAGTATCTAAAACAGCCTAAATTCCTGATAGCTCGCCATTTACAATTTTTAAAATGATAGTTCATCTTCTAGGACATTAATTTTTGTGTTACGTAACTCTCTACGGAGTTAACTCAAGCTAACTATCTCATTTAACTACCACCGTACTAACTCTTTAAAATTAGCACTTACTAGAATTGTTAACTATTATTTAACTATAATTGTTGTATCTACCTTTAGGGTTTAAGTCTAGTAAATGCTAGCCTGGATAGTTATGTATTGGAGCTTAACCTTATATTAATATTTGTGCCGCCGTGTTGAGGCAGACGCACCTTCGTAGTAGAATGTGCTTTAGTTCTAATTTGAAGAGTTACTAGACTCAACATTAGACTCAACTTTACTACTGCTGATTCCTAGTAACCTAATTGTTTACTGCAATTCTTCCCTGTTGGGATGTACACGGCTATGGTAACTGACTTAACTTCTCTTATTTGATAAAGGACTGTTTAATCTAAGAACAACCTAAGCCATATGTAATACTATTGACTGGTTTAAATTTAAATAAACTTATTTATTAAACTTGTATATTTATCTTATGCTTGCACCTTCCAAACCTTCCTTATTTAACTTTGCTTGTAAATGTAATCGTCACTTTTTCTATTAGATAGGAAAAGCGACGGTTCAGTTTTTATTCCTTATCAAACATTTTCCCCTTACTTCGCGGCCACACTGTAGATTAAACCCGTTTCGGTGGCCACATTGTGGCATCACTCGCATTGATTAGACTTTCGATGACGGGGAGATCGAGGTTCGATCTCGGTCGGGTGTACTAAGGATGGTTTTCCTAAATGGTTTACCAAGTTCCCTCCACGCAAATGCAGGTACAGTTATTCTAAATTATACCTTTCTCATGCCTAACTCATTTGAATAATTATTACATAGGAGTATTTTTTTAAATCATTGTATTCCAGGGGAAGAGGAAGTATTCGTTAATGCTTTAATTTCAATAATGAAGTATTAACATCGGTTTTACAGCAAACCCGACGTTAGTGACAAATTCTACCACCAAGCGCTGTAGTAGATACGTGAGTGTGAGAAAAGAATATAACTGGAATCACTCTTGTTGCTTTAATGGAACTCGTTTAAATAGCAGGAATTTTCACACAGAGGAAAATAATTTAAAATTTTCCAAAACAGAATTTTTTCCTATAAATCTTCCGTCTCGCATGTGTTATATATAAATATAGTCCTGTGGCCTACCCTAATCCATATACACATTAATCTGGGTGTACTTTCTCTAAAACGAACCTTCCTCACTCCTAACCCTTTATATTAAGCCAATGATACTCTTGGAATTAAATGTAATAATTGGAGGGAATTATATTGAGCCGATTAAATGGGTCGGCCGTGTTGGCTTAAAGGTTAGTAAGCTATAATCAGATGTAGTTGCGTGAAAACATATGTTAACACGGGATATCTGATCTGATAGGAGATGTGTGCAGCGATAAAAAAAATTGACAAGGAATAACAGTTGATAAATAGACAATCGTGCCGACAAGAACAATGGAATAAATATCAAACTACTGTCACTGTTGATTGATTTATTTTACCCAGCGCTTTTAATTACACTAATGGGATAGATATATATATATATATATATATANGGTCGAATCCACTAGTTTACGAATCCAAATCTCGAATCCCAATCCAAATCCGAATCTTGGAAAAAATTATAAACCTGAGAGGAAGTATAACTAGAATAGAATAAATAATATAAATACAAATAGTAACTAAATGTTAACATGTTTTCTTATAATTCATTCATCATAGCATTCATACACAGTTAAGTTTTTTTTATTTACTTAGCACCGCGTCTTACTACCCGTTCGGGTTATACGCTTAAGTACTAATTACGCTAATGGATTAGGAATTGGGAGGGTTGAATTTAGAGGTAGTGAACCCGCATTTGCGTGGAGGGAGAGTGGAAAATCATTTAGGAAAAACCACCCTCAGTTCACCCGACCGAGATTCGAACCTCGATCTCCCCGTCCTCGGCGGTCGAGCTCAACACGACTAGCGCGTTAGCCAACGACGCCACCGAGGCGGGTCACAGTTAAGTGATAAATTACTGGTCTTGGGACTGGTTGTTAAGTTCATCCTATAATTATATTGTTTTTGGTAATATTAGAGCTCTAAAACAAATTTCACTCGAAAAATTGAAAAAAAAAAACCTTTTTTTTTTAGGATTTTATTTTCGAATCCAAAATTTTCTTGAATCCTATAATCTCTAATATCCTTAAGGATTTTAGGTATTCGAAGGATTCGAGGGCCTCTCCCCAATATATATATATATAACATATATTAATTTATAAAAATAAGTCTGATAAACAAATTAACAAAAATTGTGTTTTCATGTCATTAATTTATATACGTATAAGCTTTTCTTTACCTCTATAATGTCTTCATTTGTTTGGTTTACCACTGAGGCTTTATTAAAATTTTGAACGACCGTTTAAACTTTACAAGACAATCGGTATTTATTTATTATTTTTATAAACAACTGGAACGGGTACGTTGGTTAGTACATGGCCCCAAAGGGCAAACTCAACTGACGAAAGTTTGGGAAACACTGAGTTTTAGAGGGAAATGTATCCATATATACGCGGTGGGAGAGGGGAAAATCATTTTAGGAATCCGCGTTTTGGTACTAGTTCGGATTAACTATACGCATGAAGAAGGTAGAATCTTAGAGGAAGTGTAACCACATTTTCATGTAGGAATAATGGAAAACCATTTAGGAAACACACAGCTTGGATTCACACCCATATCTCCCCGATCTAATCTAACACGAGAGAGACGCGTTATACCGTGAGATATTTCGACACGGGTGCGCCACTTGCTGTTTGGAAGTGTTTGATTGACATGTCTGTCTTGTTGTGTGACCATGAACCGCCGTATATCAAGGCTCTCCATCAGATTCAGGAATGCGGTGAAGTGTTCCAAGGTCCCGCCCACCCCTTCGCCATTTACTCAGCACCTATAAGTGGCCTAAACCAAAATAAATAAACCCTAAGACTATTTTATTTAGGATCATTTAATTTTTATTTTTAATATTTGGTCAAGCTACACTACTTAAAGGAAGCGCCTTTTAGAAAATACAAATGTATTTTTCTGCTGCCAGCATTGATAACATTTTACTATTGTTTGCGTTATTTTATAGGTTTTTTATTATAACACAAAAGCTGAATATCTCATGACTTGATGTATGAATACGTGAAAGTAGATCTAGTAAATCTTTTATATGCTAGATAAAGTCTTTTCTATAAAGATTTGACTGTAGTAACCTCTCATACGACATCTTAGCTCTGTGAGTAGCACATTTGTTTACTAGGGGTCCTTAGTTAAGATTCCTCGGCACGGCTGGAAAATGAATAGTTTATTAGATCAATTTTATCCCTTTCCCGGTGATGAATCAACGACCCGCGATACTGGGTGATGTGTGTGTGTGTTTTAGAGTTAAGTTAGTGTGTAGGTCGTGTTCTGATATAATTGGCTGGCTCAGAATATAGTGGGCGCGTATGTTAAGGCTTCATCTCGTCTTGTCTGGCAGTGTCAGTGTCGAGGAGGTCGGGGTTCGAATAATTCTATCAAAATCTATTGAGAATATTGTTTTTCCTAAATGCTATGCTACGGGCTTTCCACGCAAATTCGGGTACATTTCCTATAAATTTAAACGGGTTGTACAAGAAGTTGGTTCAGAAAGTTTGCGTAAAAATTCTCCACGTAACTTTTTTATAACCTTAGAAAGAGCTAGAATCAGGCCTTCATTCTATTCATTCCTTGTTGTTTTTTATTTTATTTTATATCTCAATTTACTATGCGTTCGGGTTAAAGTGTTCTAATTAGGCTATTGAGTTAGTGATGAGGTAGATTGGATTTAGAAGAAGTGTAGTAGCGTTTGCAGAGAGATCGAGAGTGGAAAACCATTTCGGAAAAAACACCTTCAGTACACCCGATCAAGATTTGATCCTTGCCATCGGCAATCCAGTCTATTGCGATAGTTACGCCTTGGACCATGTGGCCACCAAAGTGGTTTTTTAATACCTTATTGATATCTTATGTACAAATATTTAAAGTCTAAAGTAGGCATGTCAAACCTGCTCCTTGACTCATAATTCTGTGGGTTCCGCAGTCGTCATACATTTCGGTCAGATTCTTATTATTAAAAACATTTTATAAATAAGCCGTTTGACATTTGGAAAGTAGTCATATTTTGCTAAAATATGTTCAGCACATGGGTGTAGTTGTTTTCTCTTATGAAAATTTTAAGCACAGAACTTACAAAATTGCCGCAAAAAAAATCCAAATTTTCTGAAAAATAGATATTTAGTCTTAACATTTTTTTATTTATTTTTTTTTGCAATAAGAAGGATTTTAGAATTGAGTTTTTTTAAATTTAAGATGGTGACAATATTGTATTTACTGAAATGTGGCCCCCTCAGTATTTTCAATTTGATCCTTTTGATCAAACGAGTTCATGGTAGCCTTATATAAGGTATCATTCTCGCGATAAATCTGACTGCCAATGATGGGGAGGTCGGGATTAGAATTTCTGTCAAGAGTGTTATTTTTTCTTAAATTGTTAACCCACTCGCCACTAAAATATGGGTATATTTCCTCTAAGTTCTACCTTGCTTCTTTATGACCCCATTAGTGTAAATATACGGATAATAAGCCTAAGACGCGGTGCAAAAAAACAAAAAGATACTAGTTTGGGGCTCATTGCGTTTAAGATGGTAATAAGACCCACCTCGGTGGCGTAGTTAGCAAACGCGCTAGTTTCGTGTTGAGCTAGACTGCCAAGGACGGGGAGATCGAGGTTCGAATCTCAGTCGGGGGAACTGGGGGAGGAAGGTTCCTAAATGTTTTTCCACTCTCCCTCCACGCGAATGCGGCTTTACGTCCTCTAAATTCAACCTTCCCAATTTCTAACCCATTCGCGTAATTAGTACTTAGGCGTATAACCCGAACGGTTAGTAAGACGCGGTGCTAAAAAAATATAATAATAATAATAATAATAATGTAAGAGCCACTCGCACCTTACACAAGTGTGTAAGTAAATTGAAGGCTACAAACAAACGCTTTTTAAGCCGTGAAACCACCCATGTAATTTTGTCTTCCACTCTTTTTCCTTTTTACGACATTCGTAAACAGTCATAAACATGACAAATTTTGTTTCATAATATTTTTTTTTAATGACACGTTGATTTTTATACACAAAAAAATAAACGGAGTAGAATACGTTGAATAAACCTATTAAACTCAAAATTTTTGTGTGAGTTGCTTTAGGTTAAGTACTTTATATTTAAGTTTTTGAGCTAATAACTTATTATTAATAGAAGAACTAAAGTGGAATCGTGGTAGGATGGTAGGTTTAGAATATACCAAAACTTATGAAAAAGTATAATTTTGCTCTAAATATTTGACAAAATATACCTACTGTATATTATTAGTATAATCATTGAGGTGTTAACGTTGATGCTGATAAGATTTGATTACTTGTTAGTATAATAAAAAATTAAATTTTAGTAACTTTTATAATGTCTACATTTCTACAGCAATGTCACTATTCATTATCCTTCATATCAAATTTTAAGATTAATTTAATTTATTTCATGTATTCAACGTGCACTTTTTGAACCGACTGATTACATCAGCACACAAAAATTTCTATTAGCGAGAGCGAAAGGACCTACAAATTTTTCCGAGAAAGGTATTTTCACATACCTTCCAGGGTTCTTTTACATGCCACAATCGACATGGGACCGAAGGCTTTACTTCCCCTTCCGAAGGAAGTTGTACTAAGGATTTTTATCAGTCAAGAAAAATCCGTCAAGCCCAGCTGGGTTTTAACCCACGAACATCGGGTCCTGAGGCGAGCATGTTACCCCAAATCCACCGATGTACACAAATATTAAGAAACTTTGTCAAACTTATGATTATTGATTTTTCCACCACGTCTTTTTGCCTCCCCAGGTTATACTACACTAACAGAGCAGGGACGAGGTAGGTAAAATTTAGATAAAATGTACCCACATTAGCGTGGAATGAGAGTAGAAAAATGAGCATCAATACACCCGTCCGGGATTCGAATCTCAGCCTCCCTGTCAACGGAAATCCTAACTATACGAGCTTGACATTTAGTCCTTATACTTTCTAAGGGTTCGGCCAGACTGACAAGCGTGCGAGCGAGCGCGTAAGCGACTAGGTGGCCACACTGGCGAGCGCGTGATTAGCTGATACCTCTCGTTATTTGTTGACGAGGAGGCTCCGAATTTTGGCTGAGTGAGTTGAGGGTGGTTTTAACAAGTGATTTATTGTTGTGGTTTTCTCCTCCTCTCTCCACGCTAATGGTGATTCTTATTTGTAAAGGCCTACTTTGATAATATTGAAGTATTTTAACATATCAGTTTTATATAAATATATACATGGTTTATGATCTTAGCAATTAAATTAGGCCGTTAATAGCAAGTGTGCTAATAATAAGAATTGAATAGTCAAACGGTGACCTGGTGGTATAGGGGTAAGGTGTCTGACCTCTTTGCTGAGGGTTCGGGGCTAAATCCTCGGTCCCGGCACAGATTTATCTGATTGCCAAACCCTTCCTTCACCTCTGA